>VYZX01017242.1:65537-102934 GCA_013401335.1 Brachypteracias leptosomus | reverse complement strand
ATTATTATTTTATATATATATATGGCTTTTTGTATATAAAGAATTTACTGGAATATCTATTCTCATGTTAACAACCCAAATATGTAACAAGTGTTTGAGTTTAGTAGGTCTTAATCTGTCTTGGAAGTAGTTTCAGAAATCGAATATGTTCCACTGGCATAATAAAATTTTATTATGCCTTTATTTGAAATATTTGTCCGAAGAAAGTCTTATTATATATTATGAATACCTGAATATGTTGAAATGTATAATGTTGGTATCTAATAAAACCCACAGAAATCCTCATCTAGAAATAGAACCATTATTTATTATGTACATGTAGGTGAAGAGACTCTCTGGAACTCTTTTTTAATGCATAGAATAGTGAAGAAAAAATTCTTTCAGAAAGGGCTTTTTTTTTTTCTTTTCAGTTTATTATTTAAGTCAGTGCAGTTTAAGAACTTTGGCCTATGTCTAGGAGACTTTTGAGTTGCCATCTTTAAATAACAGCACAGTCTTAAAAAGAAGATGGAGAGTAATATGCAGCTTTTATGTCCATTATAGCAGAAGCCCTCAATAAATAAAGTACTAGTGGAACAATTTTTTTTTTACATGAACAAACATACAGAAAATGCAATATTTTCTCAGGTTACTGAATTGTTTGCAGCAGACACTTCTCTGTATGTAAGATTTCATGATACTCTATCACGAATCAAAAACCACAGCTCTTGTGTTTGGGCTGTTTCAAGACAGGTAGGCAGCAGTGCTGGGACCGCAGGTAGCATATTTCCTTCTTTGCATAAGGACTTGTCTCTGCATTTTAAATGCCAGCAGTAGTGCCAGCAAAAGAGATGGCTTATAGCACTGCTGTCTTTTCACCATATATTTCCAGGAAGATAACAAAAAGCAACATCCTGTGTGATTTAATATGCTGGTTTCCTAACAAGCTTCCCATTCAAATGCTGTTGTGAGCAGCAGTCATAATAAAATATCCATATAAAATTCCACCAGGGACTTACAGGAAATTAGGAGCAAGTGAAGCACAGCTATCTTTGAGAAAAAGATAGTTGCTCTTCTGAATGAAAATCTAAGTAATGGAGAAAATACAATTTCTTCACAATTTTGAATGGTGTTACTGTCACATTGTAATTATCTGTGATCATTTCAGTTGTGGTGACTTTCAGGTGTTTGTGCCATTCCATGCTGTCTGAAATTCTTCTCACTATCATTGTGGAAAAAAAACCCTATAAAGCTCTAGGAAAAGTGAACAGATGACTCTCATTTGTGTATGTATATCCCTATCAAAATGCATCATTTAGGAAAGTATCAATTATTCCTTGTATTGCCTACTTACATAGAATTGTCTATTGTATTGTATATTGTCTATGCAATAAATTCTATCTTATTACATAGAACATACAATTAATTACCTACAAGTGTTACCAATAGGCATCCTAAATGTTACTGTTTCTAGACAAAAAAGAAACAAGAACTGAACAATAGCTTACTCCATTGAGAAAGCATGAGGGTGTTAAAAGTCCCCTGTGACGTGACCAGATACGCAGGTTTTGCTAAAGCGTGAATTTTATAAAGTGACAAGTGCCTTAAAGAAAGTGCACATCTCCTGTAGTCAGCATTTTATCCACCATCATTACGTACTATTACTGCCTATCCGTGATTAAAGAGCTAGATCTTAATGCTTAAATTATAGGAAATAGTTTAGAAAAATATTGATGTTCCAGGAAAAATAGCTAAAACATCTTCAGCATAGACAACTGGCATAAAATCATCTTTACAGATTCCCATTATGCTTAAAGATTGTCAGGGTGGATTTTTAGGATGCCACATAGTAGTGGAGCACTGGAATATATCCTAGAGGGGAAAAGTGCATTTGCATTAAGTTTAGTCTGATGTCATGAGGGTCTTCCCATGTCACATGATTATTCAAGTCCCCCAAATAACTGAGTCCTTCTAAGAGTCTAGACAGAAGTTGGTTTTTATTTAAATAGTTTAAGAAGGTGCGTAAAATCTTAAGCATCAGGTCTTTATAGAAATGTACTGTAAAATATCAGTAATTTCTGGGCTTTATGAAGAATAGATTGTGATTTGTTGTTCTGTTACTTTTTATACCTATTTCTGAAAGGCAAATGCTAAACAATTCTGTAACAAAGACTAACAAAGTTGCAATTAAATTGATGACGTAAATTGATTGACTAATTGATGACATCAGGAAATTAACATTTACTATGAGAATAACTATTAAAATGGCATTTAGGCCTAATGAAACATTTTGGTTCCAACACAACACAAATCCATAGTTGGTGTTACCTGATATTTCAAGACCTTAACCCTGTATAAAAGATTAGTCCCTGTAGATTTTGTCTCAGCAGTCCTCTCGCTCAGTTTTAGCCACTTCTCACTCTTTTTTTTTTTAAATTCCAGTGGAGATTTAAGAAGGGCCTGAGAGTTTAATGCTTAAATCCTGAGGTAGATTTTTGCAGAGGAGGGATTGCTCTTGTTTCAATTTTTGCATTTCAGTGGTTTTAGAAGCTAGGATATGGAGTCAGAGAGGAGTGTTCTTTGATTTAAACTAAGGGAATAGGTTAAATACAGTAGAATTAAGGGAACTACCCCATTTCTGTTGAAATCAACAGCGATGCTCCCTGTAAATTCTGTACCCAAAAAGCATTTCTTACTGAAACTTGCTGTGCCTTGAACCTCCTCAAGATGCAGGGCATTCTGCCACTATGAAGTAAAACATTTCAAGACACATTTAACTTTAAACATGAATAATGCATCTGAAAAACTCATATATTGCTGTTGGACAGTCTTCTCAGTGTCCTGTTAAACTGACTCAGGGTCTTTGTGCTATAAAAATAATAAGATTTGAGTCTTAATTTGTATTTGAGTTTTACTAAAACGTATTAGATAAAAGTTACTATTTTGTAATTTTCAGAGTTCAATTTAGCTCAGAGGTCTTCAGATATTCTGCTTGTCCTTCTCAGGAGGTGCTCTGAAACAGTAGAGTAATATCCCAAGCCCTGAAGGAAAGAAGACAGAGTGACTTCATGCCTTTTTATTTGAATCTGCATGAGATGTATTTCTTTACTCTCATGCCCCATCAACGCGTGCTTGGTAATATGTTACAATTACTTATCTTGGTTTTTTTCCCCAGCTCCTTTGAAAATGTTTATTGTTGTTTTTTTTCTGGTACAGAACTTTACTTACAAGTAGTGGATTTTTAATGCATATATACATACACACATACATATATATACAAATATTGTAATTACTGCTTGAAAAAATGCATTACATTCCAGTTTCCCTCCTTCCACAGAAATTTTACAGTGCTTAGGGATTTAAGTTTTCCCATGAGAATCATGACATACTGGGAGATAAATTACTTTTAGAGGATTGTATAGTAAAGCAAATCAAACTGAAAGATGTATCCTAACTAAAAAATTAAATGGAAAGAAACCCTTGAAATTTTTAGCCCATTTAAAAAGTCCATTCTACTGTCTACTATTTTTGTAGTCATGAGTGAGAAGCCTGTAAACTCTATTCTAATTTTTGAACCAGTAACCCAGAACACAGCAGATTCTCAACATAGTTTAGATCAGAAATTATTTTAGCAAAGACAATAGAGGTAGCTACTATGCTAAGGTATAAAAGGAAAAATGGGGGGATAGGACAAACCTCTATAAAAAGATACCATTGAGAGATTTTATTTATGTTTTTAATGGCCTCTGTTCTGCTTAAAGAATTGTAAATGCCTGTTAGGGATGATTTAGATATGGGCATGTAATCTGTTGCCTATTTCCAGTATATTATTGGCATAAGATGCTTAAAAGGGCAAGAAAAACAACAGTGGAGCCATTCATTAATGTTTTAAATTTCCATTACTGATAATTATATAACAATCATATCAATCTACCATTCAGCATATTTTATCACAGTATTGTTTAAAATCTCATTTATGAATGGGTTATGAATATTAGATTTGCTTAAATGGTAATTAACATAGAAGCTTGATAAACGGAGCCTGTTATTCATTATTTCCATATGTCTCCCAGGATTTATTATATCAAAATCCTAAGCACAGCGGAATTATTTTCAGAGATATATTGATACCTTCACTGAAGTGCTTAAGATGGAAACGGATCATGTCAAAACATATTTACCTGAAACTAGGAGAAGAATGCTTCAGAAGCATTTTCTTTTAAAGATATTTTTAAGCAATTTTCCAAACATATTTAAGTTAAAGGAGATGCTCTGGAACAAAATACTCGGCAGTATGTGCTTGACTACCTTAGCATATTGCTAATTGCTTCAGCACATCTGCAGACAAGCACAAAGCAGGCTGGCTGGAGGCTCTGCTGATGAAGTTTGCCAAAATATCGATTCATGCTTTGTGCTGAAATGAAGCACAAGGAACTGTGTCAGTATGTGTTTGTTTATTTTACTGTCTATTCTGAAAATATCTTTTTTCTTCACAGCTTGACCAAAGCTGGATCACATCTCCCACAGGAGAGCAGTTCTGTTACGGTTATTTATACATAACCAGGCAGTTTGTTACGTACCCATCTGCACTCAAATTCCCATTGACGTTAGTGTGAATTTAGCGCACCGTGTGGCAGAGGGAGGTACTGCCTACTTTCATTGTCAGTGAAAGCCCTCATGTAAATGCACAGGGTAATTACATTCTCTTTCTAGTATCTTTTCCATCCTGAGAAAAATACTGATTTTAACCATGTTCTTCCAGTTACATTCCAGCATGAATATTTACTTCTTTTTGTTTTATTTAAATTGCCTCTCTACAGTTTCCAATTGTCACAATACTTCTGTTCTCACTATTAGCAGAGTGGCTGTGCACTGCTGACTGAAACATGAGAGCCTCCATTTTTCATTTGTTCATCAGCTGTGTTTCAGCTCCACATTTTATTCACCATCGGATCTGAAGTATCTTACTATTCCCATAGAGTTTCTTCCATTGAGGGAAGCTTAAATCCATATCTTTAGGAGAACAAAAAAAATACTGCCGATTTGCAATACATTTGAAAATCTGGCCTGTTACTAACTTTGCTGGTAACCAATTTAATTCAACTAGAATCCCTGTAGCTGTGATGTGATGTCTTTGAGAGCACTTGACATCACTGAGATCAATGCCAGGCATGCTGACCAGACATGTTTCATATTGTTTCCTAGTGTCTTTCCCTGTAAGGTTAGACCATGATCCTCTGGAGTCAAGGACTGTCATGGATGGAAGAATATGGTGGAGTATGATTTCATTAATATGCTTTCATGTTCATTGCCAGGGCTTTTATCTCCTTACCTTAGGACATTCAGTCTCATGACAGAGGAAGTGTTTAACCATGCTGGCTCAGGACTGTGAAATAATGAACTTTCATTATCAAATGCAAGAGTTTGTTAGTCCAAGTGTAAATTCTTCACATATACTACTAATTAGAGGGCCTAGGGTTGAAAATGAGAATTCTGGAATAAAGGACGATGAAAAGGCAATGCTCAAAAATGCAGGTACTAAACAAAACATTATAATAGCAATGGCATCAGTTTTAGCAGAATGCCATTTGCCCTTAGTTGTTCAGAGTAGCCAACTGTTGACAATAGGCAACAAGGGTTGTTAGATGTTTGCCATTATAGGAAATACCTCAATTTTATGAAGTGCTTTGAAAGTGCATCAGAGTAAAAATTACTACATAAATAAAGGAACTCATTTAAGGGCATTGAGCCTCCCATGGCATCCTGAGTGCAAATTTTAGATAAGAATTGGATGTGCAGTGCAGAAAAGAGATTCACAGGAGCACAAACTCCACAGAAAAGTAGCTCAGCAGTCTGCACAGCATAGTGCCACAGACAACAGAAATTTGATGTGCCACAACCCTCAGCCTTATTGAGTCTCCAACACCTGCACCATTCCGATTTGAACTTGCTTTTGTCAGAAAGCAATGTTTCTGATTAAAAAAACCAAAAAACAAAGCTTTTCTTTACACATGTCTTTTTCAGGCCCATGATGTATTGAAAGGGGATGTTAGACTGGCAAAGTACCTATCCTTACTCCTGTAATGATGCATATTACAGATCTACAGATCTGTGAATTCTGGAAATAGGAAAACCTTTGGGTGAAAGACATTCTGGAAGACATTTAAAACACTGGACTTCTTTAAACAGCTCTGGTTTGTTGACCTGTGGAGAAATCTGAAGTCTTATCTCCATAACATGAAAATAACTCACCAAGAATTCAGTATCAGGGCACGTGTGCATAGAAAAGCTGTTGTGAGAAAAGGTAGGACATGAATTTAATCTGTTTTACAGACAGTCCCCACATAGAGAAATTTATTTGGATTTAGGACTTCCATAGCATTCAGCTTAATCATCTTCTAAAGGAACAATATTCTGACTTTACTGTAGTGTGTCAACATGGAGAGCTACTGCAAAACATATATTGATTGCAGTGTCCTTTTTTAGTGGTGTCCATTGACAGAACCAGAGGCAATGTGCACAAACCGAAACACAGGAGAGTCCCTATGAACATCAGGAAACGCTTTTTTACTGTGAGTGTCATGGTGTCATGGAGCACTGGCACAGGTTGCCCAAGGAGCCTATGGAGTCTCCACCCTTGGAGATACTCAAAAAGCATTGTATTGGGCAAATGGCTCCAGGTGGCCCTGCTTGAGCAGGGGGATTGAACCGGCTGACCTCTGAAGGTCACTTCCAACTTCAGACATTCTTTGATTCTATAACTATGATTTGTAGTAAATTTTGGTTTACTCATTGCAGGAGGATTTATCAGATGCAGGGAATAGAACTAAATTTTGTCCACATTACGGAACAAGGCTGATACTTTTCTGAACTTGGGTATTAGCTAATGCTTTTCACTTCAAATCAGCAAGCCAGAGCTTATCCTTTGCAAAAGCTAAGGGAAAACGCTGGAGGTGAATTGAACTTAATCTTGATTTGTTTTCCAATAGGCTGGCCTACACACATTTTTGTATCAATTGAAGTTAATTTCAAATGCTCAGAATGGATGCATCTAAGTTCAATATATAATGCACTCATAACAACGCAGCTGCAGCCACCTTACTTACACACCCATTTGCCTTTCCATTGTTTTCTAAACTTAAATGTCATATTTCTCTTATCTTATATATGCCCTTATTGTTTTCTCAGGTTCCTTCCAAACCTATACACCACTTCCACTGTGTTGTAGCCAGGCTTACTGCAGATGTGTGTACATAAGAATGGTTATGAAATACTGTCCAGTACTTTCCACACCACTGATGATTTTGCAGGAGTTTCAACAGGAAAATTCTACATTCCATGAAATCTATCTTACAAAGATTTAAGTACAGCTTCCAATCCCAATGGCTTTGCATATGAAAATACAGAACCTAACACATCATCAGGTACCTTTATTTATACAAACAACTCCCTTGACTTCAGAAATAATACTTGATTTGGAATATGTTGCCAGGATCACAACCTTATGTTTGAAGTACATGTCAAATATTTACATATGTTTATACTGTTAAATGCCTCGTTGATTTCCTACCCTGTCCACTCTTTTCTAAAGAAACACCTGACAGTTTTCTCATAAATATTTGAATGGGTTACTCTAGTTTTCTTAATCTTTGGGACTTTTGAATTACAGATTGATTCAAATCAAGCCTGTAATACTTTATCTATAGCTGAATATCTCATAAAATCAAATCTCACTTCAAATACTCTTGTCCAGTGGATTGTTTTTTGTTGGTTGTAAAATATATAATTTGAATAAGGATTTGTCTTTCATTCACTTTTTGACTGCTTTATGATGGAACTAAAAGTCTCTTGTATTTAACAGTAAAGCAGAATAATACATTTCCTAGCTCTCATTACTCAGCAGATTGTTGTTGTTTTTCAGCTTGTTTGTATTTTAAAGTTCAGTGATTGTATGTAGAATTGTTTGAAAAGCCTTCAGCTTATAGGTCAAGGAGAGAAGGCAAAGAAGGGAATAACAATATCATTACTTATGGCTATTGTGCAGTGGTAATCATGATGTATATTTCAACTAATAGGAAGATAGATGGGTAAAGGAGACAGGAAAGCCAATAGCAGAAAAATAAGTTTATAATTTCCAAACAGATGTTTACTGAAAGAAAAATATCTACTTTTCTTCAAATAGATGACATTTTGCAGAGCTACAGATTCAGAGCTTGAAGGCAGGAGGTGTGAAGGTGTGAATGTGTTTGGTGTTTCTTAACCCAAATTGTTTAAACAGTTTTAGAGCTGTACCTTTTGGCAAGCCGCTTGCAAGGCGGATGGATGCTGTTATTCTGCTTTCACAGCAGCTGGTAGAGGAATCATGTTTCCTTGCTTCTCCTTTCTCCAAGGCAAAAGACCTCAGTACAGTTCCTGTCTAGTTTTCAGCACACTCTGGGTTCTGCTGCCTTGAAGCACACTTAGGTTTGATGACTTCTATGATAGGGAGTGGGCTGAGTACACTTCTAGCCTTGTCCTGATCCCTGTTACCGTTGCTGGAAAGGAAATAACAGTTCCATGGCTAAAATACTGATATTTCAGAACACTGGCTTGTGAGATGCAGAAGGCAAGGTGGTGTCTAAGTCCCCATGACTGAGAGGAGGCTCAAATAAGCTAAAGAAACTTCATGCTGGCATGGTAGCAGTAGCAAGATTTTCATGCACTTCAGTAAGAGTATTATCAAGGCTCAAAATTTTGACAGCTAATCAACTAGTCCATGCTCAGGAAAAAAGGCTGAAGATAGTATCAATTCTCCCCAAGAAAAAAAAATTGAACAAATGAATAGATGTTTATATATAATACACTAACATGTACAGTTTATAAAAATAAGTACACATATTTAAGTGTTATATTTTATCTTTGCTCTACTGGACTTCAGAAATTATGTTTTTAGTTACTAGGCTGTGTTATGCTTAATTTGAGTTAAAGTTACTATAATTTCTCTGAATACAGTATTTTCTGTTGCTCCTATCCCTTGGAATAATACATGAGCACTATGAAAATACAAAATCTGTTCCATTTCATTATAAACAGCAACATCTACAACATATTACACATAATTTCTGAGCCATGGATCTTCTGCTTTCCAAAAGTCTAAAAGCATGCGTCAGTCCTGATTGAACACAACTGTAATTTCATCAGGGGATGATGCTGAGATGCTAAGCAGCAAGTGCACAGCTCAGGCGGTTTGTGAATGGTAGCCAATCCCTGTGATTAAATACCAGGGCTGGAATTCAGCTCAGGACTGCATTGCTATCTGTCATCCACCATGCTTGTTCCTTTCCTAGGGAAAAAAATGTTGCCAAAGGCACAAGAAACAACTCTGAACTACACTGCAAAGTTACCTTAGAGAAACTGGTAAGGAAAAATGCTCGATTTAGCAGGGCAGGGATTAGTCCTAAAGTCTGAAATATAAAGTAACCGATCTTGCAGTCATTAATGAGGGGAAATTAGACAGACAAAGAAAAGGTTGCCTGGCTAAGTACTGCATAGCTGGGTTCCCCATAAGTTAGCAGCAGTGACACTGCAAACACACATCAAGCATAAGTGGCTGAGAGCAGCATTGCTGAACAGAGATTACAGCGTAATTACGTTGATTTGTACCAGGAAAGGGCTTGCTTACAGAACATTTTAGTAAATCATCGTCATCCATTCTGAATTTATGACTGTGGATTGTAAGCTGTATATGGAGGTGAGAAGGGCCGATCAGTTCATCTGAATCTTGGAAGTTGAGAAGACTGAATTATTTCAGTCCATTTACCAATGTATTTTCATATCCATTTTCCCTGTTGAGAAGGTTTTAACCTAGTTTTTTCTCTAAAGAGAAGAAAAACTGTCATTTACAGTAAAATCATGAAATTGGAGAGTATCTTGCAGCCAGATAAGATCCATTTTCAGTCTCACACCCAACCAGGCAACTTCAGCTACAAGTTCAGAGCAGCAGCTTAGCTGGGAAAATGGTCAGCCATGGAGGTAAGCTTCCTTCTCTGCTCACCTTGTTCTTCCATTTGGCACCACGCTGCTTGCCCTATACCTGGTTCTGGAGAGCACAGACAGTGATTATATCTCCCAAGGTGCAATTTTGACTAAATTTCTCCCTTGGTTAGGACCAATTCAGATTACTTCTAATACCTTTTAACAGCTGAATATTACATTCTTTTCCTTCCTTTCTTATGGTTGTGTTTTATTTTTAACCATTCTGAAGCTGAAATTCAGATTTCATCAGCTATAGACTTTTTAAAAGCTATGGTTAAACCCTTTTTTAGAAATTTCTTTTTTTTAAATTTGCCACAACATAATACATGTATGTCATTTGTATCAGCTACAGAGCATAGCCTTAAATTAATACATGTTCTGAAAGAATGGCATATTACAATTACCTTATTTTGTTAATAATAGATTTCTAAGAGGCAATTTTTCTACCTGTTTTCATAACCAACTTGGCCAAAAAGTACCTAAAACATACATGGAATGCGAGGCAGATTTTTCAGAAAATTGCTACCTATGCTGCCACCTAGTGAATCTGTACTATCTCTGATAATACTTTTGTTCATAAAGCGATTTAAATCCTTTTTTTGAAGGCAGAAAAAACATTGTTTCAAGAACAGTTTCAATAAAACAAGAGGCTAGAAATTTACAAAATGCATTACAACTTTATTTAAAATTTGGTTTAAAATAACCATTGTAAAATGCTAGTGCTTTGAGCTTGGACAGTGTTGTTAATCATTAAATACCCTTTTTTTTGTAGGATCATCCTACAGACATCAAAAAAATCATAATCACAAAGTCTAAGGCAGTGGCCTCCAGAATGTAAGCATCTGTTTTTAATATTTTTTCTCTCTCCAATGGTTAAAACATCATGGTTTTACCAACCATCCTGAATTTGTTCCTACACAGCTAAAATCAATGTGCTTGCCATTTACTTTAACTGAACTGAGTTCTTCTGTAGCTGCAAGACTTAATCCATATGTTTGCCAAAATGTTTTTAATAGAAATCATCTGCCTAACAAGCATATCAGCCCCTGTTTGCAAACACTTTTTTAAGGAAGAAAGACTGCTTGGTTTTCATCTAAGAAAATCACACATTCAGCAGGCTTGAATTTTATGTGTATGTGTGTGCTGTGCATCTTAGAGCAGGAAAATGCTGAGTAAAATGATTGTTACTGGGAAACAGCAGCAGCTGATCCACAGTGAAATCAGTTCCTGCTAACAGTAATTAGCATTCCATAAGGAAACTCATGGCATAACCCCTTGTCATCTAACATTTAGAGTCTTTCCCAGATAAGTGAATAATTACATAGCACCTGTGCAATCTTAATGCCCTATTCAAATCCTAGAAATATGTCCTGAAACTCCTTGTCCTATACACTTATTCTCCCTATAGCATATCAAGGTAAGCCTGGAAAAAATAAAGTCAATTCGTTGATCATAGCACTCTATAATATACACTTGTATCAGGGCCAATTTTCTCGTTTCCAGCCTGCAGTTAGGGTTGCCTCTTGTTTGCTCTTTGTCTCCATAAATTTGTGTTCCACTCTTGCAAAAGGGAGTCCACTCTGGCCGCTGAAACTGGAGCTGACATGTCCTAGAAGAGCCTCACACCAGTCTGTTACCCAGTCTGGTAGTCTTTCCACCCTCAGATTGAAGATGGTCCAAATTCAGGTCATCTGTTTCCTAGATGAGTCATTGCACACTGACAATCTGCGTTTTGCATTTAATAAAGGACAATCAGAATTAACAAGGAATAGACTGAGCAGGTCTAAAATGCTGGGTGGTTAATCCAAATTTGGATGTCATCAACCTCTCATAATCCTAGTAGAGTTCAGATGTGTAGCTCCCCAGACCAAGTTTCATCAAAGCACACATCGGCGTAGACATATTTTTAACTCGCAATAAAAGCATTTCATATTGGAGGTACATATATAATCTATAAGTATTGTAAGGCCGATCTTAAGCATGTCCGCAGTAAGTTAGCACTCAGGAATAGGGGAGTGCAAGCCAGTCAGAGATTTAACAGTCTGAAGCCTGGAGTTTATATGAAATTTAGATTGAGGGAAGCTGATCCAATATTTTTCAGCCCCTGCATTTTATTTCCTAAATAAATTGTCACCATACTAATCCTAATGCTTCTATATAACTGGAGATGTTTGTTTAGTTTCAGGGCTGTGTTATACCCAGCTAGCCCTACTGGACCCAACACAGTCCATTAGGACCAGATTTTCAGGGAAGCAGACTATTTTGGGGGCTGAAATTTCTGAATATTTAGCTGGCAGTGGTGATAGCATGAGTTAAGCTGAATGGTCAGCCTTGCTTTGGGTTGATCCTAGCAGTCATGCGGCTCAGTGGTAAATGTCATCAGCTGCAAAAGTGCATGTTCAGGGTTGCAAAATCCAGCATCCCAATAGCAGTGAGGCTGCTACAGCTCAGTGCCCCCAGGGCTGACCAGTAGTTATGTGTCCCCAGTCTCACAGGCACACGTGTCCCCAACAGTTGCACACACACACCTACACAACTTGTATATGCATAAATGCACTGCCAGCCACACAGATCAGCATAGCAAACAGCACTCACATAAGCACCAGCAGCCTCATCCTATTCCCCTCTCTGGCTTACCCAGATGTCAGTCTACTAGTGGGAATTATGTATGCATAAATGCAGTGAGGATCCCTCTGGTAGCTGCTCTTAGGCACAGTCCACCCAGTCTCTGACCTTGGATCCTCAAGTCTCCCCAGCTGCAGGCAGCTCTGCATGGGACCTCCTCACACAAACCAACACACACACACATTGTGGATGCCTCCAGTAACTGAGCTTAGCTGGTGAGCCATGCACATAGATCATTGCTCTTGCTATCTGTCTCAGCACAGATATGGACACCCACAACCCGTTTTGGCTCCAAGGCCACATGCCCTGCTGGAACCCAGAAACATGGCCCTGTTGACCCATGGTCCCACTCCAGCTGTTAGCACGTGGGCCCTCATATACACACACAAATAATTAGAAATGGAGCTGAATGAGAATCCAGGATAGACTGCGTTGACGAGGCATGGGGCATGGCCAAACCATGCACCTCTATCTCACTAGAACATTTGATATTCTAGATCAGATGTAAAATGGAGATTTTTGAGCATTTATAGTTTTTAAATTACTTTGCAGTTCATTCTTTGTAAGAGTTGTTGCTAATCATATCTTAGAATTTATCCTAACAAAGGTTATCAACTGGTAGAGTTATTTTTCATCTTATCACCATTAAAAAGTATCTGTAGTATTAAGAAATACTGAAGAAAGGCTCTTGTGAACAAAGGCTGCTCTTTTCTATTCAAGGTAGCTAAAAACAGGAATAGGAGAATGAGCAATTCTTAGGTGGTTTTTCAAACATTATGGAACCTTCAGTACATAATGTAAGCTCTGCTAGACCTGCCACTTCTCAATAGGCAATTATCTGTTTTTTTTCTGGTAAATTAGCAGCAGGTTGCAGTATGTAATCCTAAATGCAGGATTATATTACATTTTATGAATCAAAGATATGGTTTATAATAATCCCATACAGTATGACATTCATTTCCAACTTTAGAGAGACTTTAGAACTACTTTTGTACTTCAAAAAGCTATTAATTAGCAGTAATAGCCAAGCAGAAAGCTTAAGCTATGTCACATTCACTGATGTCTCAATTGGCTATGAGTTACTTTAGAATGCATCCACAGTAATGTTATTTTATTAACAGTAATGTCTTGCACAGATATTTTCCCTGACATGCAGTTCTCCAGGTGCATAACTCCTAAGGATAATGTACACTTGGCCACATTATCACTGTTAACTTGAAATATATATTTAATAGTGATATATATCATGATCTTGACCTAACAATATCAAACCTCATTGCTGCATAAAGCTGGTGTCTTTTAATGTTCAAAAAATACGATCAAGAGCATCTCTGGAATCACCACAACATTTGGGCAACATTTGGCAGCCCAACAGCAGAAGGTACTGCAAGTATAAAGTCCTGAAGGAAGAGTCTTGTCTGGGTGAGATATTTGGATTGGTGGTGGTAAAGTTTCAGTGAGGACTAGAAGGAGATTCTCACACAGTACATGATATGCTTGTCACCTTGAAGGTGCCAGTCATATAATTACCTAGTGATGTAATTTAGGTGATATTTCTGCAGATTCCTCTAAAGGGAGAACGGTCAGTCATGCAGGATCACAGAATTAGTCAGACCTCACAGAATCCTTTTTACACTGAGAACGCACAGAGGAGGCTGAAGGGCAGGCAAATCAAGGCAGAAAGAAGGCTACTCCTTCTCTGGTGAAAGCATGTAATTTGAATCCAAGACATATTACTATTTCTAAATAGTCCTGCCAGGGTCTCTAAAAGCAACTTTTGCCAGGGATGCCTGGTAATGTAGGTTTAGTGCTACTATTCTGAGAGAAAGAAGAGGCAGAAGGTCTTTGGGCCATACAGCTCAGGGAGATATTAAGGCAAATTTTCTCCTGATTACACTCAAGAGATGGGAAGACATGGTAGAATCAGTGTTGGTATAGCAGCTCAGATGTGGCATTATCTAAGTGAAATTTCTGGGTAGGAGGATCTGTGGCTTTCAAAACTTACATGAGTAAGAGGTGTACAATGCCACACCAGATGGAGCCACATAAGGCCGGGGAGTGGTTTCAGAGGGAAAACTGGGCAAGCATTACATGTTTTCCAGAAGGTTCCCAGACTGTTCACACTTTCCACAAATCACATTTCTTCACTCCCTAACTATGAGCCTTTCTGTCCAGTCTCCTTGGACATTGTACACTGCTAGCAACATGGTCGTGGTGCCTCTCTGCCTCAACCTTAAGAATCATCAGCCACTTCGGTGCTATCCAATCTTTTAGTAGCTCACCAAATATTCCTTTTTCTACACTATGCTCCTATCATTTGCCATATACTGGATGCCTGATAAGGGTCATATTATCATCACAAAGAATGGGCAGGGAGGTGGGAGGGAGAAGCATTTAGCAGCTACATTTTTATACCTCTGCAGGCAGTCCTTATGTCAGAAGAGACATCACTGATGAAGAATCAGAACAAACGCCTATTTCAAAAGGCCTAAAGGGGACACAGCAAGGTACGCACTGACATCATTCACCAGCATGGTCCAACCTGACATCCTTCAGGTTTGAAAGGCCAGAGCTACCGATTTTGAAATAAAAAACATAGCAATTCTCCTTCTGATGCTTGAGCTACAATAGAGTACTTTTATGCACAGAAGTTGCATTTTGTACCTCCTGCAGTCACGAACAAAGTTTGCAATGACATGAATGGAATTACAACAACTTTTGAAATTATGAGAGAGTGCAGTGACCTGAGCCTGTCACCTTACCAATGCCTTATTATTTGTGCACACTTAGGCATTCAATAAGCAGAACACCGGAATTGCTGAGTTTTGTATGAGACACCACCACCCTCCACATACACACAAAGCCATCCAGATGTCTTGCTGAAATGCTATGATTTTGTGCTACAAAACCTCAAAGGCCTCTCACCATACTGTTCCACAGAGCTTTACAATGTACCCTATAACTTTGTATGCAGTCTTAAAAAAACATTGACCAGTTTTAGGGATAAATAGAATAATTGTCATAATTTAAAGTCTGCACTGTACATGGTGAAGGCAGGAAGAAGAGGTTGTGAGTATAGAACAACTGTACATCCAGGTCCGCATAAGCAAAACTAAGTGTAGAACAAGGGGGAAATATTTTCTGTCTGGTGATCTGATTAGGTACAGAAAAACTTTACACGTCCAGGCAAGAATGATCCCTCCATAGCATAAGCAATATTCTAGTTATCAGTAAAAAAGACTCAATGTTTATCATAGAAAGTTAAACAAAATATTTATAAATAAAACCAAATTGGACCATATTCCCATCCCAAAATGAAGGAGTGCCATACAGAAAGCTGTTAGACCAAGGAGTCTTGTCTGTAATCTCAGAGAGCTTTGCACAACAAGCAGGCTTTGTTACTGTTACCAGACTCCATACTGATGCTGACATCATCTCCATACTACAGTATTTCAGTACCCTTTTCCAAACCACAGACATGCAGAAGTGTCTGGCAAATAAAGCCTAGTTCAGCCCCACATAATAATAAACAAAGAGCAACCAGTCCTCAAGGGTCACTTTTTAATTTTCATTCTTGGGGCACTGTCTTGTATTTTATCCTGAGGTCCCACATTGCAGGGCAGACACGACTTTGTTAAACAAACACTGTAGTGACAGCTTTGTAAAGAACATTGCTATGAAGTTAAGAATAGAATCATAGAATGGGTTGGGTTGGAAGGGATCTCAAAGATCATCTAGTTCCAACCCCCCTGCCATGTCAGGGACTCCTCCTACTAGACCAGGTTGCTCAAGGCTGCATCCAACCTGGGCTTGAACACCTCCAGGGATGGAGCATCCTCAATCCTCCTGGGCTCCAGTTTGTTCAGAAGAACAAATCATCACCTCTTCCCAAAAGGCAAGGAGATCAATGGTGTATTTCTCTGGAAAAGGCACATTTTGTGGGTGATGTATCCTCAAACTTAGAATGCTTTCATCTGCAGAGAAAGCTTTCCAGCAGAAGATGGTATCTAGTCAGCCTCAGGACAGCAGAGGCCACATGGATAAACTAACCAGCCAGTCATGTGAGAACACAAGGCTGCCAAAACAGGAGGCACTGCAAATAAGCATATGTGCATTTGAACTTAATGTGCTGTGAAGTTTATATTCCTTCAGACAAAGGTCAGAAAGGTCTGTACTTTCTTACCAGGTGCTCAGAAATGGGTCATATGAGCAGTGAGCAGAACCAGCACTCAGTGCAAGCAAGGAGACTGTTCCAGATCTGTTTAAACTGATCTAACCCCAGACTATCACGGTTTTTCCTTCCCTACATCGGTGCTACCAGCAGGGGCAAGAGAAAGAAAAACATCCATGCAATGATCGGTTTAGGCTGGTAAATGCAGACAGCAAAACCTGAGAATTAAGCTCAAAAGAATGATAAATTGTCTACAAAAACAAGTAGTAAATTTAGAAAACTCTTTGTAATAATTTTCTGTAAAAGAGGCATAATTATGGTTGTCACCACCAAAATAAAGAGCTTTACAAACACAAATAAAAGAAGGTAGGTCCTTTTGGTTTAAGCACCCACCCTTCCAATATCTCCATACCAGCTAGGTTGAAAGAGTACACTATATGCAAGCTGAAACATCAAGGCTTAAAACAACTTATCATCTGAGTATTTTTCTTTAAGTTTAGTAATGAATTCCTTAATATGCCTGTGTTAAGAGGATTAACACCAACATTAACTACACTACCACCAGGAAAAAAAAAAAAAACAAAAAAAAAAGAAGAGATTTGTAGGCAATTTATAACTTTGTCAATGCAGACATTTTGTTATTGAGATGGAAAAGGCACATCTTAAATACCAAGACTACTATCCTGCTGAACTTCAGATCATCTTTTAATGTCTATTTCTTTGCAAGCTCTGAAACGGGCCCCTCAGGGAAGCCCCACGCTTTTGGTGTCCAAAAAGCATTTGGACAACACTGTCAGATAGGTGGCTTAATTTACAGGTTGCCCTGTGTGGATTCAGGAGTTGAACTTGATGATCCTCATGGGTCCCTTTCAAACTAAGATATTATGTGGTTCTATGATTCAAGTTTATTTTCTGAATTAGCCATCAGGGTTTTATAAAGTTGTGTGGGTTGTTGTTGCTTTTTTACTTGAAATAAATTTAACCCCTCAGCTGATTTTAACATAAGGAATATTTGGGGGTAGACATTACATATGTGCAATTTTTTTCCGATATAGAATGACTGGAAACGGTTTGTAAAATGTTAAATATGCTATCCTTGAGCTGAAGGTGAATCACAATTTCTGATGAACTAGTAACTCAAAGCTGCAAAAACCCAGGAGCATTAGGAAGTCTGAGCTAGCAACAAATTGTTTTGACTGCAGTTGATGTCTTAGTATGCATATAAGTAAATAAATGAATAACAGCAGCCCACTGAGATTATAGCAAAAACGGTTAAAGCATAATTTTGCATGGAATTAGGAAAATGTCAGTAATAGAAAGGATAACTGGCAACTGTCCTCAGCTTTAGCAGAGGCTTAGTTAACATTTTTTACCAGTCTACCGGACCAGTTCCCTTGACCCCCACGTATGTTAAGAATAAATGTAACTAAAACTACTACTTTACGTAAAGCTTTAGCTATAGCTACTGATGCAGCCATCGAACTGTATGTTTCTTCTGCAACTGTATGTTGCTTCTTTCAAGCAACACCTTATATTCCTTTTACTGGAGGACCATAACTTAAAAGAAATCTTAGCTCTGAGGATATTTAAAACATCTGCAATTTAAAAGTCAGATCTTCTCTCTCTCTCTTTCTCCCTACTTACCCAGTAGCATAATTATCAGGGCACCAGACACAGTTTATGTCACTGCTCCAATGCAGATTGTTTTAGTGTGGGTTGAACTTTTCAGACAAAAGTAAGGGAAGAAATCTATCCCCATGGAATGCTGTTATCTTATGCCATGATTTCAGACTGAGGTGAACCAATTCACCACCGCTTCAAGGTGTTACACACAACTCCTAGACAACTTATTGTGCCATAAAATCCATAGTTCTGAGAGACATCCAGGTTTCCTACACAGTGAACATACCTTTTTAGGTATCAGATGAGGGGATCTACATAGACTGCTGTCAGCAAATTAAAACCAGCAGCTTCATACTGCTCCTAGCCAAACTGGGCTAGGCTGACTAAAAGGTCCCTTCAAGCAGTTTATCTCTTCCCGGCCCTGGGAACTACCCCTGTCTATCTTCTAGCAGAGTTTTCCTTTCTCATCTCTTCCTCCAGATCTATGACACCTAAATGTACTCCTTTAGAGGTGTCTTGGAGTCCTAGGCAAGTGTCTGCAAGGCAGAAACCACCGATTTTGCCCAGCAACTACCAGCATCAGAGCCACAGACAAGATGCCCTGAAAGCAAGGATACATGTATAGGCAAGACTGATGCCCTTTTTATTCCTCATAAACTACAATGTACAATCACTACTGGCTCAGACCAAGCAGCAGAAACCAGCCTGGCCCTTCCTGAGCAGGCACTGAGCCTTCAGTCAACCTAGGGGAGTCCATAGTCCAAACTGAAGAGATAGGAATACAGAACTGTTCCACATGGCGCACGAGGCATGCTCATAGAAACAGTCCCAGGGACTTGTTTAACACAGCAATGTAGACATAGTCTTATCTGTGCCATGGAGACTACATGGCTTTAGTTCAGTGTTGCCACACTAGAGTCCAAAGTCTCAGCTGTAGTCAAAAATAGCCCACGATAGTAGTATTTTATTAAGTTAGAATCATTGGCTACCACAGTTCAGAGGCTAACATGACACTTCCAGTCCTTTGCTCCCTTCTCTAACACAGCTCTGTCTGAAACCAGCATAGCAGAGCACGGCTTCATTGCTTGCTTCAACCAGAGCCGAATGTGAAACATTTCTGCTAATCGACAGTGGCAGGAACATGGGAAATTTCACCAGAACAATTACACATTGTATTTTAAAAAATATTTATAAAATAAGACCTGGTTTTCTACCAGAAGAGGATCCAACAGGCAGGTACAAGAAGATAGTTTATCTTTTTTGTGTGGAAGTCTGTGGAAACCAGCAGTTTATTATTGCTGTCATTTTCAAAAGACATAATAGTGCCCTTCAACTCTACAATATCAGAACTGGAGGAAAATAGCTAGCAAGAATTCACTGTCAATAAAAACTGTAATAAAACCTCTGTTTTGTTACCACCTGTTTATGTTGTATAAGGCTGCTAGCTCCAACAGTGTTCTATGATAGTTTTTACTATACTGAAATTCTACAAAATTTGATCACTGTTTGGTCAAAACCAACAATATAGGTAAGACATGCCTGGCACAAAGGAGCACATTAACATTCTTGGCTATAAACTTCTAAAAATAATTTTGTTTGGCAATGTTCTTGTAGTTTTTGAACATTTGGAGTTCCTTTCATTCCTGTTGTTCCCAGCCACAAGCACCACTTTTGTGCTATTTCAGCTCATGTACTAGGGTCAAAATTCACATTCTCAGTCACCCAGAATTTCCTATTATTTCAATTCTTTTACATTATCCTTCCAAATATGGAACACTAGCTAGTTATTTCCAAAAACTCCTACTGCAAATAAGATTGTGTAACAATATTGCATACACATACAGAAACACAGGCAGCTGGAGGGATTTTCAGAGGTCTCTTTTCTGAAATTTGCTGACTGTACAGCAAAGAAGGGGATTGTGAAACAGTTCTTAAACTGAGCTGGTTTATAGCTCCATATTTTAAAGTAAAGCAGAACTAGCTTTAGCTTGCTTTTGTAATTCACTACCCTAGCAGGGTTATGCATTGTAGAAATACTGATGAAAAGCTGTTAATCTCTTTGGAGCAGTTTGGTGTAATTCTTTAATGGCAAGAGATGCTAAGAGTCAAAACTGGGAATGTAGCTACTTATTTCCTCTCAGTACAACTGGATTTGCAGACATCTTTGCAAAACATAATTGATAATATACCTTGTATCTTTACAAGCATTTATAAAAACGATAGAGTAAGTGTGATAGGAGTATTGCTGTATGGTAGCATTTGAAACTTCATTTAGCAGTCATTGTGCTACCCTTTGATTGCCTTAATTACATTTTTAATTACATAAGTAATAAGAGTAAGCATTGATTATCTCTAGCCCTTTAAGGTATAGCTGAATTTTATATACTTCATGAACTTTAAGGCTGTAAAGAAACATTCAACCATCTAATTCTGACATCTGTATATCATTGGCAGTTAAGAACTCAGACAACCCTTAGTTGACATAGGACAAGGCAATGTGAAGGGCAAAGCAATCCTGAGGTTGTCAGATTTAAAAAAAAAAAGCTAGACTGGCATGAGCTATGACAGGACATCTGAGTTCCAGCACTACAGCAGCCTAGGCTTCATGCTGTGGCAGGAGGACTCAAGATTTTGAGGATGTTATTAAAGATCCTAAACTCCCAACTATACTTAAGCAAGAAGATATGAAAAAAGAAACATCTGTCTGCACTTATAAAGAGCACAAGATTTGCAAGTGTAATGCGAGAAATTCCAAATACCAGCAATCTTAAATAATTCAGGTTGCCTAGTAATGCTGATTTCCCCCTTCGGCTCTCATCTGTTGCTAAGATTATCTCATCCACATCAAAAAGGTAATGAAACCTGTCTGCCCACTGGAGTTCAACAACTTAAGTTAAACTAGCAAAGAGGTTGTAGCCCTGACTTTAATATAAAGTGCCCATAAATGCATTCTCTTTCACTGACTGTTCCATATGGCAGCAATGAGCAACCAAGCAGCAGTAAGACACAGCCACAGCACTGACTTCCTAAGTGACTGCCCCAGCCATTTCTGCTGCAAACATTTAAATGGAGCCTCATGGGCTCACATGAAACCTAAAGACTAAATCTGTTCTGCACTGGACTTGGATCTGAATGAACACTCAGTTTTCAGAAGACTGAGCCTGAGCAAACAGCAGCAGCAACACCACCCTCAGAGAAATAGAGAAACCACAGTATCAGCCATTGCCCAGGACTCTGGGAGCAATAAGCCATGGATGATGATGAAATGTCTAGAGGATCCCAGAGACAAGCCAGACCCTAACCTGCAGGAAATCTTACTTTCCCTCATTCACCCCTTAGCAGACATTCCTACCAATATGATTTGTAAGAACTGCTGCAAATATAGAGATCAGTGTGACTCTAAAGATGATAAAGACTCACCCACTTGACATCTGAAGTTTCAGTCTGTCTCACTGTCAAAAACAGCTGCAGTGAATTAAGGTATCATGCCTACTGTGCCAGGGATTACCTCCTGCATAACTAAACTGGCATACAGGAGTACCCAAACAGTTCGGTTTTAACAGCTTTCCAGCTGAGAACAATAAGCAGCTGGAGGTAGCACTTCACATCAGGGCAGCTCTTTCCAAAATGACTGTTTCTCTACATTCTTATTTAAATCAGGCACTAGTTCAACAGATACTTTAAGCCAACACTGTTACCAAAATGAAGAAGTTTTCCCCCATAAGCCTCTGGTAGCTCATTGCCATCTTTGCACCACCACCTCC
Source organism: Brachypteracias leptosomus (assembly GCA_013401335.1). NCBI lineage: Eukaryota > Metazoa > Chordata > Aves > Coraciiformes > Brachypteraciidae > Brachypteracias > Brachypteracias leptosomus. Next base: position 80,758 of record VYZX01017242.1, on the reverse strand, counting down.
TTTTCATCAGTACAAGTATTCATATGACTGTACAATGAACCAGATGGGGATCAGGTGTGATGGAAAACTAACCATCTTCTTTTTCAGTGGTGTTGGTCCCCTGATCTGTCTCCAGTGGGCACATAGGAGTGCTGGGAGGAGGGGTGAGGGCAGTGTGGGCAGGAAAATGAGGAGACAGAAGAGGGGACAGGGCCAGCTTTTTTCCCTGGCAGAGGCTTGTTTCTCGAGAACACCCCCAGTGCTTACATCAGCAACAGAGCATCCAGAAGGGAGCTGCCAGGCAAACGGGCAACATAGAGATTTTTCTTTAATCAAGAGAGAGAATATAGAAGATTTTTTTTTTATGACATGAATTAGCGTAAAGTTTTGGGTCAAAAATATGCTGATCTCTGAAAGTTTCTGAGCAACCTGATCTCGTGGAAGGTGTCCCTGCCCATGGCAGGGGGGTTGGAACTAGATGATCTTCAGGGTGCCTTCCAACCCTGACAATTCTATGATTCTATAAACGGTTTCCACATCGCAGTGTCTCTCATAAATGCCCAGTTTTAAGTATTCACCTAGGCTGTATTTGACAGCTGCATTAGTAACGTCCTACAATATATCGCTGAATGGTAATATACCTAGTAAAAGATACAGTGAAACATAGGAGTAACAAATCCCAAGCAGTTAACTTAAAGTTAGTATAGTATTTTAAAATAGATCTTAGGTGTTTGGGGAAATGATTACTCTGCTCTTTTAAAGAGGAAAACAAAATAACTTTAATAGATTTTCTTGTACTCTGATCACAAATGTTATGGTTTTATGGTGTCCATAAATACTTATTTGAGTGTGCATGCCTATCTTTATACTACCACATCTATAAAAGCTTACTAATATATATGTGTGTGAGCGTATATACTGGCTGTGTGCGAATAGCCTGTCTGTGCTCTCTTCTCGTGTGATCCCAAGGATAATGCAATGAGAAAACAATGACTGGAAATCTCAATACAACAGTATTGTTCTGTATTTATGAAAAGATAAATTATTTCAAAATAGAATTTTCCTGGTATTTGTCAGAGAGAGAAGAAATGCAGATTATGTCAACACTGACTGTCTGCCACAGAAGCAGGCCTGTGCAGGGTAGAAAAGTGCCTTCATTGCTGGTTTTGTTAAAGTCACAATGTGACTTTGGAAGGTGGCAGGTGAGGGGGGACATCTTGGTATACTGTTTACCCATGACTGCTGAACTATGTATATCAAAGTATGTTTTATTGTATTTGGCCAGTATGTATAACTAAATATAAAGAACTTGCAATGTGTGTAGCTGCTTAGGGCATACATATGCTTAAAATTATTAGCATTTTAACAGTGAAATGATGTTTTGACATTAGCACTCTACTTAAGACACATGCAGAAGAATTTCACACCTCTTTTGGTGTTGTATTGCTTCAGTTTGTCTGCAATGCAAACAAGACCTACAGTCAGAAAAGATTTATTTATAAAATGCGTAGGTTTAGAAGCCACAGAATGCGTGAAACAAAGCTACATCGGTGAACCCTTAAATTTTCCTACATATATTAGAACTGTCAGAGACTGAATCACAAAGCTAATTTCTTTTACCTGCTTTGGAAAACAAGTTTAACCTCACTAATTCACCATACAAGCATAGCACGATGCACTGTATGTACCTATCTTTAGCCTGGGGCAAGGTGTTTGCTTTCCCTTGGGATCCTCAACCCTGGCCCCTCTCTCCTGGAGAAGGTGTTTAAGCTGAGGTCAGGCCTTTTCTGACATACCCTCACCTCCAAACGACTATCCCACCCCCTTCTGTAATGGTTGACAGCCTGAAGGTGTAAGGCCTCTTCCCAAACCCTGCTAAACCTAATCTGAAGCAGGAATTTAAGAGCAGTTTTCATGTGTCTTATGTGCTAGCCAAGAGGCTCTGGGGCAACCCGCAGTGAATCTCTGAAACTGAGGGGTTTCTCTTTACATAAATAATTCAGAAGTCCTGAAAAGCCCAGATTAGTAATCAACTGGAATGTGGGCTCAGTAATTGATACACTGTCTAAGGACAGAATCTCAGTAGATCCTTAGACTGGGAATTTTACACCCTTGACACTAGAACAAGCACAGCTGAAAAAGGGACAAAAAGCAGGATGAAACACTTCTCTGAAGTGGACTTTTGAATTCTTTTACTTATGTCATTATTACACTATCACAACAAAATAGGAGTTCACAGATGTTAAAACTTTCCAGTTCCCTATCTCCATCATGCAGATAGAGATTATTGATTATCTTTCCATTGACAGTTTCAACTAACATTCTTGATTCAGATGTGAAGTGTTTACATGACTTCTTTGTTTGGATATGATGAGGAGACAGTAACACACAAGGAGTTTGACGTGATGACCAGTTTGATGTGATAATATTGTAAGAAATGGACTGTGTATGCCCTAACCATCAATGAACTAAATAATTGCAATCACCTTGTGGGGACATTATTTTGAATTAAGACTCCATTTCTTAGTTCATCCTTTAGAATACCTTGCACATAAAGCGTTTGCACCAATGGGTGCCAAATTAGTCAGACAACCGCTGCTCCTAGTGTATAAAATAGGCCTATGAGACAGCCTTTTTTGTTTTTTATGATCTAGCTCAATCATACCCACCTCACCTGGCTTCATATGCCAACACAATTCCTTAACACAAAAAACTATGACTGACTGGATCCATTATTATGAATTTATAGTACAAACCAAAAAATGTTCATCATGAAATGTTTTAAAACTTAATTATTCATCATCATCTCCATATTCGTGTGTTGGATAAACTGGAGGAGGAGTGCTGTCAGTGATTAGTAACCATATAATTCAGCAATACTCAATCATGTTAAAATAGCAATCCAGAAGTACTAGGCAGTGGTGGGCACTGCTTAACAGTGCTGCTCAGTTTTTTGACTCAGTGATTCCTAAGAGAAAGATACATCTTTTAATGAGCAGGTTTTTGACAACTTCTGCCCAGGGGTCTTCTACCCAGCTCGCTGGGAGAAGAAGGAAAGGCTACTGCAGGAGAGACCAGCTGTGTCCTCAGCCGCCCCATGGCTGTCTGTCTTCAGCATGGGCCAAACAAAAACCAGAGGTGTCTTCACCCAAGCTATTCAGACCTTTGTCGCGTGCTTTAAACACATTCACTTGCTTTACTCTTTCAAAGTGCTGATGAGCTGCAAGCATCCCACTAACTATTCATAAAGTGTAGCAAGCTCTGGTTTTCCAAGTTATGCAGTGATGTCCTGAAAAGGAACCTCTGGACAGGTTCTCACTGGCTGGACAAAACTGATTGTGTGTAGTCACCTGTTTTTACTGATGAGGGCAATTTGTTCTGTTTCAGGGTTTCCTTGTATGTCTTCTCAGTAACTCTCAATCCTCTGCCTGGCTGATTCATCCAACTGATCAAATCCCAGGAGAATTGAAAAACTTTGTTGATATTCCTGTTTCTTTGCTGCCTGGTAAACATTGCTGGATCTAGCTCTTTATGAGGCCGGGCTATCTCAAGACATGTGTCCATGCCTGATGATGGTACATTTCACAGAGAATCACGAAGTCCCTTCTCATTGAGAGGTCAAATCCTGACTTTGGGCATGATTGAGTCACAGCTTGACAAAATCTTGCATTGATGAAAGACTTGTTTCAAAGAGATGTGCAATTATTTGTTGCAGTCCCTGTGAATCTGGAAGGTGTGGGATAATGTGACAGTAGGACAGAGCAAGTACAGAGTTCTGAGGGACAAACCCTCCTACATATTTTTTCTATTTTGAAGTGTACTCCAATCATATTGGTGTGTGTCTTTGATGTTTAAACATGGCTGAGAAATCTTATTTAAGTGCAGGATGTAATACAGAATTAGAACAATCAAAACATGTGAACAAAATTCAGGTCATACATTTTATAACAGCTCTTGTGTACCGAAGGTGTAAGTGCTGTGCAGATCACTTACTTGCTTGGAAAACCATGTAAATGCCATGTATCCATATGGTTCCCCATGGGAGCCCCAACTTCTGTCATAGTTCAGCTATGCAGACTCACCTAAGGATATGCAACACTTTCTAGACGTTACCCAGTCTGAAAAGGTGTCTGCATCCTTCCCTTAGGAAAAGCAGAGATCAGCTTTGTCAAATATTAACACCTTTGAGGATCTGACAACTGAACCACCTATAAATTGCCACCAAGTCTTTTTCATCAGAATAGACTTGGTAAACTGTTATTTCCAGTTGACCTTAACCATTTTTAGTGAGGTTACTATGACTGACTGCTGGTTCAGCTCTCTCATTCTAAATCAAGACTGGATCAAGCAAATAATAGAACCTTACACTCCTCCTTCTCAGTAATTAATGGATTAACCTTGTTATTATGAGTATTCCACATTAGTCTTATTCACCAGGAAAAATTGAATGTGCTTTGAATGGGAGCAAGAGTAACCTTGCTGGAAGCAGAACCAGAATAATTTGAGCAAAATTATTACAGGCAAAGGAGATGGATACATTTCCTGATTTTTCTTGAAGGTGGAATAGCTGCTACCCACAGTTTGGGTTTCTGGCCTAACTTTACAAATCAATAATCCACTAGGATAGAAATGTTTATTGCTATAGTGCATTGTAACAATGATCAGCCTACACCTCGATGAATCCAGGGGTATGTTTCCACTATCTATTTTCACCCAACTGGCCAGGGAGTTGGTTAAAGGCATTGATTCATCCAAAACTCACCACAACAAAAAAATTATGTTTTCAGCTTAGCCTGCACTGCTGATTGCATAATCACATGGATGGCTGCAAAGAAGAGGGCTGGATTATGACTGCTGTGATTTAGGCTACTGTGGATTTACGCTGCAGGGCTTAAACATCAGAGGTCTCTGCACTGCTCAGTGCTGGACTTTTCTTGCTAAGCCAGAAAATAGTGACATGATCAACAGTACTGATGGTCCTGGTGAGGAGGGAGGAAAGAAAAGTCAATTTGATATCACTTAGTTGAAGAAATTACGTTTTTCTTTAGTTTTCTGAAGCAGTCCCTGTGTTGTAGTTAAGACCTTCAGACTGATTGCTTTCTTTGTGGTATATGAGATTTCATTTCTGTGATTCATGAATTTTTAATCTTTACTTGATTTTTTTCCTGTTCTTAATATCCAGTAACTTTGTATTTTTAATTTGACACAGTTTTCTTAAAGCTGACGTATAGGTTTGTTCATTTAGAAGTGTTACTTCGATTTGATGGTAGCTCATTATATCTTTTCATAAAACAAACAGCATGGTAAATTTGGACACGCACAGTATGGATCTGCCAGCACAGGGATGCTGGTCAGGAACCTCATCTCTTGCTATTGTGTAACCAACCATATCAGCAGAAATCTGCACCATAAATAGGTCTTTAGCTTGATCTGATTAAAACCCAAGATTTTAATTCACTGGTCTTGCAGGATTTTACAGTAAAAGCTAGTGTTGTCCAGTTTCATCTTAGCAAAAATTAATTTGCATTAATTTCATTGCTTAAGTTCATTAACTGGGGCTGGTTAAACCCTACTGACAAACATTCACCCTAGGTGTTTGGAGAAATGGGTGTCATTGATTGGCTGGATTAATTAACAGAGAGGGATCATTCATACTTAGAACTGTTCTGAATATGATGTAAAGTTATGCTGTAAATTGTTAAAATACTGTCTTTAAAATGTTGCCATTGTTGGTTTTTTTGTTGTTGTTTTTCAGACTTTTAGGAATTGAATGAAGAATATAAACATTCATGTGTTTTACCACACTAAGCACAAGGAACCCTTCACTGAATAATATTTTGGTGCTATTGTAATAGAATTATTAAAGACAAATTTCAGCATACATGCTCAGCCTTTCTCATTGCCTCCATTATGCTGCTAGAAGACTGCCATGCTCTTTTCCTGGCTCCTTGTTCTATAGGATATGCAAGTAAGTGAAATAAATTTTGAGAAGTATTTAAAAGTTATTTGTGTGTAGTGACCCTTAATACATATAATCTGTTTTTTTTTTTTTTAAACAGCCTCTAAACTGTCATAATTTCCTTCCTCCCCTAAAGTGTATGGCCTGCATCTTCATGAGCAAATAGACATTTTGCTGTACAGTTGGCCACCCAGGGCTAAATGTGCATAGTGTTGTGCATGGCTGTAGTTCACCTGACACTCTTTGAAACACTGGTATCTGCCTATCTGCTTTAGCAGGACTGTTCTAGGATGCTATTCTTCGTACAGGATGAAGTAGTAACCTTTCCACCATTTTAATGTATCTCTCTACTTTTACGTTGCTTGCTTGATAAGGCAAGTATCTTTCTGCTTTGCATTCAAGTTTTTGGAGCCTTTTTTTTTGTCCTACTCTTTGCAAGGAAGTAAGAAGTGTGACAGGAAGGTGTGATTTTTAATTTACACCAGAGTTCTCAACAAATAATGACTTTTCACACCCTGTTATTGCTGCTTATCCTGGGGGAGAGTTGTATGGCTACTGTTGTCATATCAAATTAAATCCACTCATGTAATTCAGAAAGACATTTCTCTTAAAATTAACCCTTTTAAGTTGCTGAAGTCTACTGGCACAACAGCATAAGCTGGAGTGTATCTATTTTGGGGGGTCTGTGCTGTTGAAGGATGAAAACAAAAACGTTTTTATTCAAGGATGGTGAACATTTTTTTCGTAGTGCAGTAGATCAGATCCTGATAAGATTTGTGTGGATGAATCCCCATGTTAGCCTGGAGTTCACTGCGGCCTTATGGTACAGGCAAGAAAGGAAATGTTTGGCCAACAATACCAGTCACTCTTGTTCTCATCTGAAAAACTTGAACAATTTCCTCTAATGTTGTTTGCTGTGGATTGCAAGCATGGTCATGAAGCATGGTCATGGAGCAGTTGGCGCTCCTTTATGTAGTAGAGCTAAAACACATTAATAAGAAAATCACCCTCAGAGAGTTTCCTGCAGTCAAGGTGTTGGTAGAGTAGAACAAGCCTTGTCCTTACAAGAATTCCACCCTTGAGGTGGTTGCTGTTGATTCTGGTGTGTGATATACCCCCCTCTCCATTTAAGCCAGTCCTTCGGGGAAGGGGCACACGATAAGCGCTGGATTGATTTAGCTGGGGGTGGATGTCTGTGCCCCGACCTCACCAGCTCCTAGTGACGGGCTCCCAGTGCTCCTCCTTCCCAGGACTCTAGCCACATCTTCCCAAGGAGCGCTGGAGCCTGAAGAATCGGACTAGCAAATAACAGGGGGGCAGTCCCCTCCTCTCCATTTTCCAGCAGCTTTATTGCCCCTAATTGTTGGTAACTGGGGGTTAAATATTTGCTCGAATACCCGTTTGGTGGTGCAGAGAGGGTTAAGGTGCTTGGTTTACTATAAACATATATGTGACAGACCCTTATCTGATGGTGTTGGGATTTTTTCCTTTCTGTAAAATGTCAGCCATTTCCTGATGAGCGGTGGTGGTAAATTTCACACCTTTTTTTCTTCTCTGGGTGGAAACCTGGGTGTTAATGGTACTGGAACAGGTCGTGTTTTATAAGGAATGAGGCTGTCTCTTAGAGCAGAGGGAAAGCAGAAAAGGGAGAGGAGGTGAAGAAAGGAATCCAAGGAAATTGCCACTTGCAACAGGCATTAGCTGGATTATTTTGCACTATTTTTATCCAGGGCATGTAAATGTAACCTTATTTACTAAGTGCATTTTTTCTTATAAAATGTTGGAGTTCAGTTTAGAGTTCAGTATAAAAATAATCCTCTCTTTTCATTTCACAGTGAAATTTAGCATTGCAACACTTGAAGATGGAAAATTGGACAGTTGACCAAGTCTGCAACTGGTTGAGACAGAGAAATTTAGGAGAATTAGTTCCTAAGTTTCGTGGTAAGCATTTTTGTTCTTTGTGGGGGGTTTGTCCAGTATTTCTTTTTATGCCTTTAATTGTTGCTGCCTATTGTATTTTGGGCCATGTATATATATGCTAACTTCAGACTTCTACAGAAATTTATTAGAGTGAGAACTGACAGATCTGATAAATCAAAATAAGTGTGCAGATTTATTGTGAAGTCTGAGAAATGGTGGGGGGTGAGATGGAGTCTGCATATAAATAGGTACACCTCTCATCAGAGCTGGCAGTTTAAAAGGCTTGACAGGGCCTATTTTATATTGTATAAATCTTTTAAATAATGCAACTGTAGTGTGTAAATGTTTTGTGTCTGACTATATAAACACTCTACAAAAGAGTGCATGAGAAACTGTTAAATGAACAAGCTATTTGCTGTGCGCCCTCTTAAAAAGCTTGCTTTCTTTCATTAATGAAGTAACAGTCTGCTGTGGTCTAAGCAAGGCCTGATTTAAATCATTAAAATAGTCAGCTCACTGCTTCTGTGTGTTTCAGACTTGGCTTTTTGTCTGGTGAAGGTACCTGGCCAGTGACAAGGACTCCTGGCACTGCTTGAGAAAAACTAAAACATCATCTTTTTAGGAGCTGAAGAAGACTGCCAGCAGTAGAAAGCATTTTTGCCTTTGACTTGCCTTCCATCATTGTATTTTTTAGAATGTTACTGTATCTATAAAGTTATTTTACAGTAGTACTTTAATTCCCTTCAATCTACAGAAGAAGAAGTAAGTGGAGCAGCTCTTCTTACTCTTAATGATCGTATGGTGCAGCAGCTGGTGAAGAAGATTGGGCACCAGGCAGTGCTGATGGATCTGATTAATAAATACCAGCAGCAACAAAAAAGTAGGGTAGAATCCCTTACATACCATTCTGAAACAGCTTCTACAAAGTTTCCAGAAGTAATCAGTGGGTGAGTCCCTACATGGCACGGAAAATATCAGTCTGGGTATAGTATTCTTTTCATAGCATTTTAAAACTGGCACTTACTAGTTCTTCAGTTGTAAGATTTAACAGTTTTGGGGTTGTTTCTTTTTGTACTTTTAATGTCTCTAACAACATGTGAAAAGTAAAATAAGGTTATTAGCTTGTTGTTTTATACAGGGCATCAACATTCCCAAACAACACCATTAATCAATTTAAACTGCTCTTCATTTCCAGTTCTAGAACCTAGTTTTCATTTGAATGAAGCACTGTCCAACTTTGGCTATAGTTAAAATTTTCTGTATTTGCAGTGATAAGCTATTGAAGCACTTACTTTTAAACGTTTGCAAGTCCTAGAGTAAAATCATGATTTAGCCAGAGATAGTGTTTGTGTCACAGGTATATGTAAATTCTGACTCTCAAAGGAAGTGTGACTTTGATCATAAGCATTTAATAATCCCATTATGTGGAACTAGGTGGGTTTATAGAAAACAAATACCACACATATGGTCTTTGCTGAGGGTTTTCTGGCTTTTGCTTGAGTAGAGTTTCTTTTTTTCATTTGTTTGTGGTTTCATGGGAGGGGGCAGGGCAGAGGTTATTTGGGTTTTGGTTTGGTTGGTTTTTTCGGTGTTGGTTGGTTGGAGTTTTACGGTTTTGGTCTGGGTTATTTTTTTGGTTGGTCGGTTTGGTTCCCCCCAACCCTCTCCTGCACTCCGATCTATTGTAAGTCTTGCAGGATAATTTTTTTCTAGATATCTTGGCAGAAGAGAGACATGAGCTCTCAAGAGTGGTCTCTTCTAAGCCCAAGAATCCTGAAAGTAGAGAATGGCTTGCCATGGATGCAAAATGCTTTGGTTTTGAAGGAAAGGACTCTAGCACTGAGGCTGCATTTGTACACAGTAGTAGCCTAGTAGGAGTAGATCTGTAGTGCACACTCTGTAGCATTTGCCTTCATCCAAAAGGAGTCCAGGTTGTGCATTTTGAGATTCTTGTCCCAAAACTGGATTCTTTACCAGGTATGCAAAATCCAGTCCACACACATTTGCTTTTTATTCCAGTTCTGAGCATAAAAGTGGTGTCAGGTAATAATTCTCAAAACTACACACCTTTGAGACATAAGCCAAGTCTTACATACAAAGTAGTAACAAAGAAGAAACTACAGTAAGGAAAACGATTAGTCAGTCATCTCCTCACTCCTAACTTTACATATGAAGGCAGGATTCTATCACTCCTAACTTTACATACGAAGGCAGAAATTTACCATTCCCATACCTCGAGGCTCCTGCCATCTTTGGAGACCACCTACCCCTTATCCAGGTGTGATACTACCTCCCACACCTGGTCCCTGGTTGTGAAATCTGGAACCTATGTTAACTCTTTTCCTTTTGACAAAACCTTGGGTCTGAGGGGTTGGGTAATTGTAATTAGCTATGTAAAGGTTACTATTTAAGCAATCCTTATGTTACCTCTTCCTTTCTCAAGACTCTGNCTTTACTATCATCTATCCACCTGGTTATGTCCTCATAGAAGGCTATCAGGTTGGTCAAGCATGACTTCCCCTCAGTGAAGCCATGTTGACTGCCTGTAATGACCCTCTTGTCCTTGATATGCCTAGAGACAGTGCCAAGGACAAGTTGTTCCATCACCTTTCCAGGGATGGAGGTGAGGCTGACAGGCCTATAGTTACCCTGGTCCTCTTTCTTGCCCTTTTTGAAGATTGGAGTGACATTTGCTTTCCTCCAGTCCCCAGGCACCTCTCCTGTTCCCCACGACTTACCAAAGATCCAAGGTATGATTTATCATAGACCTGAAGTATGCAATCACAGCCAGTCTCACTTCTCTGCACCAAGGTCCTGCCTCACTTGATTTATAGGAGGCTTCCTCTCTGGAGGTAGGTCAGGTTTCTGCTGTGAAGAAGAGTACCATATGTGAGCACTGTACTTCATCCAAAGTGCAGTAGATATATAGAGATTTCAGCAGGAAGAAAATGTGTTTGTATGTTTAGGGCAGTTTGAATGATGCTTTGGTTATTTAGATTTCAGTCTTGATTTTATCAGAGATCTTTGGCTAGACTGTGTCTGAGATGTGATTGCTTCCTGTGTACTTCTCAACTGCTGCAAGTCAGGCTTTAGTGTTTCACAAGGATAGTGTAGCCACAGTGGTGTGAGGGCACAGCTTTTCTGTAAAGTTCTGCGGACTTCAAAAAATTTAAATGCTGGAAATCTCCGATGTTAGTGAATAAAATTTACCTTAAAATCTTTCCTTGTCTAGTCTTGTTGCCTCTAAAATAAGATGCTGGTATTTCTCTATTTACAGGGAAGTTAGGTAAATAAGCTGCTGTTTCTGAAACATTTTGTGGACCACAGAATAAAACTCAAGCATGTTTGAGAAATGCATTCAGTCATGTATTTTAGGATGAACAAAAAATCAAGATACTCTATGTAGTTTGGGGTGTAGAATGATGAAAAGCTCCAGCAGTAAAAATAGTATTTATTATACAACTGAAAGCTATGTGCTCATATGCAGGTAGCTGTAACTGTTACTTAACAACTCTGGACTGCTTGTCTTAGTGATGTAGTTTGACATAATTTTGTCTGTTTTGAACATCTTGAACTAAGTTGCCTAATTCAGGGACTCATAACTAGAATAAAGTGTATGAGACATTCTTTTCAAGTAATGTAATAAAATTATTTCTTCATAAGCTACTTTGACCCAGAGGAATAGAATATGTGACAAAACCAAAAATTCATAGATCATAATATATGTGAAGTGAACTCACATTTTCTCATGTTGCTCAGTGATGCTAGGCTGAATTGCAGTCTTGGTCATATGAGCAAAGTCTCTGCACTAAAGTTCACTGTTAGTAGCATCCATAGCTGAGTGCATGGTCCCACAGTGGCAGGGGACAACTGTGGAAACTGAGTCTGCATGTTCCTTCTTCCATGGTGCTTGAACCCAGATGAAAACCAAACACCTTTTCTCGTTTGCAGACTATTTCTCAGGCAGACCAGTTCCCAGAACTAACTCACTCTCTGAGTATCAGGGCCAGGGTGGAGAAGGCATTGCTCAGCCACAGGGCAGGGGAGAAAGCAACACCATACCTATCTTCCAGGTCAGCTGAAACTGCTGTGAAGCTTCTAAAAGCTGTCAGTGGTATTTCCCTGTTGTATTTCTCACATGAGTGCTATCCCCAGTGCATTGGTGCGCTCCTGGCTGGCCACCTCTTTATCCTTGTGTCCTTAAGACATCTTCTGACTATGTGTTTATTGTGCTCTGCTCAACTCTCTGCCAGGAACAGAAATAAAGTAGTTGGTTGGACATGGAGTTTTGAGTATGGTAGGTGAACACTTCCTGTATGGAAGTAATAGACTTGTAAGTTGTGTTTGGTGTCCTTTCACATCTCCAGCACTTTGGATTAGGACACAGAAATAGCATCTTGGGTCTGTTGATGGTAAGATGGAGATGTTCTTGGTCATGCAGTAGAAAGTCTGTGTATGGGGAACTCACACGGATGTTACCAGGTAAATATGAAGATGCCTTCCGATTCCAAGATAAATTGTTTCTAGGAGACATCTAGAGAACATAGTGGATTTTTTCTGGTTTTAACTGGAGAGCTGAAAAAGATGTATTGATTCATGATAAGGAGAAACTCTCCTTATAAGCTTGGCAAATGTTAAGGTCACTTCCAGTAATAGCCATTCATGTGTGAGTGCAGTTGAGTCTGGAACAGTTTATAAAGCATCATTGGAGTTAAGAGGTTTTGAAGAGATGAGGTACAGAAAAGAAGCTAGTCCTTGTGTGTCCCATGTCCCATCCGCCCCCCCACTCCCCCCAAAAAAACAACCTTGAAAGGTTGATGATTGTCATGAATTCTTTGCACCACAACAGTAGCACCTATCTCAGATCTCTGCCCTTCCCCCAGTGCAGGGTAAAACTGTTGTTGTCAGCTTCCACCAACAAAATGAGAAGAAGAAATAACAGGAAAATGAGGAGGGAGAGAGTTGGACACAAAGGTTAAATGGAAAGTAGTGTTTTGGACTGGCACATAAGAGAGCAAAGTGGGTATATGGGGTTTTTGGTGCTAGTGGCAGGCTAGAATTGGACAAAATAACCAGTAACAGTGGTATGTGAGACCAAGTGACATTTAAGGATCTTCTAGTGGTTGGAGTAATGCAAAGCTGACTTGAAGGTTCAAGACGGACTCAACCTCCATAAACAATAAGCATTCAAGTTTCTAGTTGAATAGAAACAGCCTTACAGTATTGTGTAGATTGCTCTTTCCCCCCAACCCTTGCATACTGTAATGGTTGGTTATTCCCAGAGATTAAGAGATGCCAGGCCTTATGGCAGTTGCAGTTATCCTGCAGCCCTGAGAAGGTTTATTTTCTTGGGTTTTGTAACTGTGTAGTAATTAGACTATCACGAGGTACAGTTGTTCTTTTAACTTGCCAGTTTGATAATTGAACTAAGAAATTGAATAAGAGACCTCAGCATCATGTAAAATCATGACTATTCGATATGTTAATTTTTCTCCTTTTTTATTTCTGTCACTGGTATTTTAAAAACCTAAAATACCTCTTTTCTACAAATTGACAGTGAAAATTCTTTTTTTTCTTTCAGGTCTACTGACAAACAAATGCTAAATTCTTCTGGTCCTATGGAGCAGAAAAAATATCTATGCTCAACTGAAAATGAAGGACTAATTGACCACAGAGTGATAAAGCAAAAGTGAGTTTATAATACATTTACTAAATTTTCCTTACCTTTTGAAAATGATATGAACACTACTTTTTGTTTTAGTAAGACTAAACAGATGCTTTATAAAAAGTGATCCTAATTATTGGAGGCCAGGTTCAGATATATCCAGGTGTATATATAGAAAACAGCAGGAGCAGAAATTTATTAGGATGTGACTGAATGAAATAGTCTAATGATGTTTTTTCTGCCTTCCATCCTCAGTCCTTGCTCACTATCTCATATGTTACCTCACGCAGAGAGCAAGATACAGGTTTGTCTTTATTTGTCTATTTTTAAAAAAATCTTTTTTACAGATGTATTTTCAATAGCTAGCTGGTAAATGAATCATTACAAGGTGGAATATGGCTGTAAAAAACCTGTGTGTTTGAGACATCTTAAATATAACACTTGGGAAGGTAAGCATGCTGATTCCATTTGCACGGTGATTTTCCTTGGGTATTAAAATGAATCTCCCTAAAAACTGGAGGTAAGAAGGATGAGTCAGGGGTTTGTTGTGTTGTTTTGGGAATTTTTTTGTGGTGGTTTTTTTTCCTTAACATGTTTTGCTACTTTGAGATTGGGAATTAGTGTTGGAAGAGAGTCCCATTTCTTTTTCAAGGCAATTGTCTTGTTTGCAAAGCTTTGCCTACTCATTATCCACTTTTATTCCCACCTGCTATAATTTCCTCCCACCCTGTTAAGTTTCTCCCCTGTAGAAGTTACTAATGGCTTCAACACTCTTAAGATAAGTGAAGGTCTTCCTGCAAAAATATCTATTTTATCACCATAAAATAACGAGTTAGGGTTAAGGCTGTCTGAGAACAGAGGAGAGAGCTTAGTGAATCACATAGTTAATGATTTTAAAATAGGATCCTGCTATGAGCTTCAAAAGAACAAAACAGAAAACCCAAAGATCCTGTCAGCATTGTTATCAATGAAACAAACCGAGACCATGTAAACCCTCAGAATAAACCATTAAAGTGTTCCTACAATGCCTTCTTTTTACCATGTGCTTCTAAAGGATGCTTATTTTTAATTAATGATCAGTAATTTATCTTGAGCTGTATAAAGTTTTAAATGGACTGTGTGAATCAGTGTAACTCAGAATAGGCTCTGGGAAATGTTGTCATTAGTAGCTTTTGAAAAGGTCCGTAATGGCCTGTTAAGGGAAAGTGACTGCAGAAGAGCAGTGCTAATTCACCTTGGGGCAAAGGAGCAGAAAAGGAGGTAAGTCTGCTGCTGTAAATGGAAGTGCCCCTTTTAGGTGAAGTAGTAGATGCATTAAAATTCAGTGGAGCTGTGATAATTTGCAGTCTTGAAGACCTGAGTAAATTTTATCAGGGTTCTCTTCAAAGGTCAGATGAAAAGCTGGCAAATGTCTCTCTCAGAAACAGCTGTTTTAACTGACTAAGACTGAGGATGTAATTGAACAGCACTTTCATCTGTTAGCTGCTGCCCTGGGTTCATCCCAAGCTATTTTTGGAGGTGAATGCTGTTGTTTACATACGTCTATGGCATGACCCATGGCAATAAATCTGGTACTTACAGAGGTTAGATTTGAATTTATTTTTTCTTTCTTCTTCTTCTTCTTGCCTTCTCCCTTCAGTACTCGCTTATTGCATTTTCAACAACAGAAAATTTTGATATTTTATATGCTTGAGGGGA
>VYZX01017242.1:23702-54455 GCA_013401335.1 Brachypteracias leptosomus | reverse complement strand
TAATGACAGATAAGGTTATTTTTCAGCAGTAGTAAGTCCTCAGTAGCTTCCTCTGCTCTGCCTCCTGCTTTCAGTTAGTGACCACCTTCTAGCATCTGTTGATTAAAACGTTTCACAGTTAATGTCTAGTTTTGCCCCCATATGTTTTGATTGCAGCTTTTGTGGGTATCTTGATGTAGAAAACAAAAGAGAGCAATCCTCAAATTTCAATAACAATAACTTACCTCTATGTAGAATTTTTGCTTGTATTTTTCTTTCCTTATTGCTNAATGCCCTGATCACAGTATGAGAATAAGGATTATTGAATTTTTACAAGCAGACATGACAAAATACCTGGAAGGATCACTGTGAGTAGACCTTATTACATTTATCTGGGGGCATTACCTATTGTCTGCAGAAGTAAAATTTCAAATGGATGTGAGGCGATTCTCTTTAACCTGATTGCTTAAATAGAGGATGATAAAGGCCTGAAACCTGTTGAAGCCTTATGCAAACCTTAAAGCTATTCCCTTTGTTATTTGGAGGGGAATCAATAGGCTGAGAAATAGTCAGTTTAATGTATATCAATATAGAGTCCAGACAGCATCTAATACTGCCTATAATACCAACTACTTTTTTACATTTCCATCTTGTTTGCACAGGTATCCGAACACTCAGCAATATAACATTGTTGTCAGTGCTCTGCTGCAGGCATATCCATTCCTTGATGAAGATGGGAATAGCTTTGTAAGTATTGCAAATAGTCCTCTGCCTTGAAAAATACAGAAATAATGATTTATTTTTTTTTTCCCCATGTAACTGATCACAAGAAAATAACCTAGTTCAGAAGAAATCAGTATCAATTTCTTGCATACTGAGTCTATTCAGAGCTGTAAGCTTCACTTCGACACGTTTGACAAATCACATTCTTATTTTATTACATTAATTAAAGATTAATCCTGTTACAGTCATTCCTCAAAGCCTCTGTGAGATCATGAAGGCACATATGTGAAGTCCCTGATTGCTTGTTGGGTACAGTTTCTTTCTGGATTGATTTCCCCCAAAGGATGAATTTAAGTAAATGTGACTTTAAAAAAAACCAAACAAAACACCAAACAAAAAACACCAAAGAAGCCAAGCCTTAGAAAATTTTTTTATATGAGGACTAACACGACTGATATTCTTGCAATGCACTAGAATTGCTTGTGTGTTAGGTATCTATCTACAGTATATAGTAATACTACTGGTTTAGGTAGGTTGGGAATCTAGGTCTAATTTTAAAAAAAAGTTATTTAAAACCACTGGTTGAGTTCACTGTGGGGATGTAACAGAAAGAAGTGGAAGGAGATGAGTTAAATTTGAATTACAGTTTTTTCGCTCTTGCGACCGAAAATACACATTTGTGATCTCAGAGGACAGTGTTCACTTTCTGACTTCACATCATTGTTTTGCCATGTGATACTTTTATGGCATCTTGTAAAAGCTTGTGAGACTCAGTGGGGATTCTTAGCTTCAAATGTATAAATATGTCTTGTGTACAGTTACTGCAGAAAGCAAAACAATTTTGAGAATAAAAAATATGTGAGGATTAAGGGGTGGCTATTTTAGTTCTCCCCTGAGCCCAGGCATTGTAGGAGGGAAGGGACTAAAGAATGCATCTCAGAAAGGAGAGAGGGAGCAGAAGGATCAGAAAGCAATAGTCAATTCTTATTTTCAATCAGGATTCCTTTCTGAATACCCCAGTGGGGGTCCCCAACCAGTGTCCTGGGTAATACTACACCTTTGTCTTGTCTCCCTTTGTGAAGGGGAGCTGGAATTACATTCTAGGTGGGTCAGAAACCTTTTTTACAGCTTATAACTTTTAACAGCTGTTTTTAAACAGAGGTTCTTAAACTAGGTTTTCAAAGGGGTTTCATTTCAGCAGGACCACAGATTGTGTGAAACTACTTGTAACTCCATTCTTTGGGAGACGGCTCATTGCTTCCAGGATCAATTCCAGAATTGGTGCTGTCAAAAGTTATGTGATGAGGCAGAGACTTCAGAGTTGTTGTTCTTTACCTTTTGATACTTCTTTCATGCTTACTAGAAAGTATAACTGGAAAAAACCAGAAGTAAGTGAGGAAGCTGGAATTAGCAGTTTGCAATATTGCTAGTCTAATGCTTTTGAGCCAGCCCCTTTCCATTGCTCAAGCCAGTAAAAAATGCACGAAAGGTTTATGTCTGTGTACTTAATTTCGGAGGAGGGAGTGAGAATGAATTGCTATTTATATTGGCCCTACTGTTAGACGTTCTGTTCTTCCTTCGAGATCATGAAGGCTATAAATACTTCTTTTTTTCTTGATCTGAGATCATTGTGTGTTACAACAGCAGCAACTTAAAACCTGCAACATATGCACAGCTACTTAGCATGAGGCTTGCAGTGAAACTGAATTTGTGTGTTTAAGAAACAAATGAACGACAACAAAAAAATTGGCTAACCACCATTCTTCCATCATTTCTCAGAAAAATTGTTTTCAGTGGCTCAAAAAAGTGAAGGTTTTCTAGGCTTTTCTTTTAAAAACGCCTCAAACTAGCATGGGACTGTAAGAATTGCTGCTTGTTGTTCCTGATAACAGTATTGAATCCCATGTCTTGTAAGACATAAAATATTACTAAGAGATTTTGAATACCTTAAGCTTGCTTATCTATAATAATCAGACAGTTATTACAATTTTTGAATAGTACGTTGAAAGTATTTAAGAAAGTTGTCATCAGTAAAATAATTCCGAGTCAAAGCAAAGAGTTCTTTATTTGGGGAATGATAGGTAGAGCTAGAAAAGGAAACCTATAACATGAGAGTAGTATTTCAAGCAAAAATGCTAGTTACTAGACATTCAAATTCTGGAGATCCATTTCATATAATGTGGCTTTGTTATCTACATTGGGAAGAGATGAATAGCACTGTGGAAATTTTTGATTCTTTCTGTGGTGTCAAAACGGAGCCCTGAGTGACCAGCTGTGCTCAGATGTCTGTCTGATAGAGAACTCTCTCCTTTTAGTGTGTTGTGAGGCTGGAGAACAGGACATATGGAACGTGGCAATTCAGCTGGGCAGGCCTCTGAGAATAACAGTTTCGAGGACTGGTAGATTAATAAGGCTATCTGAATTTATTAGGAATACCAACAAACATGTTTTCAAGTATTCACACTTTTAATCTTTTGTCAAAATTACAGGAAGAATAAATAGTTCAAAAAACAAAAGGGCTGAACGTAGTTTGGATTGCTAAGTCTTGTGTTCAGTCTGGTGTGCTGGAGCTCACTCCTGCCATTGAGCATTTTCCTTTCTGCCGTGCAAAATGCTCTATCCTGCTGTATTGTTAATAGCATTATTTTATTGCTCTTTATTTATTGCTGTGCTATGTCTCGGTTCCTAGATTCAATTAAACTCTAAATTCATGTTTAAAAGGAAAGCAATTGCTTACCCTTTGGGGTGGAGGAGCAGCCATTGTGTCTTCAGGGGTCTGCAGAAGGCTGCAGTCACCCTTAATGAGATGGCCCGAGGAGGTCTGTCACTGGTGTGATTTTATTTTTAACTCAGAATCTTATGGCTTGGAGCCCTTCACCAGAAATAGATGTGTCCTGGCTGCTGGATGGATGCGATTGAAAGTGTTCTGGGTTCTTCCATGGTCTGTATGCAGGCCGGTGGGTGGGCAGGGGCAGCCCATGGGGCATTCTGGCTGAGGAAAGGGAAAGCTCATTCTGTGAGAGATCTTGATATTCCAGAATTAACCTTTTCTTCTGATCAAGAACAGAAAATCAGAACGTAAAGAACTTAATGTAATGAAAAACTTGGAGAAAAATTTTTGTGGAAATGAAATGGCTTGGAAAATTAGAAAGGGGAAAGACCTGCTAGAGGAACAACAACAAAGAAACAAATCAAGAGTGCCTAAACTCACAACAGTATTTTCATGGCAGGAGGAAATATACTTTCAAAACTTTGAGCATTCCGTTTTGCGGGTTTGTGTTTGGTTGGGTTTTTTTTTTTCAAAATACTCAACACTTTTTATTTACAACTCCCAAGTATTCTGAGCAAGTAATTTAAACAATGTGTGCATTATGTAGAAACTTAGCCTAATATTTTCAATCTCATACTGTTGCAATGAGAAATCATTGAAGGTTTAGGGGTTTCAAGATTTATTAGTAGATTATCCATAATTCTGTTTTCTTCTTTAAAAGGTTTCCCATTTAATTTTGCAGTAAGGAAAAATATGTTTCTACACCATCAGCCCTTCTGTAAAGGATATTCAATGCAGTATAGTCTGGATTTTGGGATATTGATCCCAAATGAGTAAGTTTATGAATACAGTTACAAATAAGCTCCTTATGTGCTATGAATTTAAAAAGGTTATTCACTAGGCCATTCTAGAAGCAGGAATTAAGAAATAACTATCCGAAAGTGCAAATTTTTTAAATTATTATTTAGAATAAAGGTCTAAGGAGCACTTGGAAAGAGATTCATGTCTCCACCCCATTCCATGATTAGCTTTTGGAAAAAAGTGCTTTGAGTGGCTACCAAAGGAATTTTTCCAATAATGTTTTCTTCTACTTAAAGAACAATATTATCCTAAAGTGACACAAAACATTTAAAAAGTTAATCTCAATTTGGGCATGAAATAGATTATTTGATTTCTGGTCTATAACACAACCAATGCCACATTTCTAAGTAGTTACAGATAGGTTATCCAGAAAAAGCCAAGGCCGTAGTTGCAGCAATCAAAAGAAAATGGGCATGACAATATTTCTTGACCACTTGCAAGATACTATTCTATTTGTATTTATTCCTTTTACAAGGGTGACAACCAACCATTTAGAAAGAGCCACTGCCCCTATTTCATTTTGTTTCAGCCAACAGTTGAAAAGTGTATGATTTCAAGACAACCATACATGAGGAAGGAAAAGAAAGGGCTCTCTCATCCTCACTGCTTGCATAAGCTTTGCATAAGCAGCTCTTTGGAGCTGGGGGCTGCTGAGTGGTGCTGTGGTACCGGCAAAACCTGGGATCCCTGTGCTGACATCTCTGATTTATGTAACCGCTGTGCACAAAATGATTATTCGCTAGTAAATTACTGCTTTTAATCTGCATGTAATCCTTGCCCTCCTATGTCAGATAGACACAGTCTAATCCTTCTGCTTCCTTACAAGCATTGTAAACCTTCCTGGGGTGGTTTGGGCTCTTTTTTTTTTTTTTTTTTTTTTTTCAGGGTGTGTGGGGGGAATTGATAGAAAATAAAGTTATCAGCTCAAAAATGTTAATGAAAACATCCTTTTTAGAAAATGCATTACTGAATAGAGAAACCCAATAAATGTATGCGCTCACAGTCTCATTCATGAAATAGGTATGTGGCAAGGGACTTGGCTAAGCTTATGAAAATCCTATTACAGAAATAGATTTAGTTAAAACTCTTAATTTATCTGAGGACAGGAGGATGAAACAGCTGAATGTTTTGAACTTTGAGGGATATTTAAAGCTCTGTATAGGTGTCAGCATGTTCTTTCATGTGGAAGAATAAGCAAAAATGTCTTCTAGCCAAACAAAGGTTTTCAAGAGAAAGAAACTGTACAAAACTCAAAGAAGGGAATACTTAAATTGTCAGCTGCTAATATATTCTGAGATTATCATGTTTTAAAATATTTTAACATCTGTTGAATACTTCAGAGAAGTGTTAAGCTAAGGTTTTTGTTTGCTTGTTTCTTAACAGCCTGAAAATAACATTTCAAATAAATTGAATGTTGGGGTATTTGCATCTAAATGTAAATGTATTTAGAAACCTTAGTGGTTCAGGCAGATACCAGTGGGATTTTTCAAGGCATGCAGTCACATTGCTGCTCTTGAAAACAATTCTGGGGTGTAATACTCAAATTGAGGCTGTAAATATGCTTTGTGAGAAGACTGAGTGAGCAGTTGTGCTCTATTTCTAACCATTATATTCAGGTTGGTGACAACGTGACTCCTGTTCAGGTAGAATCCTAAGTCCGAAGTTTACATACTAGAAATGCAGATAGGTTTGTTTTCTTTCCAGTTCTCAGGTGTTCACATGTGACTGGTAGAGAAAGGATGCTTTTGTAAGAGTCTATAGGTGGGTGGCATAAAGTGTCCCACCCCCAGGAAGAGCACAGCTGCCCTGTCTAGTTCAGGTCTGCTCAAGAAGACCTGAGTTAGATGCTGCGGGGGTTGTATTCTCATAACTCTTCCACTGTCATTTTTCGCCATTAATGGAGGTCTTGTTTCTAGGATTGAGGGCTTGTAAGTGAGCTACTACCCATGGGAGGTGGGAGCAGTATCTTCAGCAGGAGAAAGGCAAGGTCATACTGCTTTCACCACCATCTTTTAGAAGACCCTCCGATCAGTATGCCATGGGTGGCATATTAGTCAGGCATGTCAGATTTGCTGTAGAGTAAGATACTGTACTACTTAGTCTACTTTTACTGCATTCTGGTTTACACCAAAGTTAACCCTTAAATTCATGCCACTGGCTAATAAAGGATGTTGTTTTGTTAAGAAGTTTGAGGTAATCATTCTTCTGTTTATATTATGTTTTAGTATGTCAATGAGTACAGGCTCAAGTACAGTATTAAGTATAGTACCGGAGTCTATTTTAGAAAATGAGGTAACAGCTCTATGAATATCCCTTGCCATGTCCTGTCATTTGCAATCACTTTTCTGACTAATTTTTGTTCCCTCTGGCTGTTGAAAAACCCTTCAATATCTGAAGTAAGCAGTTGTTTTTGAGGATCCGACAAAACATTTTCAATATTCACAACTGCAGGGTTTGCCTGCAGACGCGTTTAACAGACTTGGCTTAGTCATTGCTTCCCTGGGTGTCAGTAGTTAGCACAGCTGGGTCCTGTCATGGCATGCCCAGCTGGGGACTGCAGGTGAACAGCCGCCTGTCCATAAGGATGCATGGGGAAGTTCAGCTGCCAAGAAGTGATGATACAGGGACTGCATCCACTTGCAATGCAGAACTGCCTTCAAGTTGCAACTTACATCCCTTGAGGAGTCTCACAAATGCTAGGGCCTACTTAAATGATCCTTGTCATTCAGTGATTTTGCATTCAGTTTAATAATACATTTAATCCAGTGTAACTGTAGGCTTCCTGCAAAAAGAGAGCATCCCACCATGTCTTTCCTGCTCCCTCATGTGATAATCATGCAACTACACAACAAGTCAGAGGCAGGGAAAAATAATCCACTCGAAAAACCCAAACCATTAGTTTTCTGTGGCTTCAGTGAGCTGATCTGATTCACTATGTAGTTTCAGGATGTCATCAATGGAGCATCCAAAGTAGAGCTGAGAAAAGGAAAGCAAACCGGAGTTTCACTGACACCCCTGATTATATCGGGTAAATATAACCCTTAGGTTCAATCACTGTCATCCTTAATGAACCAAGCCAGAGCCCTGCAGTTAAGTTGCCATAGGTGCTTGTGTTTCCTTTGGTCTTGGAGCCACCAGTATGCTGATGCCACTCTACAAGTCTTTTTCTATTTAGTGGCAAACAGTTTTTTTATAAAGTAGAATTAGATAAAACAGAGTGACCTGCTTTAGAAATGGGGCAAATTCTTGA
The DNA here is from genome assembly GCA_013401335.1 of Brachypteracias leptosomus. Classification (NCBI taxonomy): domain Eukaryota; kingdom Metazoa; phylum Chordata; class Aves; order Coraciiformes; family Brachypteraciidae; genus Brachypteracias; species Brachypteracias leptosomus. The sequence continues at coordinate 46,872 of VYZX01017242.1, read as the reverse complement.
AAAATGGTAATGACAGATTATTTTTTTTTCCCCCATACAGTTGCTATGGAAACGGGCCCTTAAAGATCGTTTCAAATATGTGCGGAGACCCATTGAAGATGATGAGCAAGTCCTGAGGAACAAATGCAAGTTTGGCCACAGGCGAGGACAGACCAGGAAATTTTCATTTGCTGAAAACAAACCTGATGAGGTCCAGGTGCAGATAGAGGTAAGATTATTCTTTTTTTAGTGCTGAACTGAGTTCTGTGTCTTTAAGCTCCTCTGCTGATGGTAAGGCCACAAGCCAGAAAAGGGGAGAATGAAGTGATTTCATCTTATTTAAACTCATTTTGTATAGAGTTTGTTTTGTAGCCAGACCCTTGACTACTTTTTTTTTCCATTTCTGAAGAAATAAGTATCAACAGTGGAGCTAAACTCAATAGTGGATGCCTTGCACATTTGTTGTCTAGAGTTATTGCTAACTGAACAGAAAATTCTATTTTTATTAAAAAAATGCAATATTCCCATTCTGCTTTGGATTATACACCTCCAATTAGAGTGAAAAACAATAGAGAGCTGTGTTGAAGAGATGAAATGAGAATGCAAAGTGATATTTGATCTGGTTACAAATGGCCATATCCTACTGTCCCATTGCACTTATATATAAAAGCAGATTGTGCTGATGTGTGATATACATAGGGATGCTTATGAATGTATGCCTGCAGTTGCCGTATAACCCTTTTAGTAAGATAATTCAGAGAGCTATCACTGCCCAATAAGTGTGTGAAGCATGCCAGTTAATTTATACACTTTCATAAATACATTAAGGTTCTAGTTACACTTTGTCAATGTTCTTCACTCTTTCTTGTGCTGCAATTAAAATCTGATAAAATTGAAACAATTGTAAGAATGTGCTAAAGAAAATGTGTTAGCAGATATTTTACTGTAATTTATGCATGTCCATCCTGCTGTTTACTAGACACATGTATTTAGGAGAGGAAGAGTGTTTTACTGGATGCATTTCTGCATACATCACCCTTGTGTTCCAAGGTAGTTTGTTTGGGTATTTTTTAGAAGCTTCAGTAATTTCTGTTTATCCCTTTTTGATATATGTGTGCAGGAACAAACACTTCCCTCTTTTTGCCTGCTTTGGTTGAAAGCTTTGCCAGAATGTCTGAAGAAACCTTTAATTTAGGTGCAAAACAATACAGTCTTGTGTGCAATAAAGGAGAAATGATAGGCTCCTGGCTTTATGCATGCATTAAGAGTTAGCCATCCTTTGTCTGCTGATGCTTGGAAAGGGCAAATATGGGTCTTTTTGTCACATCATCTAGTTGAGAAGGGCTTTGCAGTGATCCTGTAGGGACTGCGTGCTCAACTTCATTTTTCTGCAGAGAAGTTGCCACTGCGCTGCACTGTGTGTCTGTAAGCTAGGAATCACTGCTCTTTTTAACTGCATAGCCCAAGGCCAAAGTCATCTCTTGTTTGCTTTAGAAATTGAAGAAGAAAAAAAGTATTTTCCATCTCTTCTAAAGTCCTAGGCATTTTCTGCTAGCATTGATGTTGTGAGCAAGTTAAGAGTTAACTTGGAAGGAGGTGAGAAGATGCTGAGTATCCCTAAAATTTTCTCTCTTGCATTTTTCCTGTATCCTGTATGTATATATAAATAAAATATAAACACATGTTCAAGAATTGACACTTGCATAGCCTATTAAGGCTTAAGAATGAGTCCCACAAAATTGAGGGAATCATAACCTACTTAGTTTTAAATGTCTTTCTACATTGCAAGGGATACAATGGCCGGGATTGCCTGGCTCTGAGACTCTAAATTATGTCACTACAAATGTGGAGAGCTGAACAAGATGTTTGTTTAATATTCTTTTAAACAAACGCAGCATGGGGTTTTTCATTCTGTATATTTAGGAACATGCACACATAAAGGCACCTTTCTGCCAATCCTTGGCACTAACTGATTTGTGATAAACTTAAACTGCTAAACAAAGTGTCTGGGTCTCAAAAAATAAATATTTCGTCTAGCAGCCAATACCACAGGCAAACTCAGATGATATTCAAAATATCATTATCATTAAGATGCCTTCACCCTTTTTCCAACTATGGAAGTATAGATCAGCCAACTAGAAGCCAATACATCTGGATTATCCAAGGTAAAAGGGTGAGAAATGAATTCTAGGTTAAGGAGACCTTTGCAGAATAATCAGTGAAAGATTCCTAGCCCCTTTATGTCACCACACTGTTCCTTAGATAGGCAGAGTATGACATTTAGGGCATTACAGGTCAGAGCCAACTGGCAAGCAGTGCAGATGAAAGCGCACATCTGTTCCCAACAGATGACCTACTTACCAGCCACACAGCTGACTTCTATACTGAGCTTTAGTTTCCGAACGGTTGCAAGATGCAACTCCTTCAGTGTGCTTTGTGTCAGTATAATATTGGATTGCTAATGATATGAAACTGATAAAAAGATTATATACTAATAGGAAATGCCTCACTGGTATACCTGGCATTTGTTCTTATATAAAAAGAGTAGAAAAACTGTTACCGCTAATAAAATCCTGAACCACTCTTCCTACTTCATCATGTGAAAAAGCAGTTGCTTGCCAGCAGAAGCTTCCTGTGATGTTCTGGGACATGCTCTGAGCCACAGATGATGTCGACCCCTTGGTCTGTCCAAGCCCCATTACCTGCCAGCAGGCATTCCCCAAACACAGCATGAGTGTTACTTGGCTCCCATGCAGGCCATTGCTTCCAGATGCAGCATCTGGCTTTCTCCTCCAGTTTCTTTAAAACATTTACTGATATGTTCCTCATTACAGAGCATTACAGTCAAACAAGACTGAAGAGTATACTCATTTTTGAGTGGCTAGCATCACAGGAAAAGTTTTGAGCAAGTGCAGTGTTCAGGGCTGCAAAATAGTGGTAAATAAGCACATAAAGCCATGCTGGAGGTGTCTGTCACTGAAGGAGGTTTTGCTCAGAATGATGCTCTCTACAAGTATTCGTCAGGTTGAGCCAACATGGGAAAGAAGCTTGAACTGTGCCTGACAACAATATTAATACGAGCCTCCATATCTGAGGGATAGTCAGAATTTGATCAGGAGAGCCTCCTTAATTAACTAATTTTCTGGCTATGGAGGGAGAATCCTCCTCCAACATTTTCCAGTCAGGAAAATATCCTGGAGCTGCAGTAATCAGGGGAAGAGTGTATTGTAATGACAATGACATCCATCTGCTGTAAATGGGAGGTACTTCCCATTTACACACTGTGAAAATAAATAAGAAAGGCAAGCCAATCTCTCCTCTACAGCCAAGGTGCGATTACTGCTAAAGCATCCATCCAGTGGCTTGTTCTGGCTGATCTCGAGAAACTCTCTTGGCTCAGTCTTGTGGTTGAGTGGCACTGTTGTCAGGTGCAGCATTAGGTACCATTTACCCTGTGAATGCTGTACAGAGATGAAGCAGGGGTCATAGCCTCTTTTCCTCTGACATTAAAAGTCTCCAAATCAAGTGCTTGAATGTCTACACAGCCAGAATGTGGGCAAGCACAGACAAATGATCCCGCAATGGCTGTACTGTTGTAATGCGATTTTTCCACTAAAACTTTCATGTGCATATATGTAGTGTGTGGTGTTGCTTAGCTGATATTTTTAAATGCTTTTAGAGTCAAAGGAAAAGCTTTAAACAAAATTCCTGGTATGCATCTTATGCTTCACCTTCTTGTTTATGTTGCTCAGTATCTCCATTGTTGGGTGAGTTAGTGTGAAATACAGGTTGTTGCTTGGGAGAAGAAAACAGATTTCACCGATTTTGCTTATGCTGTTTGGCAGCTTAAAAATCAGAAAGCAGTTTTGATCAGAAATGAACTGATTTAAGTTTGCATTTAGCATTGGCATTAAGTTTAGCTCTGAAAGTGTCTGCCTGGCTCAAAAGTACAATTATGTGTAATTAAAGCAGAGCGTGCTTTAATTAAACATCACATTTGAGTACAAGTCAGCATGGATCCTGCAGTAGGTTACATGCTTATTTTGCATGAAAGCAGTCTGTGCTTGCTGTTTTACCACTCTTTGTGTTCAGTGTTTGGACATGAGAGGTGGCCCTGTTGCAATGCCTTCTCAGTTCTCTCCCATCCTCTGGGGCAAGAAGATGGACTCTGAGTGGTATCCAGCTTACTGCCTGCCTTTCAGATTCAGACTTGTTCCAGATCAGCCTGGGGTAGTTTGGGTTTTGGTTTTGTTGGGAGTTTTTTTGGTTTATTTGGGGTTTTTTTAGCAAATCTCTACTTTCTAATGGTCATAATTTGGTTTGAGCATTCCTCCTGATACAAGATGCACACTAGATGTCATTATGATGAACCTGAAAGTCACCACAGAAAAAGGGCTGTCCCTTACCATAGTGGTATTAAACACTGTTCTGTACACTGTTTTTATGATGTCTTTTCTCTGTCTGTATTCCAGACAAAATAGCAAGACTCACTTTTCAGTGTTAAAAAATCAAGAGACAAGATTCAGATTACACTCACTTAACTACCTGTGAAAGGTGCTTCTCATCCTGAGGAAGTTACAATTTCCAAGTAATGGAAAAGTTTATCCCAGAGAAGGGTCCCACCATACTCCCAGTGTGAGTATGCTAGCATCATATTCTTTCTTTAGGCACAGAGAAGACACTGAAGCAGCTACAGTCAGGCTTATCGTTCATAAGCATCTTGAGCATTGATACTAACTATAGGCAGACTCAGCAATCAGGAAGTGTTAGCAGCATCAATGCTCCAATTAATAACCTAACTTGGAGTATGCCTTGGCGTCTAGCAAGGAAAATCTGAGATTTTTTTTTAAGAGGAAATATTATTAGCTGCTGCTGGGAGCTGACGAGCAACAGTAATGAAAGGCAATGCAGCAGCTGTATCAACACTGCTACTCATCAGGAACCCAGTCCCAAGATACGGCGTAAAAGGAGCTTCCATTCAGTGCTGGCACCACTGACCTTGTCTATGTGGCACTGCTGTTCCAGGAGATGGTTCTCATTGCCATTGCATGGTTTCTACCCATTCCAGCAAGCAGATTAGTCTCCATCCAAAGAAGTTCCCTCAAAGGAATATTCCCAAAGCAGCCCAGGTGAGGAATCTGAATTCACAGTTGGCAGTGTACAGACCAACAGCATGCAGTGCAATGTCTTCATATACATACCTTTAACTCTACTGGTCCTATTTGAATTCATTTCCTCAAACTGAAGAGTCAGTAGATATTCAGTCAGTCATTCTTCAAAATTAGATCCTGATCTTTGTTGCTCACAACAGCTAGGTTATATTTACCATTCAGGAATTGATGTAACCCTTGTAAAGAGCAAGAGGTGCCTGCTCTCCTCACCAGAGGAGCTTTCATCACTCTGTGATTAGGCAATCATGTTACTCAGGTGTTGACATTAATGATGTTTAGGATTTATGATGCTGTCTTTCAACAGTTACTGAAAGTTTAGACCTTGGAGATATAAATCATGCATAAGAATTGCTCCCTTCCTCCTCATAAAGAGATGCAACATCTTCACTTCCTTTTATAAAAGTGCCCCACTAGCTGGGGCTTCTTGCGAGAATACAATAGTATAATATCGTATCTTTGGAAAAATTAGGATCCTTCAAAAGGACATTAAGGAATTGGGCCTTTATTTAAAAACCTGTCTCCAACTGAATTATTTACTATCCTCTTGCTTCAGGAAATGGGAAACATGAGGGACTCGGAGTTTAGTTGTTTTATGTATGTATGTTTTCATGCTTTAATGTGAGTATCTTAACACAATCGACTTGTATGTGGTTCCAAGTAGAACTGTGACTATTGACTGGGGCTCACTGCCAAAAGGCATCTGGAGTGTGGGCAAGGAGTCCTACCACCTGTGTTGTTCATAGATCTTGTGGCCTTAGTCACAAATATCTGAGATGCCAAGAAGTTAAGGGTTGTTGCAGGCATGGGCATTCAAGGATGGGCTCCCTGTTGCTGTCACCCTTTATATGTGAATCCAACAGAAGGGCTAACAGCCTTGGCAGGACCATCCCTCAGGCAAGGTCTAGGTTACACTGACATACAAGTACTGGATATCCTCTGCTTACCTTGTTAACTTTTCTGCATCTTTTTGACCTTTTTCTCTATTCTGCTGTATTTCTCATGAGCTTGTGACAAAAAGGCAGCTTGCTTTTAAAGGCATTCAGGTAAATTCTCATTTGCTCCAGAAAGATATGGGTTTTTTTAATAAATCAAACTTTTATTATTTTAAAAGAAAAGAAATGTTTTACCAATGTACATAGTAATGTAAAAAAAACCCCAGAATTCTATATTAAAAAATAAAGATCACTACTTAACATTTTCCTTGTTGCTGCATGAGAAATAAATGTTACTGGTGACACAATTGAAAATCTGGCCAGAGGAGGCTGAGTGGCCTCAAGAATGAAGGATTGCTCATTTAAGTGGCTGGTTTGGTTTTTTTTAACTTCTGTCCTGCACATATGCTGAACTGTCAGCTTGGCTTCTTTTCTTCAGACATTGAGACAGGAGATCCCAGCTTCAGTCTCGATAGGGTTGCTTTTCCACGTATTGAAATAACTGAGCTTTAACCTTATTATCAAAATTTTACTGGAATATTGCTGTGCTGTAACTACCTTTCTCACTTTGATGGTTAAAGTGGGGAGGATCTAGGGTGCTCCCTATGAAATATTTTGAATCACACTTGGAATAATTCTCAAAAAAAATTTAAAATATTTTGCAAAATGGTGTCCTACTGACATAACTTCCTTTCCCCAAATGAAACCCACTTCTCAGTTACCTTTCCACTTATCTTAAAAATCAACTTGTTCACAGACTATAAACTAAAAGGAGAAAACAAAAACATTTAAAGTGAATCCTGCATTTAGGTATGACCAAGTTAACATTCATTCCCTGCACTTCACTAGAAAGGAGCAAAATACGAAGAAGGGCTGAAGATAATGGAAATTGAGTTATAAAGCAAGCTACACACCGAACACGTTAGCAGAGAATTTTGTAATTTTTTAATAAAAGCAAAACCTTTTTTGATATTAGAATCTAATAAATCCTGAGGTCAGAAGTCATTTGTGTAAGGTTCAAATGATGCCCAACTTTCCTCCTCTATCAAAACCTTCAGATTTTAGTTCAATGAAACTGTGCTTAGAAATAATGAACAGCATAAATCAGAATGTTTTTGCCCATTAGATTTTAGCCTAGGTTGACTGAAAACAGCTACTCATCCACAAACATCTAAATTCATTATTCTCTAGTTCCACACTGATGGTCACTGCCATTTGACTTAATGTACCAATGAGGTCCCATTGCTCTGTTCTGTTCTTGACTGATAAATGTGCACCACTTGTTTTAAATCAGTCGGAATTAGAAATATTCAATGATGCAGTAAATTTATCCTCCCAATTATTAGCTAGTCTATATTTATGTAGCATTATATGCTACACTATATTGTTTGCATTCCCCAGTAGGAATGAAACTGCCCAGAGACAAAATGAAATGATTAATACAGTAGAAGGCCTGTGCCTTTTATATGTAAAGTCACCCAATATAGTCAAGGAGTCCCCAAAATCATACGAACTTTGGTTGCTAATGCCAACCCTAGAACTCAGTCTTCACTTATTCTTTCACTGCATGCAGCGTTGTTTTACAAGACCCCACGTGTTTCACATCATACTTACCCTTGCCCATCCTCAAGGTACATAAACTTTATTTGTTATATTTCCACTGCACTTCAGTAAACAAAAAGTAACCTCTGAAACAGCAATGGCTGCTAAGGCCAGTAGAAAACTCTCATTAATTGTTATCCAAACAGTGCTGTCACAGATTTGGTACATTTCTGGAGCTCTGTTACTTGACTGAAATTTTAAGATGTGTTATATGGCTGGGTATATATATCTATTACATAGACTACTAGTTTAAAGAAACTGCGTCAAAGAGCTTAAAGTTCATAAATACTTTTCTTCAGCCTAGAAGTGCTGCTTAAAAAGATGGAAAGATTATAGATGGTGATTGCTCTAAGCAAGCTGAATGCTGCAAGAAAACCAATTCTAATACTGACTTTTGCTTGTGTTACCCATATGTAATGGATGATTTACACAGCAAAGGTTGGCCTTCCATCACATTTATTTTTTCCCTAGGTAAGTATGATCACAATTCTTCCTTTTACTACTGTCGTATTTCTATTGGTAGCTTGCCATTGATGCTCACAATAATGTCAAATCGTCTCATTTAGCTAATGAATAATGTCATTAGCTAACCTAGCTCTCAAGGACAGAGCTGACTACATGGAAAGTCCATCAAGTCAGTGTTTGTCTTGACAAGGGGAACGGAGATAAGCTGGAGTAAAGGTCACAACTTGTTCTTGGTGTTTGTTTCTAAGCAACCCAGTCAGTTTGTCTGTGGCTACAGCACAGTGGGTTGAGTTTTTTATGCTTTCCTGCCTTTGCGAGTGAGGCACAGAAGGTGTCAGCCCCTCTGGAGATGAGCTGCTGTTCCCCACAGCAGGTGGCTGACAAAGTTCCTGCTCTACTGGCAGGAGGCTCGGAAGCAGATCCATGGGAGAAACCAGTAGTAACAGAGCTGTTTGGACACAGAGACTTCAAATGAGCTCTTGCTCAGAGTGAAAAACATAAATGTAATTAAAAAAACCCAAACAACTGTCCCATTTGTGTGTATGCATGTGTTAGAAAGCACAAGCATCTTGAGACTGACAAGAATGGACCAACTCTTGGTTTTGTGCAGTGGTCACACTGAAGCAAGTGACAGTCCATCCAACTTAGTGCAAGTTAGCAGGTTAAGGAACAGTTGAACAGCCCACTTGAGAATGTGTGAATATTAGAATAGTGTTCACAGTCAGTAGCAAAAAGAACCAGAAAATACCAAATACTGATGCAAGGAGCTTGCAGAAATTATGTGCTTAGTAGCAAAATAAGACTCAGATGACTGTGAGTGACCTGCCAGAGATTTACACAGAATTAGTTTTGTGGTTTTCTGCCTTTTCTGCACTGGTTATGTAGGCTTTTTCAATCAGATGAGAAGCTGGAAGCTTGATACTGCTGAAGAACAGGAATGCTCAGGGTGCTCTCTAGATGCAGAGGAGCTGACAGAATATGAAGTTGTATCAGAAAAACTAGACAGACTTTGCAAGGAGCTACCACATCACTGGGACAATTCTTCAGAGGAAGAGTCAGGGTATCTGCCTCAGATTGATGTGTCAGTAAAGAGGTTACAGAATAATACACTAAAATAAGCAGTAACACATTCCAGGACTAAGTATTTGTGTCCCAAGGATAAAATAGGTAAATTTCTAATTGTGATGTACTATTTCCTTCATGAAACATGACACTAGAAAATTGGAGGTAGCTATCAGGAGTCAGTTTCTAGAGTTTCAGGAAAGAGTTAGGGAACATATTGACGAGGAAACTGCTGTCTTTACTGGCCAAACTGGCAAGAACTGTAATGCAGACCCAAGAGATAAACACATTGGAGAAGAATCAATGAAGTTTCTGCAAACAGAAGTAATTATTCATAAATTCATTAGTTCTTCGAAGTGTTCAACAACCCCGAGGACACAGGAAATCCAGTTGATACAGTTTAACTTCAGAAGACATTTCACCACATGGCTTTCAAAGGCTTTTAGAGAATATAACCTGAGGGTACAAGCAGGAAGGTCCTTGCATGGATAAACAGTTAAAAGATAGAACAAAGAAGGCTAAGCAGAAATAGTTGGGTTTTACAGCAGAAAAGATTACTAATGCTTAGTTTATGCAGTTCAATATATTTCTAAATGATGTGGAAAAAGAAGAATAGCTGCTGACCACATTTGGTGATGCTACTAAGGGTACTAAATACAAAAACTGACTGAAGTATTACGGAAGGATCCCATGCTACTGAGTGACAGGGCAAAAAAACCCAGCAGATAAAATTCAATAGTGATAGATGAAAAATAAGGCACAATGAGAAAACCCAGTCCTAAAAACATTTACAGTGATGGGCTCTGAGTTTATTAGCGCCATTTGCAAATATTTTTTTTTTATGCCAAAGAAAATTCACCACCGTGCTAAGCAGCAGCCCCCCAAAAGTATATAGAATGCTCATAATTATTTAAGAAAAAACCAAAAGGGAGCACATTATTCCACTGTATGTGCCTGTGGTGTCCCAGCATCTCAACTAGTATTTTAAGTTTTACTGTGCCAATTTCATAAGGGCTGTAGTGAAATTAGAAAATATGCATTTCTTCTGACAATGCATAGTTAAACTGCCAAATTTAATACAGGATATTGTGGAAGGTACTATTTGATGAGAGTTGGAAAAGTGAGTGGGAGAAATAATGTAAGGAAAAAAATCTATCGAAGGCCATTAAATATGAAGACATAGCTCTTGGGAGTCCACGAACCTCAGTTCATGGAGTCTTGACAGAACTCGGGGGAAGTCTGCTACACACATGTCCTTACTTTATACTTTTTCCCCAACACCCTTCTCAGTCAGGTAGTAGAAGAGGGTCTGGGACTAATTGTCTGGCCTACCACCCCTGTTCTTGTGCAGTGAGGAAAAGGACAAGGAATGTCTACTCAAGCTGGTCACAAACAAGCATTACTGCTGTAATACAATTAAGACTAAAATTCTCTATTACAAAAAGTGCAGACTGTGTTAATGCAGCATCCTAGCAAGGGCAGGGGAGTACCCGCAGGGGCCACAGTAGGTACCTGTCCTGCATGCAGGGCTGATTTTCTTCTGCAATCCCCATGGCTATTGAAATCCATGGATATATACTTGGAGCAAAACAGTTTTTCAGTTGTGTACCTTGTGCAACCATTCTTGGAAAACCACATGCACAATTTAAAAAGGATGTTAATTAAACTGGAAAGTTTGATTGCACATACAGGACACTGCAAAGCAGTTCTGGATGTTTTAGGGTTTGCAGTTCTGTGTCTTAAATGCTCTGGGGAACAGGATGATGTGTCTCAGCTCCCTCTGGCGTTGACCCACAGGCCACCACTGACACAGACAACAGCCGCATCAGTGACAATACGTTTGGGAAAAGCCAGTGTAAACACAGCCTGGGAGTGGTAACAGTGCATCTATCTGTTGTCTCAGCTTGTTTCACTGAGCAAATTCACTGCCTCTTCTCAGAGAAGCTAAACAGCCCCCAGCTACTGCCACTGATGTACTGCTTGGGATAGCTACTCCTCCTCTTAGTAATTACTGGTATTGGAATTACAGCAGGGACAATAATAATATTTTTGAGGAAGACTGTTAACTATCTTCAAGTACAAAATAACTTTTTGAAAACAGTAATAGTCAAACTGCTCAAATAATGCTTTCCATTAAGAGTTTTCTTTGTTTGACTAGTCTCCTTGGGGTAAATACTTCAGCTGCTGCATAAATATGAAAGTTAGTTGTCCTGCCATTGAGACCTGTATGAGTAAGAAGAAAATACTATTTCTCTTGGTAATACAGAGCTAATATGCTAAACACTGAGTCATCATTAGAACTGCCTACTAATTTCCAATAAACCACAATTAGCCAAACCAGATACAGGGATAGGAATTTCATGAATACCCTCAAATACGTAATTTGAGCTTGGGAGACTTGGCTGATAGCTATAGTATTATATGAAAACAGATCTTAATATAACAGAATATGAGGGTGAGTTCACAGAGCTGGTACTGAAACCACACTACAGGTACTTTCTGCTGAGCTTGGCTGCACTCTGACTACGCTCAAACCACACAAGCCACATCAGATAAAAAGAGTAGCTGATTTGTTACAATTCTGTCCTTCATTTCTTGATAGGAGGAACCTGTTCATCTTGAAGGCAGTGCAATGGATGTACATATTCAGTGGCTTAAGCAAGAATATAGGAAAATTCAAAGAAACTGGAAAGAAGTGGATAACAGAATGAATGTGACAATAGAGATACGGAGAAAGATGATCAGCAATAAGGCACCGTTAAAAGACATTCTTAGACTATTTCCTTTCTTAAGATGCCCTTATCAGGTAACAGCTATTTTTAATAATGACATTGAATTCTGTGTTATAGATGTGATACACCTGTAGGCATGTATTTTACTGGATGTTTCCAGTGATGTATCCATCAACATTGTTCTCTTTAACTCCTATTTTTGCTGCTAATGCCACTTTTAAAGGTTCACCAGTCCTGTGTTAAACATGCCACAGACAACACCACTGGGTTATTTGAATTATTTTGGTGTTACACAATGTATTTCTTCCCTGCTTTGACAAGAAATTAAACTATATCCTCCAGTTTATAATCTTATTTTACTGAGATAGTTTTATTCTTCTTCAAAATATGCACCTCATGTTGTTTCCAGTTTTGAGGATTGCAATAATACCAAATATTTGTTTTTCTTTAAGCTTTTTAGGGAGTTCCAGCTTCTCACACACATGGACATTTATAAGAAAACAGTTGAGATTTTGGAGATTTATTCAGAAAACATATTATCTTTGTATGTGGTGAGGAATAATCCAATTAACACTATGCTGCAAGAAAATCTGAAGTGGCACACAGAGGAAGACATTCTGAAATGTCAGTACAAATCTTCTATTCTTTGAATATCAAGAGTTTTGTTGTAGCTAATTGTTCTTACTTATGTGACTAAACTAGCTCCAATTTTACTGCAAAAACATTTTTAAAATGTCACAGTTGCTTGAAAACTACATAGTGATGCAGAAGTGTTAAAAATAAAAGCTAACAAATTACTAAGAAAATTAAGTCAGTTATTGAAAATTTTTTCTGTTGAATAAGACTGCAGGTTTGATAAAGTTAGTAACTGCCTAAAAATAAGTATTGTTAAATGAGCAGAATTATCTATTTCTAAATATGTAAAAGAGTGTTTATTATTTTCTACAAATACATGCAGAAAACTAATTTTCTGGTTTAGAAAAAGAAATAGTCCCATCAAAAAGAGACAATTTCCTTTAGAAAGAGAGGTACCATTTCTATGGTTAAAGTCTTCATCTCAGTGAAATAAAAGAAGTAGTTACCACTAACTGTTTCAAGTGCCTCGTCTCTGCAGAGACACATTGCAGGAACAAGTAGTACCTCTGGTGAGCAGGTACCACAGTCATGCAGAGATCCATATATCTTAATATGTTTGGCTCACTGGCTGCAAAGGAGCAAGCACCTGCTGCCACTCAGCTTCTTTCAGTCTGTGGAGTTTGGTTCTGCAGGAATAATATCTTTGAGGCAGTTACTCAGAATCGTTACTCTTCCCAAACTGCAGCTGTCAGTGCTTAGCTCTGTGAGAAGTGCTCCTTACACTGTCATTTTCTATCAGTCAAGCACAATAACAGAATGTCAAATAAAAGGTGACACAGTATGAACATGTGTGTTTCCTACAGCAGTTTCACTCCTTTTATTACCAGGTCATTCAGAATTATACAATCATTTAGGTTGGAAAAGACCTTTAAGATCATCAAGTCCAACCATTAACCTAACTCTATCAAGTCCATTGCTAAATCATGTTCCTAAGCACCATATCTACATGACTTTTAAACATATTCAGGGATGGTGATTCAACCACTTCCCTGGGCAGCCTGTTCCAGTGCTTAATAACCTTTTCAGTAAAGAAGTTTTTCCTAATATCCAACCTAAACCTCCCTTGGCGCAACTTGAGGCCATTTCCTCTTGTCCTATCACTTACTTGGGAGAAGAGACTGACACTCACCTCTCTATAACCTCCTTATAGTTGTAGAGAGCAGTAAGGTATCCCCGCAGCCTCCATTTCTTCAGACTACACAGCTTCATTTCCCTCAGCCGCTCCTCAAATGACTTGTGCTCCGGTCCTTTCACCATCTTTGTTGCCCTTCTCTCCTCCAGCACCTCGATGTCTTTCTTGTAGTGAGGTGCCCAAAACTGAACCCAGTATTCAAGATGCAGCCTCACTAGTGCCAAGTACAGGGAAGCGATCACTTCCCTACTCCTGCTGGATACAGATCAGCCTTCTTGGCCACCTGGGCACACTGCTGGCTCATATTTAGCCAGTTGTCAATCAGTACCCCCGGGTACTGCTGCTAGGCAGCTTTCCAGCCACCCTTTCCCAAGCCCGTAGCGTTACATGCAGTTGTTGTGGCCCAAGTGCAGGTCTTGACACTTAGCCATGTTGCAGCTTATACCATTGGCGTGGTCCATTGACCCAGCTTGTCTATGTCCCTCTGTAGAGCCTTCCTACCCTCAGGCAGATCAGTGCTTCCATCCAACTTGGTATCACCTGCAAACTTACTGAGGGTGCACTCTATCTCCTCGTTGAGATCATTGATAAACGTATTAAACAGAAATGGCCCCAGCACTGAGCCATGGGGAGCACAACTTGATTTAACTCTGTTCACCACCACTCTTTGGACCCAGTCATTCAGCCAGTGTTTTACCCAGCAGAGTCCATCCAAGCCATGAACAGCCATTTTTTTCAGGAGAATGCTGGAGGAAAGTGTCAAAGGCTTTGCTGAAGTCCAGGTAGACAATAGCCACAGCCTTTCCCTCATCCATTAGGCAGGTAACCTTGCCATAGAAGATCATATTCGTCAAGCAGGACCTGCCTTTCATGAACCCATGCCGACTGGGCCAGATCACCTGGTCGTCCTGTATATGGTGCATAATGGCCAGCACAGTAGGATAAAATACTGTTTTTTTCTTTCTTTAAGCTTAAAACCCACAAGTACTCAATAGCTTATGACAGATAAAAATGTGTCAACAGCCTAACCCAGAAAGTCTTTAGGGACTTCCTACTCATACCTTTGGCCTTAGAAAGGTATGGACATTTTAAAAGTAATTTACCCTTTTCTTACACAATATGCTCATAAAGATTTTAACTCATACCTTAGTAAAGTCCTAAGGTCTTTCTTTACTTTCCTGTTTTTCTTTCACCTGGTCGTTGACCTGGCACTTAGATAATAAGTGCCCCACAAGACATGTTCAGTGAAACATATGACACCAGCAGCCTGATCTGGAAAAAGATACTATTAACAGCCAAACAAAAGGGGTAGTGGGGACCACATCCCAGAAGCATCATCTTGTACCACAGCCTTCAAAGTGCAGTTCTCTGGCAACAGGAATCCCCAGAGATATCTGATTTACTGGGGAGAGAGGAGTTTGGGAACAGGTCATGGGGGCAGGAGAACTTCTTAGCTCGCAAACTCCACTAGAAGCAGCCCAAAGGCCTGCTTACTTATTGTGAGAAAAATTTAATTGTTGACACTGAGCAGCGATCATGAGTGATTTGAATGCCCGTTGACATTTGAGGTGCCTAAACCTTCACTGTGGTACAAACTACTTTTCAAAATGGACTGAACAATGGTTCCACTGCTGAGCTGTTAACATAGGCTGCAACCTGCTTTTCCAGGATGATACTGCAGTGCCAGTATGTTTTCATTTGTAATTTAGAAGAAATCCTTGCCTTTGACAGATATGAAAATGACTGCTGCATGTTTACTCCTGCCAGATGTTTTTGGAGATGATTCCAGTTTGTTTGCAGCAGTGAATGAGGAGGTAAGAGGCAGAACACTAGCAGTCTTGGTCTCTCTTCCTTGGATCAGCTGCCTGGGCACATCACCTGACCTTTTGGTGGCTTAGTCTAGTTCCTAAAAAAGGATGACCTTAGCCTGCCTTTTGGGTAGAAAGCAAATATTCATAGAGGTATAAGCTAAATTCAAGGCAGTGTTACTAGGCTTAACTCTCTGATCTGTTCGCCAAAGCAGTGCTGTGGCATTATTTTAAATATCCTTTTTTAAATTTAGGTAAAGGCAGTGACACCAGTATTGAAAGTAAAAAATCCCTTCAATGTGAATTCCTGCGAGTTTGCACTGTATGTGGAAAGAGAAGAACTAGCCCAGCTAGATGACTGCACCATGGCCCTGGCTGCACTGGTGGCTGCATTTCAAGTCTTCAATATCCCATGCCCAAAGAGAATCCACAGGACACTTAATTTCCTGGAGTCCCTGGTCTTTGAGGTGAGGAGCTCAGCATCCCTGCCCACCCAGGCAAAGAGAGGGCTGGAGGCACCTGAATATCCCAGCATCTGATGGTGTACAAAGCACTCCTCTCAGGTGCATTTGACATTTTGTCAAAATAAATCCCTTTGTTGTGAAGATTAATCAGTGCCCTTCTGGTGAAAGTGTATGTGTATTTATAACAATTATGTTTAATAATGACTTCTTTTTAAATTCTACTGGCTACTTTTAAAAAGAATTAAAACCTAAGCATTTTCATTATTTTAAATGGAAATTCTAGAGCAGTCTAGAGGTATTAGAGATAATAAAATTTTCTAGATTGCTGCAAGTGTTGTGTATTATTTTTCCATATGGAACATTTGACAAATTTGAATAATACTTTGTCAGAATTAAATAATTTTGAGCTAATGTGAACACTTAGCATCTGAAGCAGCAAATACAATTAATATTTTGAAATGGCACAAATTAAAGATTTGTTACCATCATTTCATTACTAAAAGCCTACTATAATTCTTGTCTTTTAAAATGCTGGGCCTGATTTTTAATTTGCACGATAATAAGTTTTCACTGTTTTCTCCATGCGTGAAACATTCTTTTCCTTTTTAACATTAATCACAAATTTGCTAAATAGGAATTCTGAGATGAGCTCTCTAAGTAGCAAAAATCACTTGTCTGAGATGCTGCCATGTGCGTTTATAGCCAGAGCTTTGATGTAAGGGAGAGAGCATCTCATTTTCTTTCTGAATTTATGCCCCAGAAAAAAATTGGTCTTCTCCCTGTGGTGACTCTCCTGTCTGCCTGTAGAGTAGAGATCCTCTCCTCTCTTCTTCCACAGCCTTCTCTTCTCCCTAACACGCTCCTTTTAACTCCTGCGTGTCTCGAAATCCCAGGGGTTACTGCCTGACAGTGCATGGCTTTGGATAAATGCCTAGCGATGGACAGTTACAGCACCCAGTAGAAATGATCAACTCCGTTAATTAGAAATAAAAATGGCTCTTTATTAAAATGCTGCATTCTACTAAATAGATTAATCTGTCTCCAGTTCTAAAAGTGTCTGTGCAGGCAAAGCAGTGTTTGTGGTCACCATGATTCTTTAAACATTCAAACACAGCTTTGAAGATGACAGTAGTTTTGTTAAAGCCTGGCTGTGCAAGGGTGACTCCAATGCAGAGATGACAGTGGGAGATCCTGCAGCATGTGGGGAGATTGCTCCACTTAACAGCCAGATTCCCTTGCTAAAGTCTTGGGATTTTTCACGTGGCTCCCATGGAAATTAGGCGACAACCTTTACGTGTGTGATGGCTGGCCTACCTCCAACACAACATATAAAATAATAGCAACTGCCATTTTAAAGATTCATTACAGTGCTTTTGGTTTCTGAGAGAATTTGTTGGGTGTAGTGTTTGTAACAGAGGTGGCTACACCCTGCTACCTCATCACATGGGATACAGAAGTAAGGATAATGCAATATTATGTCCTCACAACAGTGATAGCTGTATGAATAAAAAGCTGGGCTCTGTATCATTTAAGTGAGTTTTATTCTATATCTTGTAAACAATATTAATTCAAGCCCATTTCTTAAACCACAGTACTTTATAAGTAGGTATATAAAAATTCAGGTAGCTGCTAACATCCCCAAATAATCTCTTGTCAAGTAGCAAATCTTTTCACTGGTTCTCACTGCAGGCAACAGAACTGGCACACAAGAAAGACACAGGGTGAGGGAAAACAAACTACATGGAAGGACAGAAGGAAAGAAAACAGAAGAATCTGACATTTTACTGATCTGCATGGGCAACTTCAGCTGCTGCCAGTGATAAAATCCAGGTCCATAAACGGGATTCTGATTTTAGGTTTAAGATTTTAGGGAGAGGGCAGACAGCAGCAGCCAAGCTGCCCTTTTGAACTCATGGCCACATTGAGCTACAGTGAGCAATTACTCCACACCACCCGCAGAAAGAGCCGGGTTCATCTGAGAATCCTGGGCACACACAAATGTAACAGCTCCAGTTCAGGTTTTATTTGTATTGTAGTACAATAAAAGTGCAATTTGAATGTACAAATATTGAACAAAATGTAAAAAATATTATTTATGCCGTGCTATGGAAGGAAATTAACAGAGCAATGCAACTTACTTCATACTGACCCTGTTTCACCTCATATTATGGCAGGTACCAGTCACCTACATGATCTGGAAAGGGCACAGAGAGCTCCTGAAATCTTAAGGAACTCCAGCCAAAGAACAGCCTAGCAAAATCTGTGGGAAGATGTAAAATTCCCCCAGCTATATGCAATGGAAATGCTGTTTGTTCTCATCTCTAAAGGCTCAGCAACTGCCCACCACAGTGCTAAGAAGAGGGCTGTCAAAAATCTTGATCCAACTCTTGCAAAAGTAACATTCTGGAACAGTCCTCGTTATACAGATAGCTAGGCTTTCTCCCATTTAAAGTGCATCTGGTTTACATTTTACATATATATGCCAAGTGCAACGACTTTCCCTGACATATTATAGTAATCCTCCAAGAAAGAAGACTGCCTCACCCAAGTACCTGCTGGTGGCATCTGCAGCCTGACCCAGTGAAACACATGCATTTTACACCTAGGGCGTGCAGATGCACCACATGTGTTTAAGTATCCTTGTCCTCTGTGTTTTGTCTTTCTCCCTATGCCTTATTCATTTATAAATCAGACTTTCCAACTAGAAAGCAGTGGGTGAAACAATTCTTCCACCATTGGGAAAACAAGCCTATGTTGAATATGAAGCCAGAGTAGCAGTCCTAGCTTTAGCACACTTTCTCTCCACTGTTGTGGAAACTATACTGGAGACTGGCATATGCAGACATGAACGAATATATTTTCTTTCTTGCTAAAATCCTTACCTCAAAATATATGTATTTTCCTTCATGTGTTGATGGACTGTAGCAGACTTCCATGTGAAAGGATGGGACTCTATTGTGCAGCATAAATGAAAAGTCTTCTATGAAGTCAAACTTTATTTTTCAGTTGCAGTCTTCTCTATACTGATCTTTTGGTAAAATACATTAAAGATGCTGGTGGAAAAACTCACATAACATTTTCATAATCGTGCAAAAGTAAAAACATTCAGTTATCAAAAAAGCATTATAGTTTCAACCCCAACAAGGTTTGTTTTGTTACAAGCAAACAGACAGTTTTATAATCTGTAAAGTTATATGCTGTAGCATAAAGTGTCACATATGTAACATTAAGTGTTTCATTTTTAAACTATGGCACAAATATGTATTAGCCATAACAGTCTCATCTGGCTACCTGTAGCCTAATTTTTGGCTAATCAGTTTTTATTTTGATAGTATGAAGTAAGAGCTTCTGAAAAGTAAAATGGGTACGTGAAGTCGAATTCAAGAATTCAAGAAAATATTAACGTTCCCTTATATAATACAGCATAAATAACAAATGAAGGTTTTCTTGATGTCCAGAGAAAGTTAGGGATCCTAACCATCCACGGAGAATTAGCGCCATTAGTTTGGTAAATAAAAGGAGCTGACTCAATTGCTCCTAAGTACCTTCTCAAAAGCTTGAACACTTCCCAGAAGGATTCAGATGTGTACTGGCTCTAGGAGAATATAAATAGTCCACCAGTTCTGAACGTATGTTTCTTCCTTTCTGAGAGCCCTTACTCAACAGTTCTAGCGAGTCCTTGTGCTTTGAATAAAACATGAGCTCCAGTGGAGAAAGCTGGCTCGTACTCATTTCCCATTATCTTCAAAGTTCATTGTGTGAGTTTTTCTCTGCAGCTTTGAACATCAGAATGGAATTAAAGATTTTTAGGGCTGGTCCCAGTTTAATGCTCATTATTTTGACTATGTCTGACTGGGTCATTAGCAGAAATGCTTCTCCATCAATTTGCTTTAAAAGAAAAAACACACAAAACTATTAATAGGTCTGACAGTGCAGCAGTATAGATGTTTCAGAAAACGTGAAAAGAAAATTCCCAGCAATTTCAGACAGCGTAAAGGAATTGCTGAATACAAACACTTTCAAATGCTTTCAGGATAGCTTCGATTTTAACCTTTTAGGCAGATCAGCTAGTCCAAAAGAACAGGATGATCTTCTTTCTGCTTAAAAACAACCGTCTGGCTAATTTTTAGCTAACTGGTTCTGATTTTCATGACAGCATAAAGTAAAAGCTATTGAAAAGTAAAATGGATAAATGAAGCATAATTCAACTGTATTGAAGCACAGTAATGCCTTTTAACATCTTAGCTACTCCTTTCATGCAAGCCTCCATAAGAAAGCTTCTGGATTTCACTCCCAGCTTTAAAACTGGAACCCCCTTCAGGCTACCCCTTTCTGTTCATTAAACAGCAAATTAAAACCAATTTGATCGCAGATGCAAACAGGGGCCAGGCTACATAAAACAGCCTCTTTGACACAAACACAACTTTTCAGAACACTGAATGCTTCTTCTGCCAGCTTTATAGTGTTGCTATTTTAATAAATGTTACAGGTGAATATTCTGTAAGCAGAAATGATAAATCCACACATGAGGACACAAGTTCCTCACTTTTAAGGGCTTCAGTGGGGCAAACACTTCTTGTGTAAACTTCAAGTCACTCAGGTATCTATAGTAAGTTTTCAGTGCCAGGCCTAAAAGCCAACTGTGGTTAAATTAAGAGCACTGCTTAGGCTTGAAGATACTAATTTGAGATAAAATCAGTGTAATTAAGTTTCTGTAGGACTAGACAAGCTTTCTGATAAGACATGCTGCAAAGGAAGCCTGCAAGGTACACCCCAGCACTGCTGAGTTGAGAAACACTGCAATGAGAACNGTTCTCTTACACCTCTGAGAATGAAAGTGTTTAGGATTCATCCGTCTCTGTGGCGCTTCCCATCTGCTGAGTTGATTAACAATACACCAGCTTTTCTTGATCTTGAATTAATTGGTGAGACACCCTAAGTGACACAGGGCCTGCATACCTGCTGCAACTGTAAAAAGTCTAACATCCGAGCAAGTGCAAAATGCTCAAGGATGCAGCTTGTCAGTCCTTTGATATGCAACTGTAATAGTCATTAGAATCTACAGCATAGCTTGAAAACTTTTGTCCTAGGAGATTAGCAGGGCCATCTGTATGCATTTTCCTCAGGAGGTGACTTCTCAAGTCTACCACAATTATTCTTCATTTGAAAGGCTGGCTGACTTGGGATATTACAGTATCAAACTCTGCCCATTCAGGTGGTCTGGCTGGGATAAGCACCTGAACTATTCACTCTGGCAATTTGTGATCAAACAGCCTTCTTGAAACTAAGCATTAACAGCAGCAACAAACCTCTGAGTGGAAAAGGAACAGCCAACATAGCTTACAAAGGCCTATTGTATCTAAAAGCCCTACTGCTTCCTAATGACAACTTTAGCGCAACAATCTTCTCAGATACCAGAAATGCATGCCTGGCATGCTCACAAAGTGAGTACATCTCCTTTGAACCCCATCAAAAGCCTTCAGATCTTCTCATTTCCTGCTCACTCAAATCACATTGTAAATTGGCTCTATCAAGAGGAAACACATGAAAAACTAGGTGTGATCAGATAAGATGCAAAGAGTTTTAGGATGCAGTTATCTTAAACCACTGCTCTGCTTTATTTTACTTAGGAACAACTTGCAGAACTAAAATAACAGGCTTATAAATTTCCTAGAACCAGATTACAAAGTTCCTCCTCTTCTACCGTTAGTTCTACATAATTTCAGTTGCAGTAACAAAACTAGAGAAGCACGAGAGACCTGGCTGACAATTAATTTTATCTCCTTTACTTCCTTTTCACTCCACAACCTGTAAACCAATCTAATCTTCCACACATTTCTGACTTTAAACATGTACTTCATCCTACTACTTTACGTGTATTTTAATGATGACACAAAATTAATCTTTCCACCAAGCTTTGTACTCTGTGAATTTTTGAAATAAAATTCACCCACCTCATCTTTAAACACCTTGCCATGTTCTTCACATCCTGGTAAACTCCGTATAAATTCAGAGACCTGCCACCAAAGTATACAACAAAAGATGTAGTAAGACCAGTGTTTTCTCAAAATAGTCTTAAAGGTTGACAATTATTAAAAGTTTTTTAGCTATTGTTTTTACAGCCTCATATTAGGTGTTCCACCTTTGTTTGTAACTGTGTGGAGTCATGCAGCTGGTTAAGGACAGGATTCACAAAACCTGCAAACTGAAACAGCACGTGCCACTCTTGTCCATAGGATATCTAAGAGTGTGATATGGCTACTCCCTCAAAATTACACAGGTTATTTTATCCATGCAGATCCAGAACCATGAATCTTTCTCCTGGTAAATCACTTCTCACAAACCAAAATGGCTGCTGCCTTTCTCTTCTTTAATCTTTACAGCAAATAGATTAGCAAATCCTTTTTCATAGTTCATGCTTCTTTTTTCTCTGATTAGAGGAGATCCAACTGTCCCAGCTGCAGAAAACTGCCTTAGTCATAGGTACTTCTGTAAGTAATACAGGGACTAGACTGTCTGTCCAAGCACTGAACAGTGACAGGGCTCAAATCTTGAGATCAGCTGTCATGGTCTGACCATCTCTGTATCGTTCCCCTCTGCACTATGTTCTCACTCTCCAAAACAGTGCAATGCATCCAAACTATGCATCAGGAATAGCTCCTTGGTCCATGCTGACCCCATAATCATTACTCCAGAATGTTTCTGTGGGTGCCAGACGTTATTAGCGTAGACCTTGAGCATCTGATTGGCTGGGCCATACACTTAGCACTCTTCTTTCCCTTTTTAATCCCAGTGAATATAAATATATACACATACATATATATTTATCNATTTGAGATAAAATCAGTGTAATTAAGTTTCTGTAGGACTAGACAAGCTTTCTGATAAGACATGCTGCAAAGGAAGCCTGCAAGGTACACCCCAGCACTGCTGAGTTGAGAAACACTGCAATGAGAACAGCACTATGCAGTTATCACAATTACTTTCTACTCATTTTGAGCACAAAGCCAGACTGGGTGGGCTCAGAACCAGAAGTGTGTGAATGTAGGTGTGCCCAGCTTTTTGAAGCATCTTAATATAAGCAAGATGAGGGTTCATTTCCACAGCAGAAGTTTGAACCATCACCTTCTACCTACTGATGCTAGCCAGTCCATGCTAGTTTGTCTCACTAGGAGAAGTTTAAATTA
>VYZX01017242.1:8513-22548 GCA_013401335.1 Brachypteracias leptosomus | reverse complement strand
CACTCTCCAAAACAGTGCAATGCATCCAAACTATGCATCAGGAATAGCTCCTTGGTCCATGCTGACCCCATAATCATTACTCCAGAATGTTTCTGTGGGTGCCAGACGTTATTAGCGTAGACCTTGAGCATCTGATTGGCTGGGCCATACACTTAGCACTCTTCTTTCCCTTTTTAATCCCAGTGAATATAAATATATACACATACATATATATTTATCTATATCTATACCTATCTACACAGATATGCATGAATACTTAATGTTTCCAGGGCTAAATGGCAGCTGCACGGGCATTTTGGGGAACTGTTACATTAGGTTTGGCTGAGTCTAATACTCTGAGTACTTCTGCATTATTGTTAATCCATAGGGCTAACCTAAAGCTCTGAATCAACCAAGACTTCAAGGGCAATGGCAGTGAGAGAAGATACAGGGAAAACCTACCTCGTCTGTACTCCACTTAGAAACTTTACTGGCTGGGATCCCAGCTACGCTTGGAAGGAGCTTGCTCTGCTGTTCCCAGCGCAAGGGTAGGCCAGGGATTTGCAACTTGGAAGACACAATAACTGGTTGAGGAAGAAGCCTCTGCGTGTTGGGTTCTTCATCTTCAACGACAGAAAGCAAGAGACAAGCATTAAATCCCCCAGTGATGAGATCAGTCAGAGTATATATATATCTACACAAGCTGTGCAGTTTTGCTTATACTAGAATTAGAGGAGTACCATGACTGCTCTTCCATTAGTATGACTGTGATTATATTGGCTCTACATAAATGTAACTACTCTTTCAAGGGAAAATCTCTTCCACCACAACACAATTCTATGCCAACATAACTGGTAGCATAACACACCACAGGACAAACAATTGTAAATATTTCTATACAATAAATCACACCCACATTTAATAGTTGTACAGTAGTACAAGAACAAACTTAATTCCAGGGTTGAGCTGTTGTAACTTCATCAAAAGCAGCACTGTGCTGCTACAAAATTCTAAGTGAATCAGTTGTACAGTTCCAGCCCACATGACATTTATACTTCATCTACAACAAAATGTTTTTCAGTTCTTCTGAGGAAAAAACACAAATGTCTGCAAATTCCCTACTCCCACTTTCACTGAATGTTTTATTTGGAAAAGAACATGTAACTCCTCCGTGCTGCTATGGAGTTTTTTACAAGGTTATTTCCCTTTTTATCTCCTCCATAATGGAAGGAATGAGCTCCCATCCCACCACCCTCAGAGGAAATGTACCAGTGGGAGGGTGGTTTCAGCCACATACTGCTGCTGCTGTCTGGAGAGCAGCAGCAGTTGCAGATGTACGTAGGAGGAAAGAGTTGAAGAGGCATGCCTCAAATGATGTCAAACTGCGTAAGACATCTACACTCATTTAGATCCACTGCAAATGCAAAAGCAATGTGCTTGCTATGAATGCAGGCCTGAGTGCTTCCCATTTGCTGAGTAAAATTGTGGTAAACCTTTGGAATTCATTTCTGAACAAAACAGTCAACAAAGAACCTATTGCTGATATTCCCTACTAACATGGCTTCATGCAATCACTCACAAATCCCTGTGCTATTTTTGTCTGGATCACTCACTTCTATCACAGTTCCATTCTATTTCCATTTTTGGGAAGTTGCTATTATTCATAGTTCTCCCTAACTTTATTGTTCTAGTTTTCATACATTTGTGTCCAACAACTAGGGCACAAATTCCTATTATAAATTTTTTCCAGCACAGTGGGACTGCAACTATATGATGGGGTCAATATAGGATGTGATTACATTTGTTCCTATAGCTTAAATTTTTGTTATTTTCAAGATCAATGTCAATTATTCAGACATTGACTCTTAAGCCATTTAGCCAGTATTGTCAGACCACTGATTACATTTCTAAACAGACTCCTTAATTTTTTCCTAGCATCATACTCTTACTCTCGGGAGTTCCCTAAATGTCTGTTTACACTTCACTGTTCTTCAAATGTTCCATAGAGCTTATACTACTACTAAAATTCTCAGCAAGAAAGGAAAGAGTCCTGAAAGGCAGCAAGCATGCTGCAAGTAAAGCCTGTTTTACCAAATAGTATCTTTTCCACTGTTCCCTTGAATCCCTTCCCCATCCTTAACCCTTGATTTTTTATTTCTAAAAAAGGGCTCTTAAAGAGTTGAAAATATAAGTAATCAGCTATTTTCTTATTTTCCATGCAAAACGTGCAACACATTGATACTGTAACATAAACAGCAGATGACAATACTGTCTGAAGAAACTTCCAAGCAAATTGCTTGGAAGCAATTTTCTTCCATTTTCACATATGTTTAAACATATGTATACATAAGAGCATGTATATAGGTACATGCGATGACAGCTAAGGTTACCTATCCCATATGTTTCTATTTTCAATAGTTTACAGCTGTGTCAAATTCCACCAGTCCCAGATGAAAAATCTATGATGAGCATTTGTCCATGCTGTGTTTTTTCGCAAACTTCAAGCAAATACAGGACAGCTGATTATGAAGGTTAGCAGAAAATAAGTTCAGTAAGGAGACACTGTATAATGCTAAACCTTGCACTCCATCTATTCACATTCAAGAGCTCTGTTTACTGACATGGAAGGAAATGCAGTGCCTAATGCCTTTGACGATAGGGGCAAAAATGGCTCTGCTTCTCAGGCTGTGTCCATCTGCCTCACAGGTAAGATCAACAGCACAAAAGGAGCATGTAAAGTGACAATTCACCCAACTAGATGGAGGAAAATAAAAAAACAAACTTCCCAGTTCTGCAGCAGGTACAACACATCTCTAACAAAAGGAAGTTTAGGTTTAGTGTGGGTAACTTATTGCAAAAGACAGTGCAGAGCACAGTATTTTGGCTACAAATATACCAAACATCTAAAAGTTCTTCTTACCTTCATGCTCTGGTATTCTCTGCTCTGCCACACCTGCATCCCAGAGAGAGACAATCTGTTTCTCTGGGCCAGAGAAAATATATGATGTACTCCAATTTACTTCTCAATTTGGACATTCAGAACAGTAACTTGAGGTGCGCTATGGGTTAACTACTTTCATCACAGTACCACAAATAGCTCCCTGAGCCATGTAAGTAAAGAAACAAAATTTGCTTGCCAGCTTCATGTGAGATAGAGCCAGATACAGTAAGTTCACACTTTTAACCCTGACCTTTATTCTTCTCTGCTCAATTCTGCTTCAGCATCAGCCCACCTGCCTCTACATTCTTCATACTTCATGCCACCTTGCTATCCTTCTCCCTGAACCGTCTCTTCCTCAATTCATCTCTATCATCTTAATGAGCTACTTACAACAAAATGTAACCTAGTATTTCAAAGAAGCTAAATGGCCAACATTTTCTGGCATTGAGACCACTAACACTCTTCATTCTCTCCTGCTTGTCGAGCTCCTCACATGTATCGGTTTAAGCACAGGATTTGCGTCCATAAAAAGGAATAGTATGAAGGGGTCATGGTTGCAGTGGAGTTCTTTAGATCCAGATAATCTTTTGCCAAAAAAGAGAAGCTAGCAGTACGTGATTCACAAAGTATCAGTAAGGAACTGTTCAAGCGAGTATAACAAAAATAGGTTGAAGAATAATAATGTAAATGACATGCAGAAAAAATAGGGCAACAAGCACAGGTACCAGCAGTCACAGTCCACAAAAGTCTGCACAACTGCAATTATTTCAGCTTGAGCTTTCCATCACTATAATAGCAAGAACTCTAGGATCAATTTTCACCCTAAAGATTAAGTATTATAGAACATTTAAACAAATAATGGCACAAAATTATGTGTATAAGGAGGAAGCAAAAAAGACAACTTTTGCTGAACAGTAACATAAGAAAGTGTTCTAGTTTTATAAATCAAATTATGCAAGACCCCACACAGAAACGTATCCTTAGCAAGCTGAGCTTGTTGTGAAACTTTATCCAAAGTCAGTTTTGCCAAACTTAAAATGCTTCACAAAATCTGGCCGGTTTTCTTAGGATAAAAAAAATGAATTGCAGACAATTTAAAATGTTCCCAACTATTTAATGTAAATTTTTTTTTTTGTATTGTGTTATATAATGCAAAGTCAACATCAAAACAGTATGTTTCCATCTGCTGGAACAAAATACTTCAAATGACCAAAACCTCTGTTTGATCTGCTTTAGAGAGAGACTTCTTTTAATGCTTCATTTTCTCCAGAATTCTGAACTACATCATGTTTCAAAACACCATAACACTCTGGATTTTTTATACTTTTTGCATAGCCCTTGTAATAGATGAAATCTTTCATTCTTCACATGTTCTTCAGATTGCCTCTTAGATCTACTTGAAAAGCACTGGTAGACAAATGATGTTTTAAAATAGAAGAAATGTTACCAGAGGTTAATAGCTAAAACCAAAACAGTACCTTAATTTTATCTTTACACGATGCCCTACTCATCTCAAAGAATTTCCTGGGTTTTACAAGGATGAGTTCACTTAAAAGTTAAGAAACGTCGCCCTTAAAGAACTACAGTTACTCAATTCTCAGCATTTTTGAAAAAAGCCTTACAAATTTTGTGTTGCACAACAATTTGCTGAAATCTAAAAATTTAAGGAATTATGAAATTAAGACCTGATCAGCTTCTCTTTGAGCTAGCATGAGTTAAAATTACAGCATCAAAAGCTGCACTGAAACAATGCACTGACTCAGTCATACTAAGTTTCAAATATGCAAAATAATCATCAAATGTAAGACTGTAACTTTGTGGATTTGTGCTGTATTCTTTCTAAACAACAAGGATAAAACTGAATAATGAACAGCTGCCTCAACCCATCCAACTGGCTCAGTGAAAAGCCAAGAGTTTTGACACAGCAGTGCATGCAACCACACAGACTCACTAAACCAAGGAGAAGTCCATAACGGAAGGGACCTTTGGAGACTCTGTGATGCAACTTTCTGTCAAGAGTAGGGCATTAGACTAAGTTGTTCAGGGCCCTGTCAAGCCAAGTCTTAAATATTTCCAGCAAGAGAGATTCCACCTCTTTTCTGGCCAATCTATTCCAACTGTTCTTATGGTGAGAAGTTTCTTCTTTATATTCAGACAGAATTTCCCCTGAAGCGACTCCATGCCCTTGTTCTCACCAACGCGCATCCTGGAGGAGAAGGTATCTCCATCTTCTCTGTAGCTGCCTTTTAGTTGCTGGAGGACTGTGACTAGATTCCTCCAAGCCTTCCCTTCCCAAACTCCTTCAACCTTTCTTCAAGTCAAGTTCTTCAACCACATAATCATCTTGGTAGCCCTCTACTGGGACTGTCTCCATTTTTTCAGTGAAGTAAAAATTTTAGCCATCCCTTTGTAACACTCATGAAAAAGAAAGAGCCTGTTCTGCACATGGACTGCTGGAAAGTATCAGACTGCACAACAGACTGAGGTTAGGTAAGTAAGTTATCTTAACTTTGCATTATGCCTGTAATGTGTAAAAGCTTCAAGTTTCTTTCAATACACTTTTGAAGCAGTAAGTGAACATTATACCTTTACAACTCAGACTGGTTTAACTTCCTGTTTTTAAAAATCAGTGAAAAAATATTCTTGAAATGAAACTTTTTATACCAGCATTTATTTTGCACTCATTTTCACAATTGTGATAAAGTTCTTAGCAAAGCCTTTCATGATTCCAAGATGAAGAAAGCGTTAAAAGTGCTGCTGTCAAGAATTTTTTTGACCCAAGTAGCGAATGTGGAAAATAAGTTGCAATGCAGTTTCATGAAGAATTTCAAGGAATATCACACTTCTTTAGTTCTTCTGATTTTAATATGAAACAAATGAAGTACTGCCAATTTACCTTTAATTTTATTTGAAATGAGCAGCTTATTTTCTGTCTCCTCTTCTTCACACTGTTTGTTCTTTATGGAGTCCTTTGTTTGTAGTACTCCTCTGAGGAAAATAAGATGTTCATTTTTTTATTAATACATCATAAAAATCACCAAGCATAATATCCCTTGATAACAATGCTATTAACACACCAGGATTCCCACACAAAGGATGTTGTATCATCAAAAGAAGAGAGGATCTAATTTCTGACTTACATGGATGGCATGACTACTGATGTGAATTTTGCAGTGAAGGCTTAAGAGCAGTGTAAGCTAAGATTATGTACATCATATCAACACATTTGACCTCATAACTGAAACTGGAACACATACAAATGAAGGCAGCAGATGTGTCCACAGCAGAAGATGGGACAAGCGAAGAACACCTGTATAGCTGTATCACCTACAAAACCTCACTGATTATCCAGATCATTTTCAGGAGCTGCCTGAAACAACATCTGCTCCTTTTTCTCTGCCTAGCTTTCATCTCCATCCCAGTCCAACTCCTGCACTATACTGACTCATTTGTGCAGCTGTTCATCATCACACTGAAAATATCTGTATTCTTTTGTTGCTGTTTTGGCATTACAGATGAGCTGCTCTTTGCCTGCTGCCTGTGGCTGCTCCCTCAGCTTTGCCAGCCCAAACATTAGCAAAGAGGGAACGCCTTCCCTGTATTGAGAAAAACGGGGAAAGAGAGGTGGAAATAAGAGAACCCCTCAAAGAGGGGTGGGTGTATTTGCATCTTAAAGTCAGCCATTGGGAAGTTCCTTTTCAAACTCTGCCTTCAGAAGGTATTTCCACCCTGGTTTCTTACAGAAATGAAGCTTATATGAATCTTATGACATGTGTGTATCTATTTCCTTCTGCTTTTAAGAATTTGAAAACGCTTCAGACAATTCTTACTAAACCAAAGTACTAAACTAAGTACATAATTAGCATTTTTAAAGAACAGGCACCAGAGAGAATAATCTTAAAGTCAAGACTACAAGAAAGCCAACTCCAGGAACTCATGCTTTACTGTGTACTAGAGAAGCAGTCAACAAGAACCCCTTTACAAATGTGCCAAACACATTTGTAAAAACAAAGCCAAACTAGAGTTAGCACCTTGTTAGACATCAAAACTAGCTAACCTCAAAACACAATCCACAGAAGACCTGTTTAAATCCATTGTTTACATTTATACTATTGAATACAATTTATATATTAAATATATTTATACTATTAAATCACAGAATCATAGAATGGTTTGGGTTGGAAGGGGTATTAAATATTATCTAGTTCCAACCCCCCTGCCATGGGCAGGGACACCTCCCACTAGACCAGGTTGCTCAAGGCCCCATCCAATCTGGCCTTGAACACCTCCAAGGGTGGAGCATCCACAACTTCCCTTGGCAACCTGTTTCAGTGTAAACTAAGATTATGTAAATACAAGTAAGAATTTGGGAATAAATCAGTTAGGAGCTGCAAGTTCACTGACATCAACAGGAATATATTTAACATACCATTAACGGTGCAAAATGAACAGAGTGAAATCAGAAAATCCAGCCTTTGTAGTATGGTAGGTCACAAAAAATATGACAAGCAATGCCAGTGGAATGCACACAACAGGGGTGCCTTCTTGTGCCACAACAGAATTCTCCACAGGATCTTCCTCAGAAATATCACCTGCATTTATTTACTTAAAAATTATTTTCCTAACCTCCAGAAAACTTCTAAAATAAGATCCTACACAGTTGTGCAATTAATTACAAAGCAAAAGTAAGTGATTATTGTAATTCAACATAAGGAAGAAAGATCACCAAAACTTGTGAGGAAACATGTATCTTCCTATTTTCTTGAGGACAATTTTCATAGCAACATACATCTGTAAATTTTAACTCACTAGTTAACTACAAGATAGTATCATGAATCGTAGGTTTTGAGGAAGATAAATTGAACTTCCTTTTAAGAGGCAGTACCACTTGATTCCCAAGCCCAAGTGTGCATCTTTCTTCACCCTAAGTATTTCCAGAATGGGATTATCATTACAGCAAAATTCTTTTGCTACTCTGAAGATAGTACAAAGATACTTTAAAATTAAAATTGAATATGCTGTAGGCATGTAATTTTTATCTTGAATTCTAATCCCAGGAACATTCCAGAGGGATAAACTGCAGTTTTTACAGACATTTTTGCAAACCAAAATTTTCTAGTATAACTGTTTGTATGCACAGGTATCTCTTACTAGTTAAAAAAAAAAGGAAGAAGTAAGTGGAACTGGAGATTAGCTAAGTACTACTTAGATTTAACACAACTAAATAATCTCATTGTTGGCTCTGCATGCGGTTGGCTCCTCAATCAAGGACTTCTATGAAACAAAGTATTACCTGGAATATAAAGGTATACACAACTCTATTGAAGTCAGACATAATTAAAAACTCACTATGAGCTCAGCAGCTAGAGAGCACACAAGTATATGTATCTATCCCTTCAATTATGCATGTGTATTTTGAATACACATCTACAGAGATCCACACAGTATTGTAATAACCAGATGCTCAATATTTTATAACTCTAGTAGTTTACATATACCTAATGTTGTGAATACCATTTTTCATGCCTTTTTCAAAGATATTGATTCAATTAAAAGTCCTCTCTAACTATGCTGGACACAAAGAATGTGGAAAGCTAGATGATAAAATGCAGATAGTTATCAGTATATCCAAATAGTTCAAATACAAACTGCAAAGCCTCTGGGTATTTTGAAGTTGGCACAAGGCTGTTACTCTCCGAAA
The DNA here is from genome assembly GCA_013401335.1 of Brachypteracias leptosomus. Lineage (NCBI taxonomy): Eukaryota > Metazoa > Chordata > Aves > Coraciiformes > Brachypteraciidae > Brachypteracias > Brachypteracias leptosomus. The sequence continues at coordinate 13,927 of VYZX01017242.1, read as the reverse complement.
TGAAAAATGACTCAGTGCAGTGAACAGATAGCACAAGTATTGGCTATTTTAGGTCTTCATAAAGATAACATCCTCTAAAAAATGAAAGGCAAAAAAATTGTTTTAAAATTAATTTTTAAAGTCTTTATTTTTTCTAAAAAAAAGATGAATTTACTACAACTATTGTTAAAGTGATAAATGACAACTATTATTGAACACAGGTTATTTCAAAACCACACAGAAAACTATCTTCTGTCTTTTTTTGCTGTTTAAATTCACTTGAGTGTGACTAGTGAATGCTGTTTGTGTTATGAAAATAATACTGACGCTGTTTGACGCCCCTACTAAATCTTTTTTAATACAACCTGAACAATATCACGTGAATGAAATAATGTGAAAGAATGTTCTAAAAAAAAGCTGATCAATTTTAAAAGATGCAAAAAGCTATACATTAATTTTTTTTTTTAATTTAGCATTAAAAGCATTTATCATTAAACACTGCCAGATCTGGTTAACCCAATTTGAGAAAAAAAAAATTTAAAAGTAAATCTTTCAGAGGCATTTCAGAGCATTTATCTGATTCTTAATAAAACAGTTAAGTTTCAGCCATTAGCTTTACTGTGAGGTAATTACTGTATAATACTAACTCTCTAAAGTCTCTCAAGACACTATTATTAACACTTACAGCTCATATATTATGAATGCCTGATAAAGGAGCTGATGTAAGTATTTAAGAGATGACACCCCTTATTCCAGGGTGTCTTCTATTTCTGTATCAAAATAGCTAATAAAATACTGTAACTAATTAAAAATGTCAGGAACCCTACTGCCTTACATATCCCCATGAAAACACCTAATTGTATCCTTTTAGTTTCAACGATAGCCTTTTTATACCACAAATATTACTTTCCAGTGCAAGATTGGAAACTATCTTGTGCCATTTTTTGTCAAAAATACTCCAAATCCTGAGAGTCAAGGAGCTACTTTTCATTTTTGAATATATGTACATATACAATAACATATTTGTACACAGAGGTAACGATGAAGGATCTCAACTTCCAATAATTTCTCTGTCTTTTAGTATTTTTCCTCTTCTCTCTGATAAGGATTTCTTATTTTTAAATACATTGTGACACTCCTTCCCCCCTATTTCTAATATAAAGACAGCTCCTATATAACTAGTATAATACATAGTTCTAATATCACTTCCACCTCCTTCCCCACTGCTTCCAAGAGTTCCATGGACAAACCACTGTACTGTGCTGCCTGGTAAGTAGCATTTTAAACTGACCAACTCCAAGCAACCCATTCTTCGAAAGGAACTGATACTTACCCAGGTGCCTTCTTTTCTTTCACATCACATAACAGGGGCTTCTTGCAGGGAGATTTACTTTCTGCATCTTCCTGCTTCACTGTTTCTGGCACTGTTTTCCCAGATGATCGATTGTGAGCTGAAGATTTCATACCAACGTGACCAGGGCTGGGGCATTTTCTGTCACTGTTTAAAACAAATAAACAAAGTGTTCAAAACTGAAAGCAACTGAGTTGTTCCAATTTATTTCCTCTATGGGTAAAGAGTCATTAATGTAATTGAAGACACACAAGGGTTTTTTTTAAGGCATACACAGAAATTTTTTACTTGCCACCAACAAAATTGTATATCCAGGATTTTCAGAAACCACAATACATAACTCTCTTCCCTATGAAATCAAAGGTAAAAAGTTTGTAATTCAACAGGAACAGAATTTGAATAGTTATTTTTGATAATCCACTAACTAATAAGAAAACTCTGAAGTGTCATTTTCCTATCCTTTCTCTCCCTTCCATGATATACCATTGTGCAGCCAGGACCCTTTAAAAATGTTACCAAGTCTTGTAATTAGGACAGTGAATAAAAGCAGCCCACAGCCCTTAACACAGTCCCTGCCACAGAGAACACTGCTCAAACTGTTACTGGCTTCACTGGGATGGTACCCGGGTTGCCTGTCAGAGGGTAATTAAGTCACTTCATATTTCTACAACTCTACATTTAGAAGAGCAATCAAAGCAGGCAGTGCTCTTCAACAGCTGAATATTTTGGTTTTTAAAGCATGAAGCTGAAACAGTCTCTGAGAATGTAATTTAAAATACCATCTATTGAAAATAGTGGTTATTACAGTGGGAACTGGAAATTATTTCTTCACTATGAACATTTATATTTTCACATTTACATTAATATAGCCCTTTAAAAGAATAGAAAGTCTCTTTTCTTTTCCTTCTTCAATTCTCTATTCTCCCGACAACTGAAAATAAGGACAGGAGCTGGTATCCACAACATCTGATAGAAAAACATCATTTTAAAATCATCACCTTGGTATCACATCCCTTTGGTTTTTCTCAGTGCTTCTTCTAGAAGCTTCAGCTACAGACTTCAGCATCATTCTTGCACTACCAGTAATTTGATTCCCCACTCCCACAATAACGACAGAATTTATAGTGGCTATTCTTCAAAGAGCAACATTAACAGTCCTGTCAATAAGGCCATCCCAGCAAACAAAAGAAATACAAAGAAATAATTTCCTTAAGTGAAACCAATGGGCAAACAATTAATTTTAATCTCCAATTAACCACTCAGTAGTCTTGATAGTTGCACTAAAGATGAAACCAAACTCTTGTTAAATCATACATAGTGAAGTCTGTATCAGTCTTTGACAGCTCGGTGACCTTTTCAATAAGCATGGATGAAACCATTTCTTCCCTATAAATAAAAATGCAGATAAATAGGCAGGTCTTTCTGAAACCATTCAGCCATTACACAGCTACGAACTGCAGAACACTGAAATAAAGTACTGCTCTTAGTCACAGACATCACTTCAATCTTAATTACTTGATTACAGGAGAGATGGATCTTTCACTTGCTTCCACTTTTCTGTTTCTTGGGACAGGACTGGATGCAGGCATCTCCCCACTCAACCGGTCAGGTAAGAGGCTCTCTTTGTTCAAGTTCATCTCAGAATATGGGCAGGTGACTGCACTAGAAGTTGAAGAAGAGAAACGACTCCTTATTCTCAGACACTTTACTGACTTCACACAGTTCAAATTAAATGACATCAGAGACCAGTTTTCTAGAAGCAGATGCAATCAATTAATATAAAGAAGATTAGAAACAAATACAATAAGTAGTCTACTTCAACATGTTCATAAATCCACTGATTAAAAACTTCAACCTGAATGTTCTTTGCAAGAACAACTGATGTAACACAAATTGTATTAACCTGTATTATGGCATACATTCTGGAAAATTGCCTGATGAATGTTTAGTCTGCTCTCACATACCTTTAATGGCAATTTATACATAATACACAGGGTGCCTTTGACTATATCCACCTCTCTCCAAACAAAATAATGTTTCCATGGCTATTTTTCCTGCAAAGGAAGGTATTTCTACTATCTAATGTCTACACAGAAGCTGCATTTCAAGGGCACAGAATGCCACACATCCTCTTACTGTTGTGAATGCTTCATCTTCGCAAATGCCATTTTGTAATACTCCATTAAAAGACTGTGATATTTTCAGTCTTTCCTATCATTCAACATTCCCTATTTCACTATACTCCAACTAGAGAGAGAATTTAACGCTGTGCTTTGATAATGACTTGTAAATATTACTCTAGGAAATGTGAAAGCTGTGCCTCCCACAAGAGGTAGGAAAGGGAAGAACAGCAAAACAAACTGCGATAGGCTGAAATAGGATTTTGTTCTTAGAAGAATGCAAATCAATATTCAGCTGGTTAGTCAGACTACATACTCATACTTCAAAGATAATATCCCAAATTCTGAAAAGTATATATATGCCACAATAACGAAAAACAACATGCTCGGTTTTCAAATCTCTATTTAAGATACAGGAGAGGCTGTACTAAACATAATGTGTTATTTCTGGTTCATGAGCCATGACACTAACCATAATCTAAAATTATGCTTTCCTACTCACCTGTATTATTACAAGGACCTCTACAATGTAAAATGTAAAAAAACGCATGTTCTGGGATTTTGTTTATTTTCTTTTCAAGAATACAACTATCTGCCTTTCCATAAGCTACTGCAACATTGCATTTCTTTCACTGGTTGTTAAATGCATGATTTCCAAACAGAATTGTATAATGTAAACAAGTCTGCCTTGCCAGACGTACACCCTGCAACCTCCAAAGTACAAAAACTAAATAGAAAACCAACAGATTTCATTATTGTGTTCATTTTACAAAGCATAGAATAAAAAAAGGCCTTTTATTCAAAATACACCACACGTTCTCCTTTACTGATGAGCCTTTGGATACACAGTGTGTATGAATCAATTCCAACCACAAGACTGGTCCAATATTAGTAATCTAATTTTGGTCTTACCAACATAAATAAAAAGTTGGTGGAAATTTACATTTCTCTCAGCACTAGCATAAAAGGAGAGAATTCTTTAAGGCTACACATGCCAAGTCAGCCAGTCCTTGCTGGGGTTATTGACACAGAAGTCCAATAGCATGTCTGATTTTGTCAGCTGGTTCATTTTAAAACAAGGCAGTATCAACCTTTCTTTTTTTTCCCAACCCTTGTATAGCTGTGCTGAACTTGAACTGCTTTTCTAATCAAGATCAGATCCCTGTTTAATGCCATTCCAAGCAGATGGTGTTCCACAATGGCTTGTTCCATGTTTTCAAGGGACATACAGCCAACCCATCCCCAGAGGATCTATACAAGACAGCTACTTTTGCCACCTTCTGAGAAACTGGGTGGTAGTCTCAGCACCTTGTCTGAGATACAGGCACTGAAATTTTTTGCCATGAGAACCTTCATACCAGAAGTCTACACAGCAGAATAAGATGTAGCCAGATGGGCGGCTGGACTCTAAGGCACTACATTTGAAATAGAGTATTGGTTTTGTTAATGAAAATGTTTTAAAGACATGGAAAAGAATATACAAAGACAAATTTAACTTGGAGCATTTATTTCTAATGAAACAGAATTGGCATTTTATTTTCATAGGATCATAGAATCGTCAGGGTTGGAAGGGACCTTAAAGATCACAGAATCACAGAATGTCAGGGATTGGAAGGGACCTCAAAAGATCATCTAGTCCAATCCCCCTGCCAGAGCAGGAACACCTAGATGAGGTTACACAGGAAGGCGTCCAGGCGGGTTTTGAATGTCTCCAGAGAAGGAGACTCCACAACCTCCCCGGGCAGCCTGTTCTAGTGTCCTGTTACCCTCACTGAGAAGAAGTTTCTTCTCATATTTAAGTGGAACCTCCTGTGTTCCAGTTTGTACCCGTTACCCCTTGTCTTATCATTGTTTGTCACCGAGAAGAGCCTGGCTCCATCCTCCTGACACCCCCCCTTTATATATTTATAAACATTAATGAGGTCTCCCCTCAGTCTCCTCTTCTGCAAACTAAAGAGACCCAG
>VYZX01017238.1:0-10344 GCA_013401335.1 Brachypteracias leptosomus | reverse complement strand
TTCAAAAAGGGAAAAAGGGAAGAACCAGGGAACTATAATNGTTTAGCTTTCTTTAGTCTTCTTTTAGAAATTGAGGAATATTTCTTTGTTTCTTTGCAGACCACATTGCTTCATGGCGTTTTCCTATTCCTGTCTTGGTCTGTGGCTGCAAGGAGCATTGGAGGAACAATGTGTCACTCGCTCTCCATCACAATGATAGACCCGGCCCAATAGGCTGCCAGAACCTTGAGTCCTTAGCTTTGCATCAGGGTTTTTGTAGAAGGTGGTGAATCTCTGTCTATGCGGCTATGCAATATTCACTTTGTTCTTATCCTGTTCCTGTCTTGGTCTATGCCTGGTGTTCAGCAGTTGAAGAAGTATCACATCAAAACCCCTCCATCAGCATTGGAAACAAGGCCCAGCACTCTTCCAGAGTCTTCAGTACTTTTTTTCAGTGTCCTTATAGAAGGTGCTGAATCTCTGGCTATGAGGCTGTGGATGGACTGCATCTGGGTTGGGGCAGTCCCAAGCACTGATACAGGCTGGGCAGTGACTGGCTTGAGAGCAGCCCTGAAGAAAAGGACTGGTGGGTACCGGTGGACGAGAAGTTCAGCGTGAGTCCTCAGTGTACACTTGCAGCCCAGAAAGCCAATCGTATCCTGGGCTGCATCAAGAGAAGTGTGGCCAGCGGGTCGAGGGAGGTGTTTCTCCCCCTCTACTCCACTCTCATTGGACCCCACCTGGAGTAGTGTGTCCAGTTCTGGAGGCCCTATTACAAGAAAGATATGGACGTGCAGGAACGTGTCCAAAGAAGGGCCACAAGGATGATCAGAGGGCTGGAGCATCTCTCCTATGAGGACAGACTGAGAGAGTTGGGGTTATTCAGTCTGGAAGAGAGAAGGCTCCAAGAAGACCTTATTGTGGCCTTCCAGTATCTTAAGGGGGCCTACAAGAAAGCTGGCGAGGGACTTTTTAGGATGTTGGGTAGTGGTAGGACTAGGGGGAATGGGTCAAAACTAGAGGTGGGTAGATTCAGATTAGATGTTAGGAAGAAGTTTTTCACCATGAGGGTGGTGAGAAACTGGAACTGGTTGCCCGGAGAGGTGATGGAAGCCCCATCCCTGGAAATTTTTAAGGCCAGGCTGGATGGGGCTCAGAGCAACCTGATCTAGTGGTAGGTGTCCCTGCACATGGCAGGGGGGTTGGAACTAGATGATCTTTAAGATCCCTTCCAACCCTGATGGTTCTATGATTCTAAGTTCTCTTCCAACAAAAACGATTCTGTGATTCTAAGATATTTCTCCCTTAAGAATTATATAATCTGCCGTGAGTGGGCCACTTGACTGGTGCTGCTTGTCTCAGGTACTTGTAGAGCGCATGTACCTGCTGTGCTGATTACAGTGCCTTGGTCCTTTTGGACTACACTAGGGAATAAATGCACCACAGCTGCAATGCAGGAATGGCAGAAGGAAAGCTAATAGCCTCTAATAACTGGGAAACATGACTCCTTTCAGGAAGTACCCAAGAACAAAGAATAAAATACTCTACAGAACTACAGATTATAATAGTTTAGTGGGTTGGTCTAGAGAGAAAATCTGGAATAAATATAAAAAGATTTGCCATACAGTTTCTAGTGAGTAGAGAGAAAGAAATTATTATGTGTGTATATGGGATTAGTGGTAAATTTGGAGTGATATCTTTAATTAAACTTGCAACTGCCTGGTCTGGACTAAAGGAAATAGATACGATCTTAGTATTTTTCAAGTGTACATTGTGATTTTTATTAGCATAGCTATAGGATTGACATCTCCCAAGATTAAAAACCCTGAATAAATGAGCCGAGCCTATGAGACTGGCTTGCAGATAATGATATCTTAGCCATATTTCTTGATTTTTTTAATAATCTGAAATCATTTAGGAACACAGTTAATAGTTTTTGATTTTCTCAATAAACCAAGGAGCTCGATTTTGTTCTGCATAAAAGCTGTATCCTGATGAACAAGCTGGCTTTAGTGTCAGATATTGCAAGACTCATGACAAAGTTGGGAGACTGACATGCTTCAGCATGCGGTGTGCTGATGAAAGTGCTGGGATGCTAGCAGGTAACATCATGGCATTTTCCCACACTACTCTTGTAGAAGATCTAATCTACACAGGGAGAGTGACTGAGCGCTTTCCAGCTGAATGTTTCAAACAGGACAGGGAAGCCATTGTTCTCTAAACAGCAGAGCATCTTTGTTTCTCTTAAAGTCCCTCACAAATGTAAGCCTTATTCTGCCAGTGGTCAACAAGGTCACGACTAGAGGTAGACCAGTGACAGAACGAACAACTTGAGTTTGTTTTGGTGGCATACTGTCTGACATGTCACGTAACATAGTGAATTATTAATGTTGTGGCACACACTCAAATAATACAAAGTAGAATATTTGATCTCAAAAGACTGTTCATGACTGGCAGACCCTTGGATTTACCAACTAGCCTAATTGTCTTCTAGTTTCTGAGCTTGTCTTCTGTGGTGACTTCATCTATTCTGTCTGCCTGATGATAGCATAGAGCAGTTTTAGGTCTAGATACAAAACAGCATGGTGTAACTCCTGTGGTTTATTGGTCTGGCTTACATTAAAAGCATCAGGTTTTTTAATGTGATTAGAAAGCACAGATGCTGCAGCAGCAATTTACTGAACTAATGAATCTTCACAATGGTTTCATTCCAATCAAATGATGCTGAAAGCTACTTGCTGTGTGTACTGCATTTCTGCTTTGAACATTCTTCCCCAGAGACTAATGTGTGTGAAGAGGACTTCACAGAACATGAAAATGGAGCATCTATGATAGCCATTCCTGAAGCCAGAGACTAAAAAGAAAATGTGCCTTCCTCATATGAAGTGGACCCAGATGACAGAGCAGACTGAATTAATTTTTTTAAATTATGGTGGGCAGCTGCAATACTTTTGTTTAACACAACTTTTTACAATGTAGTAGTTATGGAACTACATGTATCCAGCTATTTCCAGAAAGAAGAGAAATTGAACAACAGGCAGATTGCATGCTTTCAATTTCAACTTGCATGCTTCACTTTTCTGGTTGTGCTCAGATACTATAAAAGAAATGACTCACTGATATTTTGGGGAAGTGTAAAAGAAAAACAAACTTCTCTTCAATGTCTTTGGTTTGAACAGTGCTTTTGAAGAGTAAACAGGGAAGTTTTTATGTTTGTGTAAGTCAGGGACAGCCAGCTGTGAGTTGCCTGACACCAGAGATCTGACACCTTCACTGAAGGAGACTTCAGAAAAAAACAGGAAGGCACCAATAATTTATGAATCAGGACTAAGGAGCTCTAGCCAGAATGTTTAGAAAAGTATGCTTGTTCAGTACCTCACTGGGGAACTTTCATTATAGGCCAAGACCACGGAGAATTCCAGTTTGATTGAACTTCTGAAACCCTGTGTCATTCTGTATCGGAGCAAGACACTCTTTGGAGTGCTTCATTATAGGGACGGGCTTGAGAAAAGCTCTAAAAGAGCCAACAGTCCAGTGATTTGGATCCTTATTTGGGATGTGCCAGTTCCATCTAAATCTTGCTGAAGACATGCTGACCTGTGATGTCCACAGTAATCACTTAAGATGTGTGACTGGCTGCTCCCAAGGCTGATGTCTTTGAAAGGCTTTGTTGTGAATTTACACTGTAAAAGTCCTTCTGAGGAAATCTGTGTTGACCATGTTCTGCAAAAAGATTTAACTTTACTTACCATCCCCCAAAGAGACAGCAAGAAGTCTAGTTTTCCCCAACTGATTCTCTTCTGGTAGTGTCCTATCCACATGGTAAAAGTATTCTCCAGTGAATGTAGAGCATAAAGCCTGCCCTACTGAACTGAACAGGATAAGGTACATGAAAGGACATGACACACAGATGTTCTCTGCATCCTTTAGTAGCTAGTGTCTGTAGCAGTAATTCAACTAGGGATGAGCTAAATAAAGAAAGAGAGTGTGTCTTTGCTCATTACTTTGAAGCAATTGAAACTCACTTTGCTAATAAATCAGATCTGATTAAGTGTTAGGAGTCTAGAAGGGAGGCAAGAGCAGAGAATAACAAGTAATCGTGAAAGGCTTGCAAGAAAAAGTGAGGATTTTCCCAGTGGAAGTTGAGCTAAAAGGCCTAGTAGTTCAAGAAAACTATTCTGGGGAAAAATCTGTGGCTTTAAGGCTACAGCCTCCTTTCTCTATACGAAGTCTTCTATATAAACTGTATTTTTTACTTCTTACAGTGCTTTGTGGGGCTTAGTGTCACTGTCCTTCATTACGTCCTAACTGGTTACTATTCTTGTCATTTTTTAAATTCAGAACATGTCTTCCCCTCCCCTCAGCAAGTCAGTCCAGGTCAAGATGAGATGGTGCAAGACTCAACATCCTCTTGTATTTCCCTCTAAGAAATACCATGAGTGAAGAACTTTCCCCCTCTCTTCCTGCTTTATCCACCAGCTCTCTGACCCAGTTCATAAAGTGGTCCATGACTCAATTCCCTTATTTCACTGTCTTGGGACATCTGACCCCTCTCAGCAGCACTGTCTTTCCTCTTTTATGTAATTCTTTTTGCCTGTTGATCAATAGTTATAATCTCAGTCAAAGATTTGTCATCATTAAATGCTGAAGAACACTACAGCTCTGCCTTTTTCTCATTACCTTTGCTTTGTCCCATTTTGTTCTCTTCTATTCTTCTGCCATCTTTGTTTTCTTTCTCTCTCCTCCACCTGTGAGTTTCCTTTTTCGAAATGCTGCCTGACTCATCAGCGCATCGTCTGCAGCCAACAATACTGTTTGGATATCCTTTGTTCTTTACAGACACTTCTGCTCTGATCTCCAGGCTAGTTTCCTTGTTGCCTTCTTCCATGTTGTGCTTGGCAGGCTACGGCAGAACTCCAGCTGGGAGCCACATTTATGTTTAACACCGCATTTATTTGTTATTCTTTCAGTCTGGCTGCAACTCCGGTGTTGTACTTGCTGTTTTCATTTTTGCAGCTACCATGATCCTGAGAGATAGGAGTGGGGTGTTACCACACAACAATCCTATTATTTGGTGAAGTTTTATATGCCCAGCATGTATTTGTTGAGCAGCCTTTCTCTCATATCTTTCCTGGCTGCTCAGGAAGGCCTCAGATCTCTTCCTCCATGCTTAATGTCTGCTGCGTGCTTACCCTGGGAGTGGAACTGTCAGAGGACACAACGGAGAGTGGAGATGTGCAGGTGCCTCTTCTCAAACTGGATGAAGTAAAAATATAGAGGATGTGTACGGAAATGGTGTACAGCATCACTCAGATCCATATAAAAACCTTTACCCCCATTACAAGTAATCACACCAATTTAAAAAGATAGGTCTACTGAAGCAAGTTCTTGATTAAAACTGATCAAACCTCTGTTTTGCTCCTTGGTGGGTGGGATATATAGGAATTCTGAGATTCCACAAACTACATTTGGATTCAGATACATCTTGTTTCCCTCTGGCCTTAGCTTGCTGCTGCATGAGCTACATACCCATAAAACACTTCCAAACGTGGGGTGTGGCTAGTTGGTGCATTCTGCAGCTAAGGAACAGCTAAAGGAACATGTGACCTCTCAAATACATAAATAAACACATATATATACGTATATGTATATGTATATATGCAAAATCTCTAAGCATGTATATCAATATATGTGATGTAGCCATGGGGACTGAGTAAAGCACAGGTAGATGGATGCCAACATGAAGATAATTTCAGGCAGGTAAAGTTGGTCGGAATTGGTGAGAGGTGCTAATTCTTTTGTTTGTGGTCTCTTCATCTTTGGATGCAGTGTTTACAGAGTCTCTAGCTGACTTTGCTTTCTGTTGTTCCCAGACACTCAGAAAAGGGACACATATTTTTTGTGCAGAAATGACAAATGTGGAAGATGTCAAAAGGTGAATAAGGATGTATAGCAGTCTTCAAATGATTGGTAGATATTGAAACCGAGGTCCTTAGTTAGAAGGTCAAATGGAAAAAGTTGCTGAGAGCTTTAATAAGAGCTTCACTTTCTAATATTCTTAATCATCATCTGAAAGAGGAGCTTTCTGATGCTCAGAATTTACTTAGCATAGACGGTCTAGGCATACCTGTGGTTGGTTGATTTGTAATGATACCAGTATAAATTGATATTGATGTTGTGATATTGTTAGCAACTTTGATAGTAACATTAAGAATAAAGTTATTGTAGTACTAAAACATATGACAACTTTTTTGTGCTTATGCTGCAACATTTGATTCAGGAATTGTCCTTGTAAAGGGCAATGTAAGAATATCAATATGGCTTTTTAAGCTAATGTCACCAAAAAGATGAATGTACACTTGTATGTAAAGTAAATGGTTACTAACAAGAAGTTACTCCTCTACAAGGACTGGCTGAGAGGGCTGGGATTCAACCTGGAGAAGAGGAGACTCTGTGGAGACCATATAGTGGCCTTCCAGTACTTAAAGGGGGACTGCAGGAAAGATGGGGAAGGGACTCTTTATCAGAGAGTGTAGTGATAGGACAAGGGGTAATGGTTTCAAACTGAAAGAGGGAAGATTTAGATTAGATATTAGGAAGAAATTCGTCACTGTGAGAGTGATGAGACGCTGGAACATGTTGTCCAGAGATGTTTTGGATGCTCTTGCCCTGGAAATGTTGAAGGTCAGGTTGGATGGAGCTTTGAGCTACCTCGTCTAGTGGAAGGTGGCCCTGCACAGGGCAGGGAGGGTTGGACTAGATGATCTTTAAGGTCCTTTTTAACCCAAACCATTCTATGAAAAATACAGTCCTGTTTGTAAAATATTGACAACAGTAAGCAATGTCAACCCCCAGCCCTAAGTCTACTGGTTTATTGTTACCCTAGGTAGGATGAGTATTGCTATATAACAGCAGTTATAAAGCTCTCTTTAAAATGATCTGCCTGTAAAAATGCAGTTAGGAGGTACTGAAGAAATAAACCTTCTTATAATGTTAAAAAGCTTGCTTTCAGTAAAAATAATATGATTTGTAAGAAGTCTATGGTATTGCTAGTTGCACTTTGGTTATTTTTTTTATGTAAATTGATGTAATCTAGCCACATTTCCCAATTTTTCTGTCATTAAAAAAAGTAGGACTGTGGTATTGTTTTGTCAATTCTTCACAGTCTCTGACATTTAAAAATGGTAGCAAAGACAAAAGAGGATTCCATAGGAATGTGCTCTTAACAAGAATTAGGTTTAGTTAAAACAACTGTTGGTATTGATTTGACTTTTATCCACAGGCTTCTGGCAAGGTAAAAAAACAACTTGATGCTTTAGCTTAAGAATATCTATTTTCTTTCTTGACGTAGATGCATCCAGATTAACCATCTTTTTATGCAGAAGCACTCTGTTAACCTATTACTGCAGTAAAAGTGAATGTTGTGTCAAGATAACAAGTTTAGAATTTTTGGGAAAGAGCAGAGTGCCTTCTCCAAATGTCTATACTCTAAACAAGATCTAAGAGAAACAGGATGGTCTATCTCTCATGTTATGATGTTCTCCATCACAATGAAACTGAACTCTTTAAAATGTGAAGTGAAGCCCAATTATAATGTAAAGGATAAAATATTTTATAAAATTTATTTTAAAAATAAAAACACAGAAATAAGAAAAGCAGACAACTTTATTAGCTAAAAATTGCCTTTTTTTCACCAATATATTTTACATACTTCCTTTATACTTCAACTACCATAATGTAATATCAGTTATGGGTGCCTTTGGTTTACAGTAAGTACAGATTTATTTCAGAAGAGGACTGAAGACTGTATTTCAAAAACCAAGTGTCCTTTAAACAGTAGTATATACATTAAATACTGGATTTCCTATCATTTTTCTACATGCTTTTTCTCAAAATTGGGAGTTCAGAGCATTTTTATCTGTGGCAAGTAGAGCAGATTTTGTTTCACTAGAACCTAGATATGCTTAAAAAGCGGCAACTGGAAGGGAAAAACTTCAAAGATTTAAATCCACATTATTACCAGAAAGACAAGGTAAATATTAAATTGTCTACTACTTTGAAACACATGGAGAATCTCCAGGGATGACCAAGATAAATTTCTGCAAGGAGATTGTCATCTGTCACTATTTCTGACCTTTCCCCCTTGCCTCTCACTTGAGATTCCATTTTAAATTCCCATTATAAAGCATAAAGGTTTCATTCCTCATCGCGCAGACTGTGAGTGCAGACCAGCCTGCACTCAGTATAGACTCATAGGACAAGAGAAGAGCCTTGAAGACCATGGGGTTTTAGTCACTCGTTTGCTATTAGTGGACAAAGTTGATGGTTTTACTTTTACCAAGAAAAATATTTTTCTTGCTATGTGTGATAAATATCCCAGTGCTGCAACAGTGATCTCCTCTGTGCCCTAAGGACACAAAAGGTTTGGCTCATCCTACTCACAAGAAAATACTGCTTGAGGCACAAGTAGCACTTGAACTTCAGTGTCCTGTTACAAGCTGTAAAAACTGCAGCTTTAAGTGGATTGATTTCTCTGCATCTTAAAACACAACCTCCCTGACAGAAAGATGGCTGCTTCTACAGACTCTGAAACAGGCTACCTAATTTTTATAATTTCCTTTATGTGCATAAATGTTTCTGTTTTAATGTGCTGCCCCAGTCTTTGGGGTTCATATATATATGCTTATTGCCTTATTTTTCTAACTGCTGAACAGCAGAAGCTTTCCGTGATTCACTTGGAGCGGGTAAAGGCTTTCAGAATAACATTTTGTAATGAGTAATGCTTTTAGTGCTACACTTAAGACAGCAGTCAAATTGGTGATATAATTGCCTTAATTGTAGAGTTGAGGCTTTTTTTGATGATATAAATTTTCATTAAGAACAGGTTTAAATAGCTGTAGTGAAAAAACAGGGAAAAAACCCCACAACCCCCTTTCTCTGGCCTAGAGGAAAAATAAAATTCTTGTGAGCCTCTAGAGTTGTTTCCAATAGTGGACTTTGGATGTAAATACCCATGTTAAGCATTCCATGCTTGTTTTGTAAAAGTATTTTGTTTAAAAATGGTTAAAAAATAATCTTTGAACTGTAAATCTTGTCTTTTTGGAAGGAAAAAAACCATGCCAACATTTAATTTGGTGTATGTTTTGGACTATTTTGTAATAAGGTGATCTGTACACTTCTGGTGAAATCAGAGACACCTCTAATATTAATAAACTTACAAAGAAGAAAGGAGGATATTTCCCCATCTTTGAAGACTATGAAACTGAAGAGTCATAGCACACACATTTTAAGGGTCATTGCTTCTGGAAAGTCTTTGCTTTGTATGCTGACAAAACTTTTCATAGCTAGGATGAGTAGAGATATGTTTAAATACCTGGAGTACTGCGTCCAGCTTTAGAGCCCTCAGCACAAGAAAGACATGGACCGGTTGGAACAGATTCAGAGGAGGGCCACAAAAATCCTCTAAGGTCTGGAAGACGTCTCCTGCGAAGAAAGGCTGAGAGAGCTGGGATTGTTCAGCCTGGAGAAGAGAAGGCTCCAGGGAGACCTTATTGCAGCCTTTCAGTACTTAAAGGGGGCTTATGAGAAAGATGAGGACAAACTTTTCAGCAGAACCTGTTGCAACAGGACAAGGGGTGGTGATTTTAAACTAAAAGGGGGTAGACTTAAACTAGATAGAGGGAAGAAATTTTTTACAGTGAGGTTGGTGAAAGACTGGAACAGGTTGCACAGAAAGGAGGTGAAGCCCCATCCCTGGAAACATTATATACATTTATTGTAGCCATCTTCTTCTTCTTTTTGACCTTCAATGTCACAAATTCAGTGCGTTTCATGAGTTAATATGTATTTGTGCCTCATTCATTGGTGTTTCCAGAAAGATCTTCCTCCATGGCTTGGCCATGCTTGTGGTGGACAGTGCTGGCTGAGGCTCTGGAACTGGGCTTGAGGCTCAGGAAGACTTTATGGCTCCTGCGTACCTGGGATCTAGCTTTAATTTCTTGTTTTTCCAAAAAAGACTGGGCCGGAGGACTTCTCAGTCTTATGTAACATTTTCTTTGTGGTGCTCATAAAACCTCAAGGAGCAGATCAAGTTCCTGTATCTCATAAGCTGCCAGAGAAATACATAATTTCATCTTTCTGAGTCTAGAAATGCTTTTCCCCCTCTCCTTGCAAAGAGGCAGCAGTTGTACTCAGGCTTGCTGCACTGCTTGGGGCACGTTGTGGCAATCACCTGACAGAGCTATGCACCCCTCTTCTAGGAGTCACCCCCCTTCTGTGGACCACTCCAGTCAGGAAAAGGTTTATCAAATTTTAAAAACTGGGCACTGGAGGTAGTTCTGATGGCTTTATATATATATATATATA
>VYZX01017236.1:24217-95908 GCA_013401335.1 Brachypteracias leptosomus | reverse complement strand
CTGAGCCTTAAATGGAGACAGGCACACATCAGGTCCTGTGGTGGAGACGACAGGTTTACAGATAGCCCAGTTCAGCCAGGGCAGTGCTGGCCAGGCTCTGTCCCAGCATTCAAAGGTGTTTGTGGCATTATCTGTGTTTGGACAGGATGGGATTTTGCCACACCTCAGAAACCGTGGCCCTAGGAGCCAGCCCCCTCTCAACACCGCAGCCAGGAAGAAGAACCTCAGCCCATGTGCTGTCACCCTGCCACAGGCAGCACCCCGGTGTCGCCAGCTGAAGAGACACGGCCAGAATTTTCTTCAGATGACCACCTGAGGGCAGGCTGAGGCCTCTCCCAACCTTCTGTAAAGATACAGAAATAAACAGGAACATTGGATGAAATGCAACACGATTTCGTTAGAGATGACTCATGCCAAACTAGGCAGCTTCTTTACTAAGACTACCATAATTCTGGGCTAAAAAAGTGTTAAACTAGCTTCATCCCAGCCTGCAACCTAGGCATTGTGTGGTAATTCTCAGCAAGTCCTTCCCTGGCATTACTTGTATGACCGTGAATCAGAAGGAGACCAGAAGCCCCAGGATCTGCTGCCTTCATCATAAGGGCAGAGCCTTGCACTGGCCCACAGTCCCTGCGTGCTGCAAGGCAGCACGCAGCCACCCTGGGCACCAAAGCCATGGCACAGCATCCAACCCACCCAGCATTCAGGTCCTTCTTGCATGAAATTACAGCTAACCTTTGACTTCAAGCCCAATTCAGAAAGCTCTGAACTTCTTGCTAGAGTGGGTTGGTCTAAGTTTAGCAACTAAACTGAATGTTCACCACTTCTGTATTGCAAACCCCAGTCCTCATGTGTCCTGTTAATATTTAAACTGCTGAGCACACCAGTTTCTATACATACTTCTGCAGCTTAAGAATGTGCCAACTAGGGCACAGTGTGCTAGGCTTCAGAAAGCCACTGAGATGAGACTGTTTTCCTGGAAAAGCCAAGGTTCTCAACAAGATCAGTGGTGGGAAAGAAGTATTTGCCATCTACAAAGGAAGAACCAAGAGACGTGGAGTTGGCCAAGGCAATGCACACAAGCTAAGACAGAACCAGCAGCTTTACCCAGGTTTCCCAGTCACTTCCAGCACCCTCAGAATAAGATCATCCTGTCACCATGACCACCATAATTCCAGCATGAGTCTTCCACAACTGTTTTCTGTCTCATCCCAATATGTCCCTACTATGCTTTGGCATATGTCAGCCCAACTGCCTGGGGTGGGACAGCTACCCTGTTATTGCCACTTTGCATCCAGAGAGCACAGCAGAGATTTGGGCAGCCTAAACAGACAGCTACAAGGAGACAAAAATTGCAGGTGAAGATCAATGTCATCCAGGGACTTGCTGTGCATACTTGCCTCATTGCTGCAGTGGAAGGAGGCAGCTGCAGACAGTTCAGGCACTGCAGAGAGGACCACGTCCACCAAGGAGCTCAGCAGGTCACAATGACATGGTGCCATTGCTTCCGTGGAGAGATGCTGCTTTACCTCAGCTGAAGATGTAGCTTGCTGCCACATTACTGATTTTCTCTCATACTAATGACTTTGTCCTCCCATATGTACCAAACTCATTTATTTATAGCCCACAATTGTTTTCTCCCACCTGCCTTTGTGCTTATTTTCCTTTCTTATGGAGTTAAGAAAAAGATGGGAGAAAAAAATCTTTTCCTCAGGTAAATCTCTTGCTGACCTAAATGCACATTTGTTCAAGCAGATTCAGAGAGCTTTGATCCTGTGTGAGTAAGAGGAGAAAGAGGAGGGAGCAGACTCTTCTGCTATCAAGTGGATCTTTACTGCTGTGTACCAACTAGGCAATGAAGCAAAAGCTACGGGAGTTTAAAGAGGAAGTTCAGGCAAAGGTCACCTGGATGCCCTATGTGCTTGTAATCAGAACCTTGAAAAGAGGGAGGAAGGTGGCATGAACTGATTATAGCAACAACTGGAAAAGGCTGACAGGGCTGGGGAGCCCATCACCCCTGCATAGCACTCAGCATGCAGGTGGGCTTCGCAAGGGGTCAGCAGAGCCTGGGCTCTGGAGCTGCTTGGGCCACTAAGAATCGTAGAATCATTGAGTTGGAAGGGATCTTCAAGATCAATCTAGTTCCAACCACCCTGCCATGGGCAGGGATACCTCCCACTAGGCCAGGTTGCTCAAGGCCCTATCCAACCTAGTCTTGAACACATCCAGTGTTGGGGCATCTACAGCCTCCCTGGCCGACCTGTTCCAGTGTCTCATCATCCTCATAGTGAAGAACTAAGAAGAAGCGTGTCTCTCTCTCAGCTCCAAAGCACCTGCTAGGCAGAGAGCCAGAAAGTACCCCGCTAATTGCAATACCATGTTTTATTTGCTGCCTTGCCTTTGCAGGTGATTTGTACTACTTATACTGCTCATCTGTATTGCTGAAGTGGTGAGGGGAAGGGTAACAAGGGGACAGAGACATAGTGACACCAGAACATATCCTGGAGCACCAGAGGAATACGCTGTTGCACCCTGTGTGAAGCTGTGCAGTTCTCCAGCCATCCCAAAGAGGTGGGGGGAAGGGAGCTCACACATGCCTACAGTTTCCAGAACTGGCCCAAAGGAGGAGAAAGATTCAGGAGTGAGAAATTCTGGTAAACTGGATCCAGCCAGAATCCCATGAGCAGCTTTCAGGACATCTACAAAGTTGTCTCTGATCATGTAAGTTGGTTCTAGTGTCTTAAACCACTGTAAGATACTCAAATCTGTTACATGAATGTAGATCAAACCTACCTTTAAAATATCTCCCAGCACAGGTGGCCCCCGCTCTGTTGATCTTGCTGACCAAGGGCAGGTGGCTGCTTTCGGTCCCTGAACTTTCTCTGCTGTTGCCTGCAGGGGTGAGCGGAGTTCAGACTTTGCTGAACTCACAATTGCATCAACCCAGAACCCAAAGTGCCTCAAGGCTGGTACTAGGAAAATGCTAGCTGAGTTCACAGGAGTGAAGCTGAGACCTTTGGGACATGGAGTTCCCCACTCAGAGGGCATCCAGCAGGGGCACTGCCACAGAGACCCACCCAATAAACTAGAAAGGTGTTACCAGCCTGAATAGTGCTGGAGGAGCATGCTTCCAGTTCTTCGTCTCTCTCCATTAGACTGCTTTCCAATCGACATTGATCACTGGGCTGGATCACATTTGGCTTTAACTTTTAAGCCTATAATCTTGTCGAAAATCTTTGTCCCAAAATACCCGAAGTCCAGCTCCTCACTCTGCAGATTAGAGTAGGGTATCAGTCTGCTTCTGATAAAGGGTATCAAGTTTCCAGGCAAAATATTAGGTGGGGAGAGACAAAAGGATCCACACCCTATCATGCTGAGAGCAGTGCGGGCAGGAGGACATTGAGCTTTCTAAATTCCTATTGACAGCACTGACTTTGGTCAGCACAGGCAAACACACAACCGGCTGATCCTTCTTCTAAAGCTCTATGCTCCTAGTGGCCTTACACCTCCTGAAGACCCAGGGTGGCCTTCTGCTCTCCTTCCCACTCCATTCCTGCATGGTACAGAGGTGAATGGCAGATCAAGACGACCAGGGCAGACCACAGAACAAAACCAAGTACCTGCTGCATTTGCTGCCTTTACATGCTGAAGGGAGAGAGACATCTGATTGTGAAAAGTCAGAGCAGCCCTGGTTCCAACCAGCATTAACTCTGTGACATCCACCTGCAGCTTCCTTCTCCTTTCTGAACAGCTCCTAGAGTTACTAAAGACAGACCCTTCTGCCCTAAATTTAACTGCATGAGGGGACAGAGGTCCCGTTTCCAAGCCAGTTTGAGGCAGACAGAACTGGAGAGGCAGTGTGGCCTAGTGCCCACCACCCAAGCCAGTTGCTTCCTTGCACAAATCATTTCCCCTTCCAATCTCTCATCCTCAGAGAAAAAGAGGCACCTGGCTGCTCTTCTGTGCAGTGCCAACAGGTGCTCAGCCTTCGCTGGGCCTCTTGGCGCTACTGTGACATTGGCAATAGGATATCTGTCTTGCTAAGACCACTAAAGGACATTTGGGAACATTAAAGCCACAGAACTATATAAGAACAGTGTTTTCCACTGTCCAACTGGGATAACTGGAAAAGGTTCATTGTTCCACAGTTTATTTCCAACTCTATTTGGCTCCATTTATTACAAGTTCTATTAGGCTCAATTTCTTACCAACTCTGTTAGACTCTCAGTATTACTGCCTGTATTAGTCCCTATTTATTTCCACACCTATTAGACTCTGTTCACTCACTAGCAACTCCCCCTGCCCTAACTAGCATGTGCCATGCTGGGATCCAGCCCCATCACTGAGCGGGGCAGTCCAGAAGCTCTCACTGCCCACGGCATCAGCAGGATTGGGAAGTGGGGGAAGCAGCTGCCTTCAAAGGGGTTTTGGTGCTGCCAAGGCCAGAAGGTGCTTTAGCCCAGTGCTTCAGTTTTGGGGACCTCTGAAGGAGATGTGCTGGCATGTCCTGTGGTGCAGATGGTGCAAATACCTCCTTCTCCACCCCAGCAGCAGCTCCTCATGCAGGCTGCAGACCTTGATGGCTTCCTGAGGGGCAGTTTTCCTCCAGCTCCATCCATGTGCAATGCAGGCGGGGCTCTCCTTTTGCATCCCACTCTTGGCTTGCACCTTGACAGAAGCTGGGGATGGTCCCTCTTAAAGTTGGGGTTGTAGTAGAAGCATAGAAGCTAAAACATCCAAAGAAGAGTGAGGTGCCACCAGTTACCACATGGAAAAAAACAAGAATACAAGAACTAAGGCTTTTGATCACAAAGAGGTATTGAAAAGGGCTCTCAGGAGCATTGGGAAAGCTTGAGCTTAGGTTGTCTCAAACGTGATAATATGGTTCTGCTAAGCCATCACCAGCCCTGGGTTTTCATCTGGGAAATTCCCCGAGAAAGAAATGAAGATGAGAACATCTACAGCCATACCCATCTCTCCCACCTCTTCCTGTGCAGAGGAACTCAAGTACCTTTGTAGGAGCAGCTGCTCCTTTTGCTGGAATTTTGTCCCAGAGACATCTGGGGTGAGATGAGACAAATATCTCTGGTAGTTCACACAGCCCATGGAGGTTGAGCCGAGGATGAAAATTTTCCATGCACTCTCCCAGGGGGACAAAAATTAAAAGTGAAGTGAGAAGCAATCTGTGTGTCCTCTGCAGAAGACCATGATGCAAAACACGTTTGTACCACCCAGTTCAGTAGCATGATATTGCCAGGTCTGGGGGTGCATTCATAGAAAGAATGATTTCACAGGTTGTATTTTGGACACGCCCATACTCCCACTTTCATTTGCTTCTAGAGGGGTTTAAGCAAACATGGGAAGCTCTCAAAGTACATGAAGATCTCTGATTCCTAAGAATCTCACCTTGATTGTTGGGTGAAGTGATTAAAGCGCTTGTGGACCCATTGCTTCTACTTTGGTGGCTGAAATATAAATTCAGTCTGGGCTTCTGCTCTACAGACAGAATGGAACAACTGGAAAAGGTTTATTGTCCAAACACTTTATTACTAATTCTACAAGGTTCTGTTCCTTACCTACTCTATTAAGCTCCATCTATCAACAACACTACTAATTAGATGCTATCAACAGGCTACCAACTCTGTGCTCTCTCTAGGCATACACCGTGCCGGGGTCCATCTGCAGGGTTGGGGCTGCAGGTGCAGGTGGAGCAGTGGGGTGGCCTTGGCAGAGCTGAGGCTGCTTCCATCACGAGCACTGCAAAGCATGGAACAGCACGAACAGCTCGCTGGAGGCCATCCTGGGTTTGGCTGCCAAATGGCTTTAGAAAGAAGAGGGACGTGGGGGTGACCCTCTCACTGCCGCCTGCTCTGGTGAGCTCTGGAAGCATGGGAGGAGCTGCAGGTGGAGATGGATGGGCGCTGCCGAGACCAGGAGGTGCTTCAGCCCATCGCTTGGTGGGTATGGTCCCCATGGGTTGAGACAGCTGCATGTCCCCTGCAGGGTGACCATCTGGGCTTCTGGAGGCATGCCGTCCATCCATCTCCAGGGGATCCAGGGCTCTCCGTTTAAGGCCGACTCTTCTCTTGCACCTTTCCAGAAGGTGAGGATGCTCTCTGTTAAAGCTGGGGTTGTAGTAGTAGAGTACCTGAAGAAAGCAAAGGACAAGAGTTAGTTGCCACCATCCCAAGACTGGAGACCCCCAGACTACAAGAATTGAGACGCTGAATTGCAAAAGATGAGCGTGGATACTGAAAAGGACTCTGAGAGGTGTTTGAAACCTGAAGCTCAGGCTTTTTTTCATTACGTGACATCACGTGNGTGGAAAGCAGAGGGATGAGAATTCACTGGCTATCACTTGCATGGCAGCATCACAGGGTGCTCTTCCCCCCTCTCCTGGAGGGCCAGGAGAAGCCGTGTCTGCCACTGGCCCCAGGTCATCCAGAGCACAAGGTGATGGTGTTTCTGTGGGAGTTGGCTCCCTTTTCATTTCTCTTGTCACAGCTGGACCAAAGTTTCCCTTGCTGGCCATCGCCCTGGACATCCAGGCCTTGTCCTACCAGTCAGTGAGCAAAGGTCAACTGGTGCCAGGTGGCTGTGGGTACCAATGGGATATACTGATGTGCCATTGTGATGCCCATGCTGCACAGTGGTGACATCATAGCATGACATCACAGCGATGTTTAAAATGCTGTCCTGGCAGAAAGGGGTGGCCAGAGGAGAAATTGCTGTAGAGCACTTGTTGCTTTTTACTTCCAGAGCCACCAGTGGTGGGACTCCAGAGCCCAGAAGTCAGTAAAGTCGTGTTAAATGGCTGTAGGCAATGAGAGGACTGCGCTGTGTCCAGGAATGTGTCCCCAGGGAGGAGCAGGGATGGCTGTAGCATTGGGCATCCCAGTGCCCCATTTGGGAAGCTTTCCAGCTGTGCATCTCTGACACCTACAGAAATGTTCTTACAGTGTTTTCTGTGCTGGTGGCTCTTGACCTCCTGCTTCACAGCCTTGAGCAGAGAGTGGGAACGGGGCTGCAGAGGCTGGGGCTGCAGACAAGATGCTGGGGCTGCAGCTGGTGCCCGAATTGCTGCAGAGGCAGGGGGCTGGAGAGCAGGGCTGGGGCTGCAGCTGTTGCCCAAAGTGCTGGGTTGGAGGGGTCCTTCCCTCAACTGGATGTTGCTTTACCTTTGCCATGTGTTTCCCCAACTAGGTCCCTTCTGGTTCTCTTTATTTCCCTCTAGGTTGTCCAGTGGTGTGGGGAAGTACACTTCCCAAGTTGAATGAGTGCAAGAAAACAGGAATCTCTTCCTGTTCACTGCTCATTTCTTCTCTAGACAGAGAAGGTCTCTGTGATTTGAAGAGCACTTCTTCTGCCAGAGAACAGGCATGTGCCCAGGCAATGCTCCCCTCCGAGATTTCCACAGCTTCCCAGGGGTTGCTCTCTAGAATCAACTGGAAGTAAAACACTACAAGGGTTGTGCAGAGGAAGTGGATGTGTGCAACCCCTCTTTACTTGGGTTGGTTCCTCTGCTTCTCTTTGCTCTTTCCCATGTAGGAATGAAAGCATCAAAATCAATCCTGCTCTGTAGAGCTTTTGAATCAAACCCCTCTCCACAGGAGCTGATGCTTTTTCTGTAAAGGAGAGGTCTGATCTCAAGAGCCCGGAAGTCAATAAAGCTGTGTTGAACAGCTGTCAACAATGAGAGGACCGTGCCGTGTCTGGTTGCATCCAGGAGTGGGTCTTCAGGGAGGGGTGGGGATGGCTGCAGCGCTGGGCATCCCAGTGCCCCCATTTCTGAAGTTTTTGTGATTCACTGAAGAAACATCTTACAAGCCTTTGCTGCACAATCTTTGAAAGCCAAGCAAAATACTCCCATCTCTTAACACTGCAGGACTGCACAGCAGTAATCTGTAGTCTCTCCAGGCACTGATAGTATTTTTGCTCCAAGAGAAACTTAATGGGCTGGTGAAGGATCAGCATCTTTCCCTCTGCTGAGCTGCTTGGCTGCTTTTGGAGGAGGCCAGCATACAGCTCAGCCCAGCCCAGCACATCAGGACAGTCAACCTGTGCCTGATATAGGTGGTCATAACCTTTGTCACAGCCACCAGGCATGCTCATGCTCCAGGGACGTGGTGCCATGACGTGCTCTGAGCTTTCAGTGCACTCCCTCTCCAGTGCTGGCTGCGTCATACCCATCATCCTTTGGCTTCTTCAGCCCTGGAAGAGTTTAACTTGGAGAAAGAAATTTTTTGCCTTTTGTTTCTTGTAAGAGAGGGAAGGGGGTGCATGAATAAATATGCCCTGAGACATCCTCTCTGGATTTGAAAAGCTGGCAACAGTTCTTCCCAAGCCAGCTTTATGTGTTTGATATAAGCAATACTGACTCAATGCTCCAGGCACTTCTGCAATACTGATGATAAAGGTCCCTCAGGCCAGCGTTTAAAGATCTGTGAACAAGGATTCCTCATACACCCTGAGATTTGTCCTGCAGCTGGAAAAGCTCCCTGGTAGCAAACTGACCTTTCAAAGAGGCTATGAATACTTCTGCCAAGCAAGGGGAAAGGGTTTCCCTTGTTGAAAGACATTGCAGCAAGCTGTTGTGTAGCACAAACCTTCTTCGTGTCAGCAGGATCAATGTGGAGGACCTGGTATCTGAGCTCCTGCTTCTCTTCTCTTTCTCGCAGTCCAGTGCAAGGCAGGCTGGCTGCAGCATTTTGCAAGCTCTCCAAGAGAGGAGGCTATTTCTAAGGTGACAGAGACCCACCAGACAGCTGCCAGCTCAGAACAACCCCTGAGCTCACCTTGTTAGCAATCCCAGGTTACTGATCTCTGACAATCTGTTCCAAGCACTGGCTAAGTTTGGAAGCGGGGCTAAAAGCAGGCTTGCTGCTATCATGCCAATGAATGAAGAACTTGTCAACAGAGGGAGGTTCACCAGCAGCAGGCCAAGGAAGCAGCACAAACATTAATGTACAGTATTTTCTCTACAGAATTGTTTAAATCTATGTGGGATTCCTTCAAAATACTGTATTAAGTGCTGGGAAATGGGAGGAGCAGAGGGTATTTCACTGTCTAGCTTCAGACTTTTGCAAATGGATGTGAATCCTCCATGCAAAACACCAATTCAGCTGACAAGCCACTTCCTAACACGTTCTGGCCCTTGAAAAGTGTCTATATTCAGCTTTTAGCTTTTACTTTATCTCCAGAAAATCCTCAGCAAATTAGACTTGCTCCAAGGGTAAAGCTCACCAAGTCTTCACACAAGTCAAGGAACAGCAAGCAATGCGCAATTGGAGGGTGGAGAGCCAGGACCCAGTGATCACAGCCACCTCTCCCGTCTTCAGGAAACAGCTCATTTGATTTTCTCCTGTGAAACCAGAAAGGGGAAGAAAAGAGCTGGTTGTCACAGGAAGATGGACAAGTAAAAAAAAAGAGAGGTGCTACAGCTGCAGTGAGTTTGAGAAGTGCTGCTTTGAGTCATCCTGAAGTGCAGCAAAAGCCACTGTCCCCTGCAACACCTCAGGCCTTCTCAGAAGAATTTATTTCCCACTGCAAGTTACCCAGCCCTGCGTTTCTTGGTCAGGTTTACTCGCTCCCGGAGAGCAGACACATTCCTCTGCCTTTCAGCTCAATGCCAAGTCTGCAATGTACCTGATAGATAAAGCCAAGCCCTATAAAGACCAAGAACATTCTTGTCTACCACTGTACCTTCACCCATTGTACGAGATCTTTTTTATCAACTCCTGGAGATATGGGAAGCAGCTGGAACCTGGGATCTGTGGGAGGAAATGACAGCATTATCAGGCATAACAGAAAGACTAGAAAGGTTAGGCTCGAATCCAGTGAGGCGGACATAGTCCATAACCCCTGCCAGGAGGATGAGCAATGCAAACAGTGGATGCCTGTATCTGAAGTGGAGATTTTTTTCCCAGTCACAGCAGAGGAATGTGTTTTAAGTTGCTGGCTTTTGGCCTTCTATTTTGTTTACTCTGTCAAAGACAAAACCAAAAGTGACACCATATCCTGCTTTACTGAAGCACTGAAGGAAGCAACTGCAAAGGCATAACATAGAATCATAGAATGGTTTGGGTCAGGAGGGACTCTAAAGAGCACCCAGTTCCAACCCCCCTGCCATGGGCAGGGACACCTTCCACTAGACCAGGTTGCTCAAAGCCCTGTCCAACCTGGTCTTGAGTATTTCCAGGGAGGGAGCATCCACAACTTCTCTGGGTAACCTGTGCCGGTGTCTCACCAACCTCACAGTAAGGAATTTCTTCCTACTATCTAATCTAAATCTACCCTCTTCCAGTTTAAAGCCATTACCCCTTGTCCTATCACTACCTGCCTTTGTGAGAAGTCACCCACCAGCTTTCCTGTAGACCCCCTTTAGGCACTGGACAAAGTCCAGGCCAGCCTAAATGGAGACACACACAAACCCTCCTGCTCGGCCTGCTGCATATGTAGATATTTACCAACACAGCCTCCTACCACAGCCAAACGCAAAATACCTGCTGGGATTTGGGATGCTCCAAGCTGCCAGGAGGAGAACAGGGGGAATATCACTCAACTGCTCCTCAGGGGTAACTTGGTTCCTTGAATAACCACCACTGCACAGAAAGACCAGACCCTCAGCTGACATAAACAGGCTCCACAGCCTCTGCCATAGTTGCGTTCATACTTACACCAGTATATAGTGGTATATACTTTTAACCTCTGCAAATAGAAACAGAAGAGCAGAATGAGGAAGTGATCTACTGAAATTTGTCCCCTGTGAGGGACTTCCCTGGAGAACCAGCATGAGAAAGGTGCTGTGTGCCCAGAAAAGTGCCACACTAAACAAGATGCTGGAGAATGGCCAAGCACTGGTTCATGCTGGGTTCTTCATTCACAGAAGACAGTACCTCTGCCAAGTGCGGGCAGTGGTTGAACACTGTTAGAATTAGAGCTGAGACGCCAGGCCGGTTGTTATTTTTATTATTCATCTTTCAGTATTCACCTAAAGAGATCTGGTGTCTGACTTCAGGTGACCTCATGCTAGGAGCATCCAGTGTTTTGTATTCACAGTTATGCAGAATGGTCCTTAATGCACACTTGGGTGTGCCACAAAGGCTCAGAATTAGAAGGCAGAGGGAAAGGATCCCACTTGCTACGTCAGCTTTCTGAATAATTATGGTTGGCAGCATTTAATTCTGTCAAATTACTCCACGGGTAATTTTTCTAATGAGCATAGGTTTATTAGAAATTGCAGAGGTTCAGTTAGGACTGATAGATTGTCTATTTCATCTGCAACTGTCCTGACCTTCATGGAAAAAAAACTCCAGCACAACATAGTTGCCATAAATACTTAGACCATGACAAAAGACATCAGAAATGCAAGCTGTTGACATTATGGGATGCTTAGCCAAAATGAAACCTTATGCCTTTCAAAGTGAGCTGTAAAGACCAGCAAGTTTTATGACAGCAATATGCTGCTCTAGAGTTTAGAGGACAGGAAAGTGCAGCTGACATTGAACACACAATACTAATTTCTTTGAAGGAAGTTAATTTCCAAATGACACAGAACTAACTCATTGCTAAGTTCTGGATCTACACCAAGCAAGTTCATAAAAGAATTAGATGGATCAATGCAGAATGAGTTGATCAGCACTTTTATGTCCTGGGATGTATCCTCTGGCTCAGGGGATTGCCAGGAGCATAGAGCACACCAGCATGTTCCCTCAGTGTCTGCTGCTAGCTGGATGAACATCTGGTCCAACTTGCTTATCACAATAAGCCAAGACTCAAGTATTTGAGGCTCAATTTTTTTTGAGCAAAACAAAGCCTTCTTGCCTGCTGGTGTGGGATTTTACAGGCTTGTTTCTCAGTGTCTCATGCGTTTAGTTCTTCCTTCTGTCTCTTGTGAGCCTGAGCAGAAGACAGGCCACCATCTCCAAAAAGGGCAGACACCTCCACACAGGGCTGCTCTTTTGTTTGTAAAGTATTACAACACACTGTGCAAACAGTCAGTCTAACCTCAGATGAAACAGGCATCTTAGATAAATCCCATGTATGGATTAGTCACGCTGATGTTGCAGTCATTGGTGTCATGGATAAAAATGACCCAAAGAAGAGGAATATGAGAATCTTTCATCATGACTTATTTACATGAATTATAAACAAAGATCCCCAACTCTTGTGTGCTAGCCCAACTAAACTTGCACCTACTTGTTGCCTGTTAGCTCAGCTCAGGACTATGTTTGAGCAGATTTTCTGCCACAACTCTGGAGAGGGCTGCCTTGTTCTTACAACTGCAACCAAACAGCAAAAGCATGACTTTACTGCAACTGCTTTGTACATGTTTCTTGCAAAGTTACAGGAACAATTCCTTGCTGCTACCTTCGTCTCACCTCTAGATAATGTAATTATAAGCCATAAGTTCTTAAATAGGCAAACATCCTTGTTGAGAGTGGTAGAGCACCAAACACTGCTCCTGAGCTGAGCCATGGTTGCTGCTCTGCTGGTGATATAAGCACTTAGGATGTTTGCTCTGGGCTTAGACTGTGGAGAGAGACTTTGGCATTAAAAAAACCCAAACACTAGTAAACTCATTAAATTGTTTTAAGTTAAACATATCTTTTATACAGTCCCTCCCATTCCCAGCTGAAATACAGCTGTGCAGATATGATGCTCTTACAGCTTCTGACCTAATGCCTTTATGCAGTAGAGGAGGTGGGAAGATGACAGAGTCAGGTCATTGGGCTAAAGCAATAGGTCAGGTGGACAAACTGAGATATCTGACTGTTCTTCTCAGGAATGGGTGACTGCTTACACAGATTGAGCAACTACTCCATCTCTGCTCTCCAGACAGCCAGCATCTGTAATAACCTTACTCTGGTATCGTTTTGCATGTTTTGTAAATAAACAAACAGTGACTCATGACGGGCTTGGAGAAACCCAGGACAAGGGTTATGACACAGGTTTAGTCATCACCCTCTCATTTGACAAAGATACCGTCGTACCTAATGGGACTGGCTGCAGCAGGGAACTCCAGAGAGGAAGCAACTCTGGATGCCGAGGCCAAATCCTCCTGCTCGTGCTTGCCCAAGGCAAGTCCCGCAGCAGCCCACGCTCGCTCCAGCAGCTCAGCAGCATTCGGTCTAACTGGCAACAGCGGCTCCGGCCTGGCAGGATAGCCCACTCAAGTGGATGTTCATGCTACATCCTCACTCAGAAGCACCTCTTCCTCCCAGCACTCTGTGTGCCATCCCACCCTCTAGATCCTACACTGCATTAGCACTGGGAAGGTGAAAAAAGTACAGAAGATACTAGACAGAAATTGAAGTTTAACCTTTGTCTGCCTTACACTACTGCCAGAGAGTTTCAGGCAATCCAGAATTTTTTTCAACTCGCTCGCTTTCTAATTTGTGAGCAACTTTGCTTCCTCTGCCATGCAAGGAGCTCCATCAACAGCAGATCTAAGAAAACCTGGTCCCTCATGGATTTAGTATTTGGATACTCCCTTTCTGCATGTTTGGAGTTTTTTTCCTCGTGGCTACTATGTTTCATGTCTACCACAGCCTCTTTCATGGTCAGCGTTTTAGAAGGTCTCTACCCACTGGCTATGTGGTTTCAGAGATTCTTTAGAGATCTTTAAAAGCTTTACTGTTCTTTGAGCTTTTGATTGAACTGAAGCATGGCCACCACATTCAAAGCTGTTGGCAGGCAGTCAGCACAACCATGTGCCACCATGAAGTTCAGCTTAGAACAGATGGAAAAGGAAGCCAACAGTGCAAAAATCCTTTAAAACACAAGAGAATTGCAATACTAAATCTGAAAAGGCATCAAATCAGAAAATCTTTTGTAGCCTTGTTTCCTCAATCCCCAGAGATATGGCCTGAATCTTCACACCAAACAGCTTGAACACACATCATCTTACTACCAGATCTTCAGCCCTGAATGCCCAGACGGTAGGGAAGCTCTTCAGTCCAAATCTGGGGTCTTCTTCTCTCACAAATAGTAGCCAGCCACAACTGCCCAGCATAAACCCTCCTGTCACAAGAGGAGAGTCAGTCCTTTATCCTTGTGGCCCATCACCCTGCAGGACTGCCTGGTACCACTGGAGCAGCAGTAGCTGTGTAGAAATGGATGGCTGATTCATTCTGGGACACTGGTCTATTTTCTTGCCCCCAACACGATCTCACTCAGCACAAGGGAGCCAGTAAAAGTAAAGCCAGTTCCCTGCATGGTCCCACTCCAAGCCACAGTGGCCATACTGGGCTGAGCAACCAGAGATGTCAGTGGCTTACTGGAGGCTGTGATCCTTAAGGCTTTGTGTGGTTGTAATTAAGCCATCTCGTTCTTCTTGATGAAGGCTTGGTGGAAAGGGTGTCCTGCCCGCTTTACTTAGCGGTATCTGAAAATACCATGTGAGCAAGAGGGCAGTGTGGGGACAGGGACAGAGCCTGCCAGCATGTGCTTGCAGGCTGCAGAAAGAAGAGCAAAGCCATGCTAAGACCATTAGTTTGAGCTTCCAGTGACCTCACCTTTCTTGACATGCATCCAGAGGTGTGCAGTCCTCTCCCCATCCTTTTTCTCCCACCTCGCAAGGCCCAGCTGTGCTCCTCACTCCCACCTTGGACAGTCCAGAGCTGGGCTGGGACCACTGCACCACCTCAGAGGTGGAAGCCAAGACCTGAGCACTAGCAGGGTGGGGAGCATGCTGGAAAGAGCAATCCCAAGTTGCAGCAAGCTCACTGCAGCACAAACAGCCAAGCTGTTTTACTCCTTCGAGCAGCCTCTGCTTTGAGATTAATTCAAATAAAAGTTGTTTCATTCGTAGGACATTTGAAGCTTGCAAGACAAGTAACTGGTGGGGCACCTACTCGCTAGCAGCCCTAACCATTATGCAGACCCTGGTGTTTAAAGACCCTCCGTGTTCTAGTACAGCTTTTCCGCTACCCACAATAGTTCAGCTATTAACAGTAACTGTTAAACTGTGGTCCTGTGGTTTAGGTGAAAACCTGCATTAAACAACATCAAGACTTATCTTGAGATAAGCTAAGCAAAGTTAAGCAAATGAGAGATGTGCTCTCACAACAGAAAGCTGTACAAAGCTCCAGGCTAGGCAGAGTGTTGCCACACTTCCATCTCAAGAAGCCAAGTCCAAGGGCCACCTAACTTAATCTTTTATCCAGAGCAATACCAGACACTTCCCAAAGAGGTGCAAGAACCCCAGCCTGCCTGTACAAGTCTCAACCTGCCCTCCAGTACCTCAGGATTTGTTTATGTCTGCACCAGAACACCCATTACTCCCTCAGGAAAGTATCACTGTTCATTACAAGTCCAGGTTGCCTTGCTTCCCATTTAAGAACCTGAGTTAGACACTACGACTTGCTAAATTTATAGCCTCATCAACTTTTGAAGACAATGAGACACACGAGTAAACTCAGTTAATGAGTGGCTAAAATTAATTTTTCACAATCCAATCATCCTTTAGTTAAGTTCCACAATTTCATGGCAACAAGTCCCAGACAGGCCGGAGATGTTGGGAACAGGAGGTTCTCCCCAGTGACTGCACAATACATACTATTCCTGGGTAGCTATTTGTTGCCACCAGTGTGCTGGGAACAGCGCTTTACCCTGTGACACAGTGGAGCCAATTTATAATAAAACCAAAAAGAGAAAAAATAGGGCAGCCTTGACAAGAACTGCTTGACTCAGCCCTGCTGCTGTGTTTAATATACTTTGAGAATTGCTTCATGCAGGGAGCAAATTAGAAAAAGCTTGATGAAGAAAAGCTTGTGATGAGGAAAGCTCATCTGCTTTCCTTTAGACCAGCTGCATGCCTGCCCAGGACAGATGCACTTGGCACTTATATGGAGATGGCTCATACATACTGAAGAAGCAACTCATTCAATAACCACACATTTGTGAGACAGTTTCTAATCAAACCCTTCCTCCAAGCAAAGATAACAGACTATCCTCAACATTCTCACCACAAGTACATGACAGCTCTAGCACTCTGCTGTCTACAGCACACACCAGCCTCATTGTGCAAAGACCCACCAAGCCAACGTGACAATCTCAGCCTCAAGGCACTCATCCCCTGTCTAACTCAGAAAATCTTGTGCTAAGCACTTACCGTAATCCTACATCTTGAGTAAGACTTCCCAGCTGTCTGTGGCACACTGGCAGATCGAAGAGCAGTGCCTCCACCTAAGATACATGCCTGCTTGTCCGCTTTCTTAATGCTCTGCTCCGAGTGGGTATACAAAGCATGGGAGATGCCCTTTTACTGTAGGTGAAATAATGTCATTCTGTTGAAAATTTCATTGCTCTATTGCTTCCTACTTTGACTTCTCTCTAGACTACTGTGGTATGATGAGACAAGGACTGCCTTGGGTTAGACAGCAGGAGAAGTGGGATCCACAGAGAGATCATCATATATTAAACAGAAGCCACTAAGATCAAGATGCTGAAGAGGGAGGACAGTCCAGTCACAGACAGATGCACGTATTCTATCTAGACAGCACAGCAGAAGCTGGTATAAAGCAATGAGCAAAAGCTGGGGGAAGTGAGCACATCTAAAACAAAGCAAGCAGCTCTGCAAGAACCTGTGTTCTGGGAAAAGATCAGTCACACCTTGAAGCACAGGAGTCTGTGCCAGGCACTTGCAACTGGAAAGGCTTCACTCAGGCTTAGCCATGACAGCACAAGTGCCAGCGAGGGGTTGGTCAGCCAGCTGTGCTACAGTGAGCAGCATCATAGCCATGATGGGGACCGGGGGAGAGGACCCAGAAAGCAGCAAGGCAGAGAGGGGCAGAGCTGCACAACTGACCTCCCCATACACCTCTTCATTGCCAAGAACGCTGCATATGGAAATCTCAGTTCCTATGGTGACAATTTACAAGGTGGAGTTGTCTAACATTGATTACTAGTAAAGCCTGTGAGTGATTTCAGCTTCTCCTGTCAAGCCTGGTTGTCTCAAACACTTTCACTCTTGCTAAGGAAAGGCTGCAGCTCTCTGCCTGCCTGCTTGTTGGCTGCCTGGCCAGCCAGCAAACACACACACGCACAAACACGCACATTTCCCCAAGCGGGAAGTAGCTGGGGCACAAGGTGTCTCCAGCCCAGATGATATGTAGGGGATTTGGGAGAGAAGCAAGGGGTTATTAAGAGTTATTGCATCAGAAGCAAGTATGAGTGAAGTCAGACAATCTGTTGTTCACAGAGCAGTTTGTCCCTTGATTAGGTTACAGTCAAGAGTTTACACTAAGGGCTTTCTCTTTTCTCACTGGGTATCACAAGGTGTCAGTTCTGCTACAAGCAAAGTGGAGCAGCCCCAGGGTAATGGCACTGGCATGACACTGAGGTCAATTTTGGTTTGGGTCCCAGTTTTCCTTTCAGCATCCAGAGGCATCTGCTTCTTGTGTGTCCCTTTTTCACCCCTAGTGGGACAGTCTTGTCTCCCAGCAGGGACTGCTCCTCCAACATACATGGCACAGGTCTCCATTGTGCAGGCACACAACCAAGGTAAGACCATCAGAAACAACCTTCTGATTACCAAAACCAAGCCCATGGAAGCCATTAAAGGGCAAAACGTGTGACCACTCAAGTGCCTATCATCTCCCTTAATGGACTGTTCCCCAGTCACAAGCACACTGGATCTGCTTGCTTTCAGGGTATCACACATCCTTCCAGCAGCAGTTTCCCCTCTCCAATGGCTCTGGCCAGGGTGGGTGGAAGAGGCCACCCCACCTTCCACTTCCCCCAGGACAACCTTCCCTGCTTTTCCAGAAAGAGCTGCTCAGTGGAGGAGACCTGGTAGATTTCTCCTACTTTAGAAATTGTATTTTCCTTCCAGCTGATGATGACCTACATAAAAAGCAGGTCACTGGAACTTGAGAGATGTTTTCTGAAGCAGAGGAGAAAAGCCAAGCAGTTCCCCTGCTGCGTGTGCTTCTGAGGACAAAGTGAAGCACTGTTTCCCAGGGGTCCCACTCAACAGCCTCCTTCATGCTCTTCCTGTCTGAAATCAGCAGAAGCTGCTGGGATCCCACTGGGGACATGATTAGACCCTGAGCAGAACATCAGGCTAGTTAAGGATCAGCTCTATGGGGAACCAAGGGGGGCTGCATGAACACAAAGTGTCCTCACATGAAGAGTTAACACGCCACATGCAGCCCCCATGCACAAGGCTGCGAGCCCACGCAATGGCCCAGCTGTGTGAGATTCAACCCACTGGGCAAGGTGACCTCTCATCAAACAAGCAGCTAAAGGGAGGGAAGGAGAGAGCAAGGAGATGTGAAGGGGACAAGTTCCCACCACAATCCCTGTGGTGCAACCCCTCCCCAGTCAAAGGAAGGATCTGGTTTTAGCAGATCTGCAGACCACAGGAATACAAGATTGAGCTGTTCCCAGCTGGAACAGTGCCCTCCCTGAACATCTGGTGGGCAAGAAGCACAATTAGAAGAACTTGAACTCCATTTACTTCTCAAGCTTTAGTAATTTCTGCTCCTTTATGGTAAGCATTCCTAAAAGCTTGCTGCAGTAAAGTACAAACTGGAAATGAGAAGGATTTGAGTAGCCAAAGGAAGAGAGACTCTAGGATATCCCTTCAGCATCAGTATGTTTTCAGGCATGGCAGCATGGAACTAGACTATCTCAGGATATTGTCTCCAGCATCATCATCTCAATCTTGCAGCTAATCTCTCCCACCTTCAGCTCCCCCTCCCAAACAAGACAACCCTGTGAAAGATGTAGGCCAGCATATCTAATCCCCACACTGACGGGTGCACTGCAAGCAGGAAGCAGCTCACTACCTATCCAAGGGTAAGGCAAGAATCTATTAGAGAAATGAATGTAACGTGATCTGCCTGGGGCTCAGAGTCAGTCCCAGGAGGATATATGGAGCGAGTAACCAGAGCAGATAAGTGTTAGCAGCTCTCTCAAACAGCCTCAGAGAGCTCCAGTAACAGTAGGGCAAGACTGGTAACTAGGTCACAGTTATGATCCTTAATTAATCCTGAAGAGACCCCATCTGCTATGGGGAACATGACAGATAAGGTACCTCATTAAGCTCGGAAGCAGGCTGGGGTAACGCCAGCTCAAGCCTAGCCCCCAGAGGTTTGGGGACAAAATCCCACTTGGCTACAGCAACTGCTTTGCCTGGCCTGCTCTCTGCCAAGCCTTTAGCCAGCAGACACACCAGGCTCTCCCCACCTCCTCCAAGGAAGTAATGGCAGCCTGGCCCCTGCTCATTAGTCACTGCCCAGGCCACACTGGCATAAACCACAAAACAGGAGAGAGACAGGACTGAAAGAGCCCAGGGGCAGGCAGACATGAGGCTTCAGCTGAGGAGCTGTACCAGATCCCACTGGACAGCTGAGTCCTGGGTCCCTGCACTGTGCTTCATCCACAACCCTGCTCTTCTGCCCCACATCTCTCTGTGCCAGTGTGTGCTATCCCAAGCCACTTCTTCCACTGGGAGAAGCGAAGAGATACCAGGTTCTCCACACGCGTTTAGGCAGAGGGTTAAATTAGCATGTCAGGCTGGCAGCCGCAGCCCTGAGACATGGGTGCTGCACAGGGGCATCAAGGCCAGTGGAGAAAAGGGCCTGACACTACAGCTGAAGTTAGGAGAGGTCATGTGCCAGCAGGGCCAGGTTGTTCACTTGGCAGAAAGACCTGTCCCTGACCGTGACAGCAGAGAGACCACCTGGCAGCAGGGTGGCAGGGACTGGCTGAGGGCAAGGGCATGGGTGGCTGACACCTGGAGAACCATCTAGGTGTGTGTGATCAGTCCTGGCCTCTGAGGCTAGCTGTGCTTTGCATCTACACATGATCCCTATGAATTTCTTGATCTCCTTACATCCACTGGTGACAGGGAGATAAGCTGAGTTAATACTGATGGAGTTTTCAAGCCCCACTTCTGCTATCTGAGCAATTAAAAAACAGTCACCATCAGCAAAGATGACAAAACCTAACAGGGTTTCTGAGGACTCAGCACAGAACAGGAGCATTAAAAATAGTTCCTTCGAAGGAGGGATGTGTGACTAATAAGCTCTAAACTGACAATTGCTGGAAGATGGGGGAAGTGTCATACTAAAGCTGTGTCTCCAGAGACCCCTTATTAAGGTGTCACTTGTACTCATTTCCACCCCCAAAGTCACTGTATTCAGCAACATGCACCACTGACAGTCCACCAGGGAACTGACATGACTCCATACAATTAAAGGACAAGTAGCAAGGAGAAGAGCTGACAAGTAAACATAAAACAGTATTTCTACAAAAGAAACTTTGAATAGCAGAGTAATCAAACTCCAGGCATATGCACCATCACCATACACATGCACTGTTCTCCCTTACCCGAGAGCAGCTGGGTGAGGAGCTGCACTGACGTGAGATTGCTCCAGGGAAACCAGGTCATTGGCTGTCAAGCCCAAGAGACAGTCCAAGGACTTTAGGAAGGATGTACTGAAATCACTTTTCCCAATTAAAACACAGGCTTAAGAAGCAGCTCTAGTTTACTTGCTCTAGTAATTGAAGCTTTAAATCTCAATTACTTGCTCAAAATCTCATCATCCTTCATGGTAAATGTATCTTGATGGGTTTTTTGCTGTGGAGGAGACACGCAGTTTTGGGAACCAAGCTGAAGCAAACACAGGAAAGACCACCACCTTTCTGAGACTACTACAGAGCGCACAGGAAGTGCGGAGCAATCCATGGTCCCAAAGGCTCACAAGGGAACCCACAGTTTGCCCCCTTCACTCACCCACAGGAGGTCAGCACACTTGTTTGCTGTGCCAAGCACCAGTCTCTTCTCTCCCTCCTCCAGCCCAAGGGCAAGACCAGGCATTATGCAAGCCCTGAAGACTCTTCTGGATTTCAGCACTAGATAGCACAAGGGTCCAGACAGCTGGCACACCTTTGCACATCAGAGTTGTTGGCTCCTGGTTTGTGGATGAAGTGGTGGATGTCCCCCTCCCAGGTACCCCACCCTCCACTACAGGGTCTCATTCCTGCTGCAGGCTGGGAAGGATGAATATCTGCCTCATATCTTAGAGCCTGGCCTAGTAAATGTTGCCCAGCATGACATCTCTCCCCAAAATTGCTTCCTCCAAAACATTGTTGCCTTACAAAATGCAGCCTGGCAAAAAAGCCTCACACCCGCCCAGGCACAGATTACTCAGCACACTCCATCAGAGGCAGAAGAATTAACCTTTAAGTAGTGAATGGGCTGGGGAAAAATGTGGCAAGGCAACCCAACCACCTTTCTACTTGTCAAAGACTGAAATAGTACATGCCACTTGTGCTGTACGTGCAGACCTCAAAGAGCCAAACAGAAATACAAAACTGTCATCAGGGCTTTTGGAGAAGAAGTTCAGCCACTGCTCAAACCCTGGCACCCCAGCAATAGTCTTCTGCAGTGGAGTTAATCTGAAAGTTTGCTGGTGCTACTGATGGCTGAAGAGAATCTGCTACCCTTCGTAGGGCCCTCTCCCTCTCCTCGTGGAGACACCACCACCCCTCCACACCACATTCTCACATGGCTCAGTACCTTCTCCCAATGTGATCAATCATCCCTTATCAGTGCTAAGAGAGAGGTGGCTCAGGAGAGGTCTCCGGTCCTAACATTGAATATTTTTCTTTTAATTAGCGCATTATCAAATTTCACATTAGATACAAGATGCAACTTTTTGAGAACTTGAACTCAGAATTGCTTTTTCAAGTTAAACTTTGAAAAATACACTTGTCAATACTAAAGGTCTTTAAAAATCCAGATTGGAAAAGAAAACCCCAAACAAACTACAATCTAGTTCTCTTTGGAGCTTATGGGATGGCTGGAGGAATTTTTGGGAAAAGTGCTGCAACTTGCAAGTCTGAAGAGACTAGATTTTCTAATGCATATGAAATATGTATATAAGATTAGCAGAGCTGTCTATAAAACCACAGCACAAAGGTCAATCATGTGATCCATCACTAATGCTAAGCCCGTGATAACCCTCTGCTTGTCTTTGGTTTGCTCTTATAATCAATTTGACATGAGAAGCCAGGCAGGGAAGTAGAGAATGACTTAACCTCAGGTTTGCATTTTTGCCATTTCAGTCTCAATTTCTCATCTGATCCCTTTCAACTATTCTGTTATATAGTGTTTGCACTTCCATCTCTTTCTAGGACATCTCCTAGATCAGCTTTTATCTCCTTCGTCCAGGGCTGGGACAATGTGCATTTCCAGGAGAAAGCTCATGCACCTCACCTGATTAAGTGGAGGGATTCCTGAAAAGATGACATTAGAGGCTCTGGGTTCTTTACCACATCTCCTGGAGGTACTATTACCACCACCCCAAGCCAAGACCTGACAAGACTAGGTTTGCTCAGCACACCAAGACAGACACAACTACTCCTTTGAGTCCTCTAGCCCCATAGATCTCAGTTGGAATGGCATTCAAAACAGCTATAGAACCATCAAGTCAAATAAACTATATGCAGAAAAGACTGCCAGCAGGGTCATAGTACCCCAAGAAACCTCCCATCCCAGCTGTCCTGGCTGCTTGTACTCCTCCTGGTACCACCTGCGCTGCTTGGCAGGCAGAGCAGCCCAGGGCTTTGCATGATTTGGGCTGTTTGTAAGACAGTGCAAACAGAGCACTCACCAGCTTTTTGAAGAGTTCAGTACAAAGACTAACAAGGAATAGAAGCCTCATATACTCCAGTATACTCTGATCTGCAGCTCCCAAGTTCAGATTTGGAGATATGATGTACTAACTTCCTCTCTTGATATTTCAGTCCTTCTTCCCTATTGCTGACACTCTTCTCATTTTAATACCTTATCACCACCCTCTCACTTTATCTATTATCTTTAGAGCACGCGGAGGAATAATATGTCTTGCACCTCAAAGGTTAAGCAATCAGAGCTATTGCAAAACAGCCCAGCAAACTGCATGGGCAGAACTCAGCAATGCTTACACTGGGAGATGGAGAGACTTGCAGAGTAAGGGGCTGGACATCAAGAAGGCTGTAGCTCATCCTTCCAGCTTTCTGCTGTGGCACACAGGCTCTGGTGTTACCCAAGCTCTCCTCCCACTCACAGGAGGGGGGTTGGCCCTACGGTGTTTCCTACCCCCTGTTACCACACACTTTCATGCTATTTTCACATCTGGAATACCTCCACTTAGATGTGAGGCATCCTACTGCTTGGCCACTTCCCCCTCAACTCTTTGGGTGGTTTCTTTCAAGGAGCTAATTCTAATTGACTGTACAATTACAGCAACTGATATTAACTATAATAAATAATAAAGTTTCCCTGACCATTGATGCAAATAATAAAAAATCAAAACTGCTTTACACTTCCCTCTGTTTGTTGCTTGCTTTCTCCAAGACAGTTCTTAAGACTGTCTCAAGACCAGCAATATCTAATGCTATGGAATAGCTGGATAAGAAGAAAAGCCACCCAGGTAATAGAAGAGTCCTGTTGCCTCATCAGGTACTCATTCATGGGATAACACCCACACAAAAATTCCTAGCTTGGATTTAGTCAGGAGGGGGATATTCCCCCACCTTCTCATGTCATCAGGAGGTATTTGATTTTGAAATGCTGCTTCTTCTTCTCACTTCACTATCTGTTCTTGCAGAAGAAATTAAAATACCAAATGCTTACACCAAACCCAAGAAAACCAAGCGATGCAAAAGAAAACAATTTCTCACTATGAACTGACCAATGCCCAGGCAGTCCCTGAGTAACGGCAGCCCCAGCGCAATGGCAGCCCCAGCCAACCTCCATTCCCACAGATTTGTTGCTGAGCTTGATATTATATGGTGTGGGATATCCCTTTGGTCAGATGGGGTTATCACCTCCCAGCTTCTCCCCAGCCTGCTTGCCAGCAGGGCAGCAGGAGAAACAGAAAATCCTTTAACACTGCGCAAGCACTGTTCAGCAATAACTAAAACATCCCTGTGTTACCAACACTATTTTCATCACAAATCCAAAATATAGCCCCATACAAGCTGCTATGAAGAAAATGAACCCTATCCCAACCAAACCCAGAACACTTTTACAGCACAGAGGGAAAGAACAAGGTACATCCTTGATTTCTAGCAAGCTTCTGATGGATAGAAAAGTCCCAGCATTGACATTGCTTTAAAAGAGACAACCCGGAGGCTCCAGCACAGCATTTTTCACTGACGTGGGTTGATTTCTTGTTTCCAGGGACTTTTACAATCCTGCCTCTGCTCTGGCTTCCACGTTCCTGCCAATGCCCACACTGACACAGACATGAGCTCACTAGAGCTACCTGGTATAGCAAAGATGCTTTACTATGTAAGCATGACTCGAGTGTCTATCTGGGCCTGAAATGTTTAAATTCAGGTGAAGAAGAGATACCCACTCTTCCTCTCCTCTGTCAGCTGTCCTTCCTCTATAGAATTCCGTTCTGGAAACCCCAGTTACAGAGAGCTCTGACTTCAGAGCCAAGTCCTGTCCCCACCCTCCTCACACCTTCATACAGGAAGCGCTCAGATACACTTTTCTAAGGTACTTCTGGTCTTTGCTGACTATGTAGACAGTTCAAGCTCCCAAACTGGACATAGAAGGTGGTGTCTCTGCCTGAGAAGCTAATGAGCAGCAATGAAGGCTGAGATACACAAGGAAAATGACAGGCTGACACCTAACAATAATCCTAACTAAAAATACACTCGTTGGAGTTTACCGGTTCTTTTCAAGAGGCGGAAAACTGTGTGAGAGAGGAGCAAACAAGGGTGTGAATGCAATGCATTGTAAGTTGCAGCAGCTGGAAGGATTCATGTATTGCTTCCTGCCATGTGCTGCACAAAGCAAGACATGCTCAAGGATGCAAGATGAAAAGACTATTGTGTGATTTTCTACAACTGAAGCAACCAGAGGGATGTCAGGGAGATATTCTGGAATTAAGATAGACCACTGCTGGATGTGCTAATCAGATGGGCTGTAGACCACAGCAACCCCAGTGTGGGAGTGGAATCCTTAAGCAGAAGGGCAGGGTACCTTGTATGAGGGTGGCAACAGCTACTGCTGTCCCCACTGAGCACGAGTCACACCCTTGTAACAAGACTTTCGCCAAGAGACCAAACTCCTCTGCATCAACGGGCAGAACCCAGGCCCTGGCAGACAGGCAAAAGTGTCCTGACCCAACACCCTTGAGAGGACCCACTGACAGTTAATGAACTTAGAAGATACCTGTTACAATGGGGAGCAAAACAACTCAGTGCTTGTTTATGTGAGATGGGATAAGAAGCTTGCCTGGCCTGTGTCTCTGAAATAGGAGTGGGTGCAGTCACTCTGCGACAGGCCACACATGCCTCAGTATTCATCAGCTCTTCCAGCTCAGTCAAATTCTCCACCAATTAGAGGGTCCTATAAAGAAATGAGATTTCCTGTTCTGTTATGTAAAGATACTGGTCCCAAATGAGGAAAATCTGCTGAAGAAATTCAGCATCGGAAGAATTTTCACTATGCAGCTACTATCACAACCTTCACATTTTGCCTTAAAAGGTAAACTACGTTCTCTCTAAAAACTGTCAGTTGCAGGACCGGAGGTGGAAGTTCTCAGATCTAAGCCTGGAATTTGAGTCTGGATTAAATCCAGATGTCAGGATCACATCCACTCCCTTGGAGAATTCAGATCTCAATATAGACAGTGGCTTGTGCGTGGGGAGGGGGAATTGTTTTTCTGGCTCACCCTCTCGTGACACTGACTGGGTGGGAAAAAAATTACAAATGTGCACAGCTCTGACTTTTGAAGTGGGTGAAAGGGATTAAACATTGTTAATGGTACAGT
This sequence comes from Brachypteracias leptosomus, assembly GCA_013401335.1. Lineage (NCBI taxonomy): Eukaryota > Metazoa > Chordata > Aves > Coraciiformes > Brachypteraciidae > Brachypteracias > Brachypteracias leptosomus. The sequence continues at coordinate 70,121 of VYZX01017236.1, read as the reverse complement.
TGTGTGCTTTCACTTGGACAGGCTGAGCGCAGAGGGGCTTTGGCTTTTCTGCTGAAGTATCTAAATGTTCTCTTAAGAGCATAAAATTCATTAAAATTCCATTAAAGGAGCTAATTGCTGACGGATGCAAAGCCAGATAAAGGCTACAAATTCATGAATCAAGTTCTGTTCCCAGTAATATTGGGCAAAACATGCTTGAAAGAAGAGGTATGGGGAAAAAAGTACTGAAGGTAACTTACACCTGATAACGTGGAAAGAGCAGTACTCTTCACGGACATCTGCAGAAATCAACATGAACCTGTGGCAAGGGATTTCTTTTTTCCCCATTTCAGTTTCTATATGGGCAGCACTTCCTATGTCTTCTCATCAACCTCCCACACTGCTGAAATTTAACTGTTTTTCCCCTCTTGCAACTTATTTAGCAAAGAAACGGACAAATCTGACTGCAATGAATGGGCTTTAGAAATATAAAATCAGCAGCAGCTCTCAGGGTAGCTGAGTCTTCCCTTCCCCAGCCACTGCATGACATGGGCCTTCCAGGCAGATGGAACTTCCTCAGCTGAATCCACACGGTACACAGCATCTCAGGTACGGGCTCCAAAGACTGCCCCAAAACACAGTTACAGCTAGGAGCTACCCACCTTCCGACCTAAACTTCATCATAGCCAGCTGAATACTGGCTATCCGCTCAGCCTAAACCATTTCCCTTCTTTGTTTATATGCTAGTCTGCCCTTTACATATCCACAGGCAGGCAAACATTGTTTCTCCCCTGCCCGCTGTACCTGCTGCCTCTCTCCAGAGCCTTGCAAGCCTGCTGTCTCAGGACAGGCTCCCTGTTCCCCCGTGAGCTGCCACAGTACTGTCCCTTGTTGCAGGCTGAAGTCCTCCTTCTGGAGTGTGGCAAACAGCATCTGTGTGGCAGTTCATGCTAGTTTCTCCCGAGCCCTGTAGGATGATGGTAACACATTGCTACAATTAACATCTTTAAATATTCTTTAATTAATCCACTGAAGCCCTATGAAATGTTAATCAATGGCAGCTTTATTAGGATTTACTTCACCTTCAACATGTAAGCTCTAGCAGCATTTCCAAATCTAAGAAACTGGCAGAGCAGCTGACAGAACACCCTTTTCCCCTGACTTTTCCCTGCTCTGTTGTTCCCAGAGCTCACAGCCATCTCTGCACAAGGTCAAGTTCCTTCGGCAGCTCTCTAAGATGAGGGCCAAGTTAACGTCATTCATCGATATTTAGTTCTGCGCAATTCCTGTCATGTACAAGGTTAAATAACTTCACAAAAATCAAACTCCGAAGAAGCATTATTGCGGGGTCTGATTAACAGTACAGATTGTAAGGAAGTGTGACAGGAAAGGCAAGAGTTCTGCTCACTTGGAGACCTCTGTATCATAGCCAAGGTTGCTGTGTCTCAGCTGCTAACCTTCAATGTTGTGTAAAAAGCAAATGCTCTTCAGGTTTCAGACTTCACATGCACTTTTGAATACAAAAACACAAGTTTCTAAATTCCAGCAGCAAAGCAGACTAATGGACTTCATCCCTCAACCATGCAACATAGTAAGATGCTGCTGTTAAGATTAGCAGGATAAAGAAGGATTATCATATTTTTGTGGGATCGAATCTGCTGTGGCAGGTGTCCATGCAGAAGAGCCCTGCAGCCCATTGCAGTACTCTGCCAGTGTATTTGCACACCACCTTTCTCTGGTGCCTCTTACAACAAAACATGTATTTCCTCTATTCCTCTTAAGTACCACAGTCAATTAATAAGGGAAGAATAGAAGAAGAAGGAAAAATACAAACCATAGCCAGCATCCTCAAAGTGAGTCTTTGATGGAGAAAGGAGGGTCAGGCAAATATCTGCTGGTCTTCCCTCTGCCCTCCAACAGGGGGGTTATCAAATATTAATTTGCAACATGTAAATACTGACCAATACTTTCTGAGTGCCTTTGGTATCAAAACTGGAGTTCAGCAGCCACAGTCCTACATAGGTTTATTTCCCTAATGACTCTACTACGAGCTCCTTCTAGTAACTACACGTGACTACATGCAAGACACCAGTCAAGCAAGAGCAAGCTTTAAAAAAGCTCTCCTCAGAACTCTGTACCTGTTACAAAAACCACTCGACTCAAAGTGCTCAGGCCAGCTCTTGGCTGGCTGAGGTGCATGATACTGACAGAGGTATTACTCTGCTCAAATCCTGTCTTCTGTTAAATTATTTCATAAGATGAGGAAAAAAAAAAAAAGCATCATCATCTTTCTTCTCCATTCTTTCCACACTTCAGCTACCAGTATATGCTTACAGGAATTAGTACTCATGCAGTTTGGATGGCCAGATACATAAGGAGAGCTCCTCTTATCATTACCCACCTATATTTTTTTAAACAAATAAACTTTATTGTCCATTGCAAACCAGGGAACACAGGATTCAATTTTACTTGCTACTGTCATTCTCACAAGAGGTTTACTTATCTTCAAAATCTGGGTAGCGTTGCCATGCTTTAAAAACATGGTGGTGGAAGTGTGAGCACCACCAACAGAGAAACTCCTAAAGTCATATGGGCTGTAGGCAAAGTGAGAGGAGGTCAGAATCCCACACCACCCGTGAGATTACCCGCTGCTTTGTGAGCCCCTCTGCAAGGACTCTGCAGCAAGTCAGAGATGTGTGTTTAGTAAGAGATACACCAGACGTGTCTGAGCAGCGCCGGGTTTCCCAACTCAGCTGACTCAGAACTCCTGTTTTCCACTTAAGAGCCACACCAGGGGCCCCCAGATCTACTGTCCTGGGGGTAAAGGACTCCCAACACTTCTGGGAAACAAGCGTTACATAGCCTAGGGCTGAGGGGAAATCCAGAGCAGGACAACTACTCGCCTCTTCTTCCCGCGTGGGCCGTGTCCCCCGTCGTGGCCGTCCCTTCACAGCCCCCCGGTGCCAGCTACCCTGCTCTGTCCCTCACACTTCCCCGGCAGCTACTCGGGCTCCTTCCGTATTCTCACGGCACCTCCACCCTCTCCTAACGCCCCGAGAGCCGCCTGGGACCCTCCGGTCCCTCACGGCTCCCTGGGAGCCGCCCAGGCCCCCTCCGCGCCCTCACAACGCCTCTGTTCCCCCCATGAGGCCCTGAGAGCCGCCTGGAGCACCCCCCATGTCCTTACAGCTCTCCGGGAGTCTCCTGGGAATCTCTCCGATCCCTCATGGCCCGCCGGCAGCCGCCCAGGGACCCTTCCACCCCCACGGGAGCTGCTCAGAGCCGACTCCGGCCCATCACAGCTCCTCAGGAGGCGCCTCTAACCCTTCACAGCCCCCCGGGAACCGCATATGAGCCCCCCCGGTCCCTCCCTCCCTTCACAAACCCCCAGGAGCCACCAGACAACCCTCCGGACCCCACATCCACTCACGGCCCCTTCCAGGAGCCGCCCCCGGCCCCGCGCGTGCGCCGTGTGGCGGCGGAGCAGCCGCAACGCGCCTGTGCCCTTCCCGGCAGGGCTATATAGGCAGCGGCGGAGCGAGTTGAAGCTGGCTACGGGATCTCTGCCTGACTTTCGTGTTCCACATTCCTGTTGCTCAGCGGCGGCGTTGACGTTAGGTCAGGTGAGGCGGCGAGGATGGAAGCGGTGGTGCGGCGCTGCCCGTTTCTGGCCCGCGTCTCGCAGGCCTTCCTGCAGAAGGCCGGGCCCTCCCTGCTCCTCTACGCCCAGCACTGTCCCCGCATGATGGAGGCGGCCCCTCCGACCGCCGCCCGCGCCCTGGCCACGTCCGCCGCCCGCGGGCAGCAGGCAGAGGAGGAGACCCCAGCCGCCCGCCGCGGTGAGTACGGCCGGAGGGGCCCGGGCTTGGGCTGCACCGCGGAGCCAGGCCTCGCCCGGGAATGGGGGGCGGGCTGGGTCACGGGAGCCGCGGCGGGGACGTTCCCTAGGGACAGAGCTGGTCACCCTCGCATACAGACCTCGAATGGTGCAGGAGGAAGCTTCTGGAAGGGACAGTTTCGAGATGAGGGGTTGCTCAGTCCTTTAAATGTCTGTGGTAATGAAGCACGGGCACCAATCAGAAATGGGCCTGTTGGGATGTCCTGCAGTGAGCTCGGGTTGGGGATCCGTGATCCTGGATGACAGAGCTGGGGTTGCTCACACTCCAGCGACTCTTCAGCCCACCTGGTAACGTTCCTTGGGGGAATTCTTGTCCTGGTACTCAGGGGAAAGAGTTGAGGCTTGCAGCAGAGAAAGGACTGGTGGCTGAAAATAGCTGAACTTCTCCAAAGAGGATCTTTCTCCTTGAACATAAAGGAGCAAGGGTTTTTTTTTTTCCCCCTCAAAGGGTACAGTGCCACATCTAGCATCTTGAATCAGACACCCCTTGGGTGTTACTGGGATTTTCCACTTGTATAAATAAAATGTGATCACTCAAGTTATATAGTTATGAATGGCTTATGCCAAATTAATTGTGAAGTTAATGGTTAGATAAGCTTAAGTCATTGTATTATAATGATGAAACTGAAGTGCTTTCCCTTCTCTGCCCCCTCAGAGGCCAAAAATGCCAAAGAGGTGGCCCAACAGAACACAGATGGAACCCAGCCACCTGCTGGCCACCAACCTACTGGCGCTAGCCAGAGCTCTGCCACCAAATGCCCATTCCTGGCAGCTCAGATGAATCACAAGAACAGTAATGTTTTCTGCAAAGCCAGCTTAGAACTTCAGGAGGATGTGCAGGAAATGCAAGTGGACAGGAAAGGTACGTATTCTGAGCACTGGAGCATTGATTCCTTCTGAGAGCTTCTGGTGCTTGACTTTGCTTGAGTGTGCTAACAGTCACCATTTAAATGATGTGGGTAAGATTACGGGAGACTGCAAGAAAAAGCTGTTGGAGAGCATAGGTGTTAATGCTATACCTGCAGTTTTCTACAGTGTTTCCCCAGGTGATTTTGGTGTGGGAATACTGTATGCTGTATTTTGATACACTGGCTCTAAATGGGTGAATTGAGCTGTTAGGCTTGGACCCAAAGCAAATGCTTAGAACTGAAGAGAGCTTTACCAGAGTGGGAATAGACAAAGGTAGTACATGCAGAAATGGAAAAAACTGTGTTGAGGTACTAGGTGAGTACCAGCTCTAATCCAAGCTGGAAAGCAAGCAAATGTGGGGTTTTTTTGTTTATGGAACCTAAAGGGTGTTTGGCTGACTCACAGTCCTGATGCGGAAGGGCTGTCCTTCAAAGGAAGGAACTTTTCACCAATGTCACTAAGCCTTGCCTTTTGTCTTGGGAAGCTTATTTTACTGCTCTGTTTTCTGTGGCATAGTTTTAAAAAAAATAAATCTGTGCTAACTGAAGAAAATACTAGGAATGGAAAGGAAGCAGCTCACTAGAGTTCTGCCTTCAGTTAGGTGTGTACCAGCCCTTTCAGATAAATACTATAGCTGTACAGAATAGTTTCCTGAATCATAATGAACCAAATGTGCTGTAAGGAAATTACGTGTTGCATTGCCATTGTTAGCAAGGCTTTCCTTTTGTCTCATACAATGAAAAATTTTAAGCAAGTAAAATAGTTGATCTTAACAGGAGAATGTGGACACATGCTTCTGAAAGAGTGAAGAGTTAAGAGTTACTTAAAGTGTTCAGCAAAGCAAACTCTGCTTACTTAATTTTGTTTCAAACTGATTAGGCTCACTGGAATTTATTACAATGTCTGTAGGTACTGAATTTGCCAAAATACCAACTACGTTCCCAATGAGGAGCACTGAGACTGAGGGAGAAGAGCGGAATGGCTTGCTCAAGAAGTTTAAGGATATTGTACTTAAACAAAGACCAGAAAGCGTCTCTCATCTGCTTCAGGATAACTTGCCAAAATGTAAGATTGTCTGGCAAAACCCCCACAGGCCCAGTCTCTTCTGATTATTTCCTGTGTGCTTAAGTCTCTTTCTCATTGCAGCTGTATCCACTTTCCAGTATGATCAGTTCTTTGAGAAAAAGATAGATGAAAAGAAGAAAGATCACACCTACCGCGTATTCAAAACAGTGAACCGAAAGGCACAGATCTTTCCCATGGCAGATGACTATACTGATTCTCTGATCACCAAGAAAGAGGTGTCTGTCTGGTGCAGCAACGATTACCTGGGGATGAGCCGTCACCCTCGTGTGTGTGGAGCTGTTATGTGAGTAGCGCTGTATTCTTAAGAGCAGTTTCAAACTTTAGTGCTCTGCAGAAGCTTTTGTGTGAAGGCTTGAGGAACTGATTTCTGTACTGTATCAGAAGCAGCTTATGCAGCACTGTTCTTGGTACAGAACTAAGCTTACACTCTTCTCCTGAGCTGGTGTGGGTAACTGTGTTCAGCTCCAGGGCTGCAGTACGGCTGTCAGTCACTGACCCTGCCCCATGGATTTTCTTTAGAAATCCCCAAATGTTACCAGAAAAACTGGTATATTGGAGCTATACTTGGTAACCAATTTCTTAGCTTATCGGATTCCTAAGTTGTGCAGGTTGCTCAAAGACCTTAAACCTAACAACTGCTTTTTGCAGCCAGTCCCTTTTCAGAACAATACCGATTATGTACTAGAATGTTCTGGGTAATGATCTGCCTTTATTCATCTGTGTGTCAGTAAAGCTAATGCCTGTCTTTGGGCCCTCTGTAGGGATACACTGAAACAACATGGTGCTGGAGCTGGAGGCACAAGAAATATTTCAGGAACAAGTAAATTTCATGTTGATTTGGAAAAAGAACTAGCTGATCTTCATGGAAAAGATGCAGCACTCTTGTTCTCGTCATGCTTTGTAGCCAATGACTCCACTCTCTTCACCCTAGCTAAAATGCTGCCAGGTGAGATCTCAAATTGCACCCCCAATTTACCACAAAAACACAACCTTGCCCTATGCAGTTGGGAGTATGTTTTTATGAATGGCTACTCAGAGTGAGGATTCATGCTACTTGATCAGTAAAGTATGGTTGGGGTTTTTTTTAATGCCACATTCAAATTATGTTCAACTCATGCAAATCATAGTAGTAGCCAGTTGAGGTCTAGGAGCTAGGAACTGCAGAAGGAATTAGACAAAGACCAGAGTCTTCTGCTCTTGCATTTAAATTCCACCTGAAAATACGGAAATGGGAATTTAGTGTCTTCCCACCTGTGGGTGTGAACTTCTCTCTAACTTCAGAAGTTAAGAGCGTTAAATAACAATATTGAGGACTTGGAAAAACACTTTGGTATTTACTTAAGCTCAAGTTTTTGTATTAGTTTAAATATCTAAAACAAGCCTTAAATATTATTCTTGCTTTGCAATCTGTAACTTGCTCTTGATAAGAGCATTACTTTCTAGAACATGCTGCCTGAATGCTTCCTTGCATAAAGCAATGCTGGGAGTCAGTTAATCTTTTCTGTACTTAAAAGTATAACTGGGCTATTTCCTTAGGCTGTGAGATCTACTCTGATTCTGGAAACCATGCCTCCATGATCCAGGGGATCCGAAACAGCAGGGTGCCAAAACACATATTTCACCATAATGATGTCAACCATCTTCGAGAACTGTTGAACAAGTCTGATCCATCAACCCCTAAAATTGTTGCATTTGAAACTGTTCATTCAATGGATGGTAAGTTGACACCAAACCCTTCTCTCCCTTTCTTTGCAGCTAGGGCTCAAATCATCTGTATTTGAAGTCTAAAAGTATAGTCTTCTGAAGTGCTTAGTGCTTGTGGGTACTTCTAGTATTTATCAAAGCTGAGTACAGAGAATCCTAAGCTGCCAGTCTCTGCTTTGGTTCCTAGGTGCAGTCTGTCCTCTGGAAGAGCTTTGTGATGTGGCCCACGAGCATGGGGCAATCACTTTTGTGGATGAAGTGCATGCTGTGGGGCTATATGGAGCTCAAGGTGGTGGCATAGGAGACCGGGATGGAGTAATGCACAAGATGGACATCATCTCTGGAACACTTGGTATGCATAGCCAGGCATTTTTACAGAAGCTGAGGTAGCAAAGCTTCTGAGCAGCCAAATTAAATAGGTTAAGTCAAAATCAGTCTATTCAAATGAACTTGCTAAGGGCTTTTGAGGGCTGGGATTTTTCAAAAATCCCAAAGGATTTAAGTATGCCCCATAGTTTGAAAAGCTTGTGTTAAGCTATTTACATCACCTTGCAAGTAAGTTAAGGTAACATTGTGTGGTTTTTTTCTTTAAATAAGCTAGCAAAAAGTCCTCTGGTGGCATATTATACAACTCAAGAATAAATTCAGGTGAGAATGCTAATAGGGAAGTACTCTATTTTTAGTACTACTTAATTCTTTTATGTGCAGCAGAGTGCTTCTAATCTAGAAACCTGAGATGGGGAGTTGTGTAAAGAGATTTGGCAAGAACTGAAGCAACTGCTATTATCTGAGTAGAATGTGGGCTTAGGAGTAAGTTTACTGCTGCAAATTGGAAGGTTGTTTAAACAGCTTCCAGAACATGAATAAAATTTACTAGGGAAGTTCATGGCTTTGAAACTTATAACCCTGAGTTACAGCCTCATAAACAGAAGCATTCACCAGACACCCTCCTTCTATCTGTGGCTCTGTTCTGGTACCTGATTGTTTGGAAGGGGGGACTGGTATTGACCACACATTCACAGTAACAACCTTGTGTGCTCCTAGCATAGGCTATTTCTAGCATCTCTGGAACAGATTATTTTAAATCTGCTGAGAGACTTAGTGTTGAGCTTAGGGTCACTACTGAAGTCTGTGCTTGGTGTTTGGGCTTAAAAGGTCTTCCCTAAAATCAAAATTAAACTGTTTGAGGAAGTCTCTTGAACTGTCCTTGCTGTGTAATAACTAGATCCATGTTATCAGAATTGGCTTAAAAACAAAGCTGTAACGTGTGCTGAGTAAATACAGGATTAGCAGGGGGGCTAGAGTTGTGCTGCCATGGCTACATTAGGTACATGGACAAAATAACTAATTCATTCAGGCTAAAGGCTATAATACTTCAAGCTATTCTAATGGGTGGAAGGAGTAAGCTTGGTTGCCCTTTTGTTTTTCCCCCTCAGGCAAAGCATTTGGTTGTGTAGGAGGATACATCTCCAGTACAAGTTCTCTGATAGATACTGTTCGTTCATATGCTGCTGGCTTTATTTTCACAACATCCTTGCCACCCATGCTCTTGGCTGGTGCCTTAGAATCCGTCCGAACTCTGAAGAGTGCAGAGGGGCAAGTTCTGCGGCGCCAGCACCAGCGCAATGTGAAGCTTATGAGACAGATGCTGATGGATGCAGGGCTTCCTGTGGTGCACTGTCCCAGTCACATCATTCCAATAAGGGTGAGTAGTTGGGATCCTGTTGACACAGGGCTGTGGTGCCTGGGTTCCTGTCCATGGTAGTACTACACTTTCAGGTACAACATTCACAAAGTTCAAACCTGCCCTAGCATTCAGCATTGACATGTGGGAAGTCTGGCTTAAGGTGACATCAGCCTGCTAGAACTTGCTTTACAACAGATTGATAGTGTATGAAAGCCACAATCTAACAGTATACAGAATGCAAGGAGACTGGTAAGAAGTTAGTAAAAAGAGTTCAAGTATAAGCAGCTACCTGCCTAGGCTGCAATGGTGTGCTTATGCCCAGAGGGCTCTGCAGCACAGGCCTTCAGCTCTTCTTTCTGATCTATGTGGTACTTAGAGGGGCACAAGGAAGACTCCCTAGTCCTGTTTGATTCTTGTGGCTAGCTAAGTTGGGCTGACAGTTCTGCCATTTTGCATGTTTGGTTGATCTTGTATATTACAATTTTGAACTTTAGGTTGCAGATGCTGCTAAAAATACAGAGATCTGTGACAAGCTGATGAGCCAGCACAGCATCTATGTCCAAGCAATCAACTACCCCACAGTTCCCCGTGGAGAAGAGCTGCTACGTATTGCCCCTACACCTCACCACACCCCTCAGATGATGACTTATTTTCTTGGTGAGTGGATTCTTGCATCAGTGCAATGAAAACACTAGTCAGTCTTCAGCCTTTATGCTAAAGATGAGATTAGGAAATCCTTAAGTTTCAGATATCACTAGCTGGACAACCTCATACACACAGTGCATACTTCTGCACTTAAGCTGCTTTGAGCATGGCATGTAAAGGCCAGTGCACTGCAGCCTAGAAAAGAGTGTTCAAGGCCAGTGCAGTCCTGTACCCAGCTAGTTCTGCCTCAGCCACCACTCCTGGGTTCCAAACTGATCTTCATTTCTTACATGGGATCTAAAGAAATCTGCCCTCCTTGGCTGAGCTGTTAAACTGTCTTAAACACAGATCTGTCCAGGGAAAGTAGCTACTTGATTCTGTCAGAAGAGGCAGCATGAGGATAGCTGAGACTTAGTTGCAGCCCAGTCACTCAAGAGGTAAATTAAGTCACAGTGAATTCCTATTATCCCACCTCATTTGCTGGGAGAATAGATAAGCTGACACTTTTCTGCAGTTCATCTAAAGCAATCCACTATCTTAAGCCTTGATCTTGACAAACTTTTCTGTTCATAACAGAAAAACTGCTGGCTACGTGGAAGGATGTTGGTCTGGAGCTGAAACCACATTCATCAGCTGAATGCAACTTCTGCAGAAGACCCCTACATTTTGAAGTGATGAGTGAACGGGAAAGATCCTACTTCAGTGGCATGAGCAAACTAGTATCTGTCAGTGCATGAAATTAATGGTGTCAGTTGTATTCTTGTCTAGTTATAGTACCCAGTCAGTAGCATTTTTTAAATTGCTTAAGTATTTTAATCATAGTTGAAGCACTAAGCTCTGAAAATAAATTTCTAGAGCTATTATGTCCAGTTGTTTGTTTGCTTCTGTACTTAACTTTCGTAAGTGAAACTGAAGTGTCAGTGGTTGGAAGGGCATCTGCTGGAATAAGAACAGTGGTTTACAGCTTAATGCCCTTCAGCTGAAGTTCTGTCTTTTTAATGAGTATATGCCAGAAGAACTTCAGTAGTGTTCCCTGGTGTGCTGCAAGGGATAAGGTTATTTCTTATGAAAAGAAAACTGGTGTTTAGCTCCTCATGAGCTTCTCCCTGAAAGCTTTTAAAAACTTGCAGGTATAGTACTACATGCATACTAAAACTTAAGTATGACTATACTACTTCAGAAGTGTACAATAAGCTTGCACCCATTTTTTGGAGGCAGGCATTTAAAATGGGTTCTGCTGGATGCTGTCTCCCTCTACTGCCACATTCTTCTGGTGTAGTTTTGTGCACAAGCATTCCTCCTTCAGTGTTCAGCATGGTGCTCTCTAAGTGGAAGAAAAGTGCTGGCAGGTTTTAGAAAGTGATGTTTTGTGAGTAATTGACACAAAGGTGGCAGGGTGGTGTAGTGGCTGGGAAAGAAGGGCACATTTACCACTACAGGTGGTACATTGCCTCTGGCTGCCTGTGTCTCTTCAAGCCTGCAGGGTCTGCTCTCTGCTGCCATCAGAGCTAGACTGCAGTGTCAAAACTGCTTATCAATAGGGAATCTAATAATTCAGGTCTCCGAGAGAAGTCATTGTAAGAGAATATCAGTGCTGCTTTTGCAGCCCCTCTGAAGACTTAGCATGGCAATTAGGCAATAGGCCTATTTAATGCTTCCATGAGTAGTCAGGGTGTGCTTTGAGCAGGGGGAAGTTTGTGGATGCATACATGTACTCAGAGGTCAGTATTGGCATGAAGTCTAGAGCAAAGTACTAAACTGCTTCATGTACAGGCATGTTCAATGACTGCTACAGTTCAGCATCACAAGTCACTGAATGCTTCCTCTGTCCAGGTAGTTGTGTTTTCAAGGTTTAACAAGTCTCCTGCAATGTGTGTTGCTGTGGTGCTCACAGGCATGCAGTCGCTCCCAGTAGGGATCCATTAAAATATCACAAATAGCCCAGTGTTGGAGAGATAGAAGCCCAAGTTAAAGTAAAATCATCAGCTCAATCAACTGGAAGTCACCAGTCATTTAAGCGTGTACTGAAGCACAGTGATATTCTTAGAAGAATTCTTAGAAAAATATTTGACTTCCCAGGGAGTTGAAGGTACTTTTATAAAGCCCTTTGCCAGGCAGTCAAGTGGTTCTGCCTGTCCTGTGCAGCTGTTCTGAAGGAGGGAGGAAGCTGCCCACCATCAGGCTCTACGATTGACATGGTGATGTAGCTCTTTTGCCAAGCAGGGCAGTTTATGAACCAGTGTGCTCAAACCCACCACTTGATTGTCATGTGTGCAGGTGGTTACATTGCTGTTCAAGCTGATTAATTTTCACAGGCTGACATTATCCTGATCTCACTGAAGCAGGTTCAGTGCAGCTCAAGGAAAAATACAATGCTGCAGCCTGGCTTCCTTGCCTTGCCATGAGTGGTTTGTGGTTCAAGACTGAATGAATATGCATCTCCAGTACAGAGCTTTTCTCATTATATACTAGGTTATATTACTACATGAACGTAAAACATCAAGCAAAGAGCCACAGATTCCACATTGACATCTAGAACAGTGTCCCTAACAACATAACATGCTGGTGTAAGCAATCAGCGTGGGGACACACACAATACATGACATACTAAGATATAGCCATAATCTGACAGTACAGGATTACTTGCTTTCCTACTTTCTTCACACAAAGCATTCAGAATTAGCCCAGTGTGTTTTACACATCAGTTAATAAACCAAATACTTCTTTCTAGTTTTTATAGCAGCTACTCTAAACTCTACTGTGGAGGAGAAGAAATAAGACACAGAAAGGGTACCAGCTATCAGAGATCTCAAACGTTATTCCAAATAAGTCACAGGAGAAAACTAAATCCCAAGATTCAAAGCTAGCAACCTTTGAAGTGACAGCACAACTAACCTTGGCACATAGCAATCAGTACCCATTAACATCAGATGTGGCAAGTTACCTTAAGTTCTGGTGCTGGCAGGCAAGAATGTGAAAGTGGAACCAGTGTGCAGCAAGAGGCCAACGGAAGTTCATCACTTGGCTGTAAAAGAAAGACAAATCTAACACCACATAGAAAGGATAATTTTTTTTCCCAACAAAAATGACAAAGAATGAAAAAACCAACACATATTGTTTCCCAGCAAACTTCCCAGCAGGTTGCGTAAGTAAAGATGATTATGTAAACTTTAGTTTGGTTTCTGGAAAAATAATGGAGGAAGTAACGAGTAAAATATGTTTAAAGTTCTACACAAACAGCCTATGGCAGTGGCAGAGTAAGCAAGCAAGTATGCAGTTGTAAAGCCACTGCTAACTTTTGTCTGGAACAAAAATAATTAATCTGACTGAACACCACATAGCCCTAAACTCATACCATCCTCCATTTCTCAACCTGTTTACACAACAGGGAAACCGCAGGTGGTACAGGAGCATTGATAACATCCCAAGTGCAAACAGGAGCACTTGTTCCCCATTGCTGGGAGGAGGCAAGAGGAGGGTGCTCTTCCTACCACAGCCAGGACTGGGTGCCAAGCTAAACAGGCTGTGGTGTCTTCCACCCCTGTCCACAGCACGGTCCCACCAGGCAGAGACTGCCAATTAGCAGAGCTGATAATGCTTAAGAAGTTTTGAAGGGCCTTGGTTTTCCACTAAGCCCTTTACTGTGTGCTGTAGGTGGCTGGATATAACCCGTGAGTTCAACCCAGGAGCAGGAAACCAGCATCACAAGCTCATCACAAGCTTTGTTTCTTCAGGGAACTGGACTAAAAACAGCCCCTCAGGCCTGTGTCAGCTTCTCCTCTAGCAGGACCTTGCTGCAGGAGAGGGAGGATGAGGATGCTGTTAAAGCTGCTGTGCTGTGCACTCCTGCTGCTCCATGATGCACAAGATGTTCATTGGCCTTACCCAGCCCCAGACACCCCTTGCTGAAACACACTCCTGAAATAAATGCCCTGAAAACCATTCCTAACACCTGTCCTTGCTGCTGCTGCTTTCAACCATTAAGTCCATGCTGTTTCCTGGATAACAATAGTAATAGTAATAACAATAATAATAGGACTGTTACTAACACCACCATGTTCATGGCTCTAGTATGCCTCATACCTTGCACCCATTTATTCTGAGGCACATTTCTCATATTGCACCTCTCAGCCTCTGCTTGGTCTCCCGAGACAGGGAGGGCCACATAGCCCATCTCCTCACCCCCCACACCAGGACTTTAAAAGTCCCCTGAGCTCCCCAATATCTCCAGCTTGGGGAAGGAACTCCTGCCTGGTAATGGGTATTTTAGAACCTGCACTGGTGGCTCACCACATGCATTTCCTTGGACTGTGTTCAGCCTCCAAAAGATCTTTCCTCTCCTGCTCACAAAAAGCAATCTCATGCTTTACTCCTCTGAAAAATCCAGGCTGAACTTGTGCTCCTTGTGGGACCCACCATCTCTCATGGGTTCTAGATGAATGTACACAGCAAGTCTTGCTCTAAACACCAGCAGCACAACCAAATAACCACATCACCAGTCCAAATCTCCTGCTTTACTTTTATTCAAATCGGCCACTTAACTACATCTTAACTACTTAACATCTGTCTAGGATTATACTTTGAACTGACGCTTTTAGCTAAGCCTTACACCATCAGGAACAACTACTTATACTCCTGCCTAGAGGGTCAGACAGCAATTGGACAGACAGGGTGTGGTGTTTCAGGCAGAAACAAAACATCCAAGGAAACATCCAAGGGGTCAGAGATCTTAAGCCTTGCTCTTCTCTTAGGGCCTTCACATGAAGTAGAAGGTGGCGACCAAGTTGCACTGCTTGAGGTTTTCTCTGACCCCCAGTAGAGTTGCTGATGCTCCCCAGCGAGGTACTGGGCTTTATGGGGTAGGGAGAACCCACTCTTCCCAACATCATCCCCCCCACCTCCTGCAGGAAGAGCCATTGCCCTAGATCTCCATCCCAGCAAGGGGTTGCAAAGGGATGATGCAGCTGCAGACCTCCCCCTTTCTCTGCACGTGGGTCCTGCTGCTCCCAGCACAGGAGCCCTCCCTTGGCTGGCTGATTTGGCCACCTTGGCATGCAAAAGAACCCACTTCTTGTCAGGCACAGGCTGAGGCATGTAGACGAGGCAATACCTGTGATTGCTGCTCCCCATGGAAGAGCAGCAGGGAGCTCCTTGCAAATGGGATTACACACAGGTCTCCTGCCCCACTGCCAGCAGCTGGGATGGGGGATGCCTGCGGGCACTCAACACAAACTGCTGTAGCTTGGGCAGACACCAATTAGGCTGCAGCTAGCACTGGCACAAGGCACCAAAGCGAGGGTAGCCCCCAGCCCAGAGTTGCTAGCCCAACACCAACATGGCTGGGCTCCTGCTTATTTAGGATATTCTGTGCCCTAGTCATCCTCCAGTCTGAACCCAAACCCTTACCATCCCCAGGCTCCCTCCTTTCCACCCACACACCCAAACTTGCACAGTCCTGGATATACTTACCCCTTGGGTAAATAGCCTTTCACTCCTGACTGCTCCTACAACCCTCCTCACTGCCATTCCCCATTGGCACAGAGCTTTTGAAAGGGCAAGGGCTCATATCCCTTTCCCACAGCCATCTGGGGTTTTATTGCCTGAATGCCAGGTGTCTCTTTCACTTCACATATTTAGCTTACAGCTAGGTGTAACTCCTTTGCAGCTCCTCCAATTCAGCTCTCAGAGGAGCAGAAGCCAAAGGAGTTATCTCCTCTGGGATTTTGTCCATGAACCCTGTCTGTGAGTCCTAAAGAACCTGAGCACTTGAGCTGGCTGTGAGGATGCTCAAGCACATCCACCTGCAGCTGCCTCCTCTTTCTGAAGCTGGCTGTGCCCTGCTGCTCCCTGCCAGGCTGGGCAAATGCCATGATGGGGTGGCCTCGTCCCCCAGCACATGTGGTCTGAGGTGGCACCAGTGGCTACTGGCCCAACACAGTTTTCCCAAGCATCACCTCAAACCCTAGAGCTTTTGGTACACAGCAGGGGAGACTTTTTTAGCTCAAACCTGAAAAAGAGAGGCCAATGCTTGCATGAACCCTCATGTCTATGCTGGGTTTAGGGATGGGGTCAGGAGGAAGCAGCCAGGTTTGTGCAGGCTTTAATTTCCCCCAGGAATCACTCAGTGTTGAGCTGACATCGGCTTTGTAACCCACTTTCCAAAGGAAACTTGACCCACGTGATTGACGGTGTTGTTCTGCCTGCGAGTTGTTGGACTCATCTCCTCCTCCTGCACTGCTTCAGCACCCTCCCATCCCACTCTACCTATTCTATTCTACTAATTTTCAACCAAAATTAACAGAGCACCTTCATGAGGACATGCTGAGAGATTCGGGGTTGTTCAGCATGGAGAAGAGAAAGCTCTGGGGAGACCTTATAGTGACCTTTCAGTACTTAAAGGAGGCTACAGGAGACCTGAGGAGGGGTGTTTCACAAGGGCATGTAGGGATAGAATGAGGAGAAGTGGCTTCAAACTGGAAGAGAGTAGGTTTAGGTTAGATATTAGGAAGAAATTCTTTACAGTGAGGGTGGTGAAACACTGGCACAGGTTGCCCAGAGACACTGTGGATGCCATATCCCTGGAAGTGCTCAAGGCCATGTTGGGTGAGGCTTTGAGCAATCTGATCTAGTGGAAGGTGAACTTGCCCATGGCAGGGGGTTGGAACTGGATGATCTTTAAGGTCCCTTCCAACCCAAATCATTCTAGGACTTTATTTTCTTGTCACACCCCAGTGGTTATTCTTGCTCTCCCTTGCGGGTACATGAAGATCTCTGATTCCTAAGAATCTCACCTTGATTGTTGGGTGAAGTGATTAAAGAGCTTGTGGACCCATTGCTTCTACTTTGGTGGCTGAAATATAAACTCAGTCTGGGCTTCTGCTCTACAGACAGAATGGAACAACTGGAAAAGGTTTATTGTCCAAACACTTTATTACTAATTCTACAAGGTTCTGTTCCTTACCTACTCTATTAAGCTCCATCTATCAACAACACTACTAATTAGATGCTATCAACAGGCTACCAACTCTGTGCTCTCTCTAGGCATACACCGTGCCGGGGTCCATCTGCAGGGTTGGGGCTGCAGGTGCAGGTGGAGCAGTGGGGTGGCCTTGGCAGAGCTGAGGCTGCTTCCATCACGAGCACTGCAAAGCATGGAACAGCACGAACAGCTCGCTGGAGGCCATCCTGGGTTTGGCTGCCAAATGGCTTTAGAAAGAAGAGGGACGTGGGGGTGACCCTCTCACTGCCGCCTGCTCTGGTGAGCTCTGGAAGCATGGGAGGAGCTGCAGGTGGAGATGGATGGGCGCTGCCGAGACCAGGAGGTGCTTCAGCCCATCGCTTGGTGGGTATGGTCCCCATGGGTTGAGACAGCTGCATGTCCCCTGCAGGGTGACCATCTGGGCTTCTGGAGGCATGCCGTCCATCCATCTCCAGGGGATCCAGGGCTCTCCGTTTAAGGCCGACTCTTCTCTTGCACCTTTCCAGAAGGTGAGGATGCTCTCTGTTAAAGCTGGGGTTGTAGTAGTAGAGTACCTGAAGAAAGCAAAGGACAAGAGTTAGTTGCCACCATCCCAAGACTGGAGACCCCCAGACTACAAGAATTGAGACGCTGAATTGCAAAAGATGAGCGTGGATACTGAAAANGTGGAAAGCAGAGGGATGAGAATTCACTGGCTATCACTTGCATGGCAGCATCACAGGGTGCTCTTCCCCCCTCTCCTGGAGGGCCAGGAGAAGCCGTGTCTGCCACTGGCCCCAGGTCATCCAGAGCACAAGGTGATGGTGTTTCTGTGGGAGTTGGCTCCCTTTTCATTTCTCTTGTCACAGCTGGACCAAAGTTTCCCTTGCTGGCCATCGCCCTGGACATCCAGGCCTTGTCCTACCAGTCAGTGAGCAAAGGCCAACTGGTGCCAGGTGGCTGTGGGTACCAATGGGATATACTGATGTGCCATTGTGATGCCCATGCTGCACAGTGGTGACATCATAGCATGACATCACAGTGATGTTTAAAATGCTGTCCTGGCAGAAAGGGGTGGCCAGAGGAGAAATTGCTGTAGAGCACTTGTTGCTTTTTACTTCCAGAGCCACCAGTGGTGGGACTCCAGAGCCCAGAAGTCAGTAAAGTCGTGTTAAATGGCTGTAGGCAATGAGAGGACTGCGCTGTGTCCAGGAGTGCGTCCCCAGGGAGGAGCAGGGATGGCTGTAGCATTGGGCATCCCAGTGCCCCATTTGGGAAGCTTTCCAGCTGTGCATCTCTGACACCTACAGAAATGTCCTTACCCTCTTTGTTATCTTGTCACTGGATACTGACTGCAAGAAACATCATCGAAAGTTTGTGTTCACCCAAATGCAAAGAGCAGCAACAAGTGTGTACGAAGAAGCCTCTGCCAGGCACAAGAGGAGATACCCCAAAACACAGAGAAAGCTTTGGGGAAAAGGATTCTTCCAATCCTCCTTTTTTTTTCTAGTTGCATTGCAATAGAGCCAGAGCAGGATGACTGCTCTTTCTGAAGAGCAGCAAGAAAGAAAGAAAGAAGGAAGGGAAGATGGGGATAGGAAGGACAGATTGAGATGGGGTGGAATGGGACACGGGAGCAGGAGGGGACGGATGGGATGGGAGGACAGGATAGAATGGGACAGGAGGACAGGAGGACAGGATGGGATGGAAGATGAAGGATGGTGTGAGGTGGGATAGGCTGGGCTAGGATAAGCATCCAGAGGGAGATTTGCAGTCCTTGATCTGCTTCTGGCCATCACCCCCACAACCACACAGAGTCATCTTTGGCATGGGAGGGGCTTTCAGCTGGGGGTGGCTGCACTGGCAGTTAATAAGGGCAGTGAGGAAGGGCAGGTGAGAAATGAAGGACACCCCTGACTTTCCTTCAATATTTGAGCAAGTTTAAAGATTACCAACTACAGAAGGGGATCAGGATCTGAAGAAGGGTGAATGAGCTTGTCAAATAACTCTGGTGGTGTCAGCCCAGAATTATTAGTATTTCTATGCAGAGGGAACTCTCCTGCGCAGAGGCTGCTCCATGCACAGCAGCATCTTCACTCCTCCTCTCTATGCCAAAGGGAAATTCATTTGAGGTTGGTTCTTTTTTTGCATTAAACTTCCCCCCACCCCCACCCCCCCTGCCTTTTTTTTAACATTCGTGTTTCCAAATCATCCACCTCATCCTGGGCATCATGAATAAAGCTGACAGACAGCACTGCCCTGGCCTGGTGTAAACCCCACCAGGCTTGTTGCAAGAGCTTGTCCGAGGCCCAGGCTGTGTTGTTGCAGCACGCAGGGAGCCTTTTCCCTGGAAAACCTGCTCAGGACATCATAATAAGTAAATAAAAATCATTATATCCAAATTGCAGCTGAGCTCCTCTGGGCAAAGAGGGGGGAGACAGTGGCTTTCAGTGGCTGCATTGCAAGCTGGGACATGCTTTCCTGCTTCTCCAGTAGGACTATTGTGAAATTCAGAGCCCAGCCCAGCTGCAGTTGAGATTTTGGCTGTTGGTCTTTTTTTGGATGCTGAATTGCTCTGGCAGGATGGCTGCTCACTGCCGAGGGAGATGTGGGATCTGGCTCCCCTCTGGAGACCCTGGGAATCTCTGCCTTGCCCTGCATGAGGAGTGGAAGGAATGGGAGCCTGGGATGTGAGCAGACCTCGTTGCCTCATTGCCTTTCCAACTCTTGGCTCAGCACCCTCCTGCTTTCCCTCCCCATCACCACACAGGAATTCACCCCAGCCAAGAGAACAGATGCTCCAGGCAGCAGCGTTGCAGCCTTAGAATCATAGAATTGTCAGGGTTGGAAGGGACCTTAAAGATCATCTAGTTCCAATCCCCCTGCCATGGGCAGGGACACCTCCCACTAGATCAAGCCTTTAAAATTTCCAGGGATGGGACTTCCACCACCATTCTAGGCAACCTGTTCCACTCTCACCACCCTCATGGTGAAGTTCTTCCTAACATCTAATCTGAATCTACCCACCTCTAGCTATGATCCATTCCCCCTAGTCCAACCACTACCCGACATCTTAAAAAGTCCCTCCCCAGCTTTATTGTAGGCCCCCTTAAGATACTGGAAGGCCACAATAAGGTCCCCATGGAGCCTTCTCTTCTCCAGAAGAGCCTTGCAAAATCATCATCAGCCCTTAGGAAAAGAAAAGCTGAGCTAGGCAGGGACGCCACCTCCTGCAGCCAGCTCTAGCTATGGACATCACTGGAAGGGTCCCATGTTAGAACCTTTGCCAGGTATTATGGTGTAAATGCCCTTGGAGGTGAGGGCTGGATGTGGCCACAGCGGGCAGGCTGCGGTCCAAGCAATTTGCTTTGCACCTCCAGTACCTGTGGCTGCTAAATGCCCAAACCTGGGGAACCCAAGGGACCTCCAAAGAGTATCAGACTGTTTTAAAAATACTTTATTCTTTAGAAAATACAGCATTCAGTACAGTGTGCTCTGCTCCCCCCAGCTTCAATCCTCCACCATCCACTCCGCCGAGGTCAAGGCAATGTCGGCTCATTCACCACTGCAGCAGGAAAGTGGAGGGCAGGTTTCACTGACCCCATTTCCATCTTCCTGGGCAGGTGGGCAGCCCTCAAGCTCTTGCTGGTACCCAGCAGCAAGGTGCTCTTCCCCCAAGCTCCCAGTGAAGCCTAACTCACAGCACCGAGCTCAGCCCTTAGAGCTGATGTTGGCCCTTGGTGGCTGGGGATGTCTCCAGGGAGGCATGCAGGGGCTGTCATGCTTCCCTACATAAGGATTTAGGGTAGCCCATGTAGTTTTTAAGACATGGGGCTGCCCCAGACCAGAGAGCCAGCAGCAAACCTGGGGGGACAGTGAGGGCTAGGGGACAAGGACTCAAGGTCCCCTCAGCTCCCATTCTAAACAGGGATGAGGCTGTCAGGGCTGTAACAGCTCCCTCCAAGGGGAAAAGCCTTATCAGGGGCATTCAAAAAGGGGATGCAAACATTGCCTGAAGGCAGAGTGACCTTTCTCCAGGGCCAGGCTGAGCTCAGGACTCAGGCAGGACCTTCCACCTCCCACTGGCCTGTCCCACAGAAAAACTCCTGCCAGCAAAGCCCATCCTGCAGGGAGGGGTCCTTCCCACACCCTGAGGGGGTGCAGGATCGCTCCAGGCCTGGGGCAGAGGGTCCTTGCACACCAAGAGTGGGATAGAGGAGCAAAATCTGGGGGCTGGGGGAGCAAGGAAAGAAGCGTTTTCTCTTTTCAAACAGGAATCCCCAATGCCATCCCCTTCCCTTTGCATAGGGCACCTTGCAGGCGAGTGTGTCCTTCAGTGACCCAGGGGACACTGAGAGCAACGACTGTGACCCCAGGGGGGACAGAAGCAAGGCTGGGGGACACAGCCCTGCTGCTCTCATCCTCCACCGGTGGCCCCGGGGCTTGTACAAGGACGCAGGGAAAAGAAACACCGACAACCCTGAACCCTCCCCATCGCCCTGCCCCCAGGTGCAACAAGCCATCCTGATGTTTAAAAGAGGAATGAAATAGGAAAAAAGAACAGGAGTGAAAAAAAAAAAAGGCTGAGATGGAGGGAGAGATCCCCAGGTCAGCAGAGAGGAAGCTGGGAAGCACCATGGGGATGCTGTCTGTTCACCATCCAGTCCTGTGGTATCTAACTGTCCTCGCCGTTCTCGCCTGGCCCCTTGATCAGCCGCTTCTGTCCCCGTTTCCCCACAGGCCCCTTGGGCTTGGCGAAGGCCTGCTTGAAGGCATGCTGCTTGGGGTGCACCTCCTCGTAGAGGAACTCCGCCGTCAGCTCAGCTCCATCGTCGATCTCGATCTGTGCCAGTGAGCAGCAAGCAGAGGTCAGCAGCTCTCTAGGGTCTTGACACCCACCTTTGGGGCACCCAACTCCCTCCCCAAGCCCACTAGCAGGGCTGGACCAAAACTGTGGCATAGTCCCTTGCAGACACCCAGCACAGGTCTCTGCTCCATCACCTCCGAGTGGGCTTGCACTTACCTTTTTGGCTATCTCCAGGCAAAACTCCTGCTCCACAGTGTCCAGCAACCGGCTCTTGCAGCTGGAGTAGAGCATACGCTCCTTGATGCTGCATTTGTACCCAGGCATGGAGTAGATGAAGACTGCAAGAAAAGAGCAGGGCTTGAAATGCTGCCCAGGCTTGTGGCCAGGGAGCATCAGGCAGCTGCATCCCACCCTGGTCATGGCATATCCAGCTCTGAGAGTCCCCAGTGACAGAAAGCGAGACATCTCACCTGTCACCCCTCCCCAAATCTCCCCTGGTTCTGGTATGCCCGCAAAACAATGGCTGCACAAATCCTCTATGGCAGCACTCAAAGAGCCCTGCACTGCGTGTGGCAGCTTCTTTCGGCACCAAAGGACTCGCTAGCACCCACCACGGGAGGACAGCAAGTGGGAACTGACTCAAGGGGTCTTGCTGCATCATCCCTATCCCCATTCCCATTTCTACCCCCACACAAGGATGGTCTGGGGAGAACAGGGACTAGCACAGGCTCTCACCAGCCGTCCCAGTGCTGGGGCACTCACCGACAGACTCCAGGTAGTCTCCCTCGTGCGAGTGCTTGTACAGGAAAAAATGGTAGCGAGCTGAGTCCTGGGGGATCCTCTTGGGCAGATCGGTGATCTCTGTAGGGCTTGTGTGCACCAGGTCGATGGTCTCTCGCTCCAGATCCAGCTTCTGTTGGATAGAGGAGATGGGGGAGTGGATGGGAGTGAGAGGCAGCAGCAAAAGGCAGAAGAAGCTAAGGAGCCATGCAAGGGACCTACCAGCTGGATATAGTTAATTTTCTTCTGTTTGAGTGCCTGGATGGCTTGCTGAGCATCCAACTGCAGGGGAAAGGCCAGGCCCTGCAGGGTCTGGTGCTTGCTCTCCACACTGATCTCCGTCTTCACCTGGAGATGGAGACCACACTGAGCATCAGGACAGAGACAGCAAAGAGTAGGGAAGGGAGAGAAAGGAAAAGTGGCCAGTGCTGCAGCAAAAGGCTTCACATCCAAGGAGCCAATGGACACTCAGCTCACTGGGACCATGGCATTAAACCACAGAAAGTCAGCCAGGCTCGAGGCAGTGATGCTTGTCACCATACCACCATGCTGGGAGATCACCCAGCCTCAGCCGTGCACCCCCACGCCCCACTGTTTAACCCCCAGCAAAGACCAGCTCAAAGCTGATGTTTCCCAGAGAGGCAGGAATGCTGAACAACGCATGTGTCCATCTCTGATCATCTCTGACGGTGATCTGTGAGTGATGGGGGAAGCCCTGAAATCACAGCATTCAGCCATACAGGTCCCCACCGGCCAGAAGGGCAAGCCCCTCCTCAGTGGGTGTAGCTGCAGCTGACAGGCATTCCCTCCAATGCAACTGAAGATCCACAGCTCGGAAAGATCCTGGCTGCAGTTGTTCCCCAAAACCCCTCCAGGACAGAGGCTGCTGCCCATACCTGAAGCAAACCCCCTAGTCCAGGAGACTGAACCCCACTTCAAAGAGGGAAGAGAAAGAGACTGCAGAGACATCACATTGCCCCAGGTGCCTCCATCCAGCCACAATGGAGGGTCTGTGACCAGCAGTGGGGAAGGGGGGCAGGACGCGGCAGGCGCGGCTTTACCTCCTCGGGGCCGGGGTACTGTACCAGCGATGGGCAGCAGCAACAGCCCCCCACCATCTGCCACAGAATACAGGGAGACGGTGTCACCCTGATGGTGGAGGAGCCCATCCCACCTCCAGACACCCCCACCATGTAAACAGTCCAGCAATGCTAACCCAGGTGCTCTGCAGCAAGCGTGGGTCCCTTTCCTTTGGGATCACTTTGGGGGGTTTTGGATAAAGACAGTCCAGTCTTTTACCTTTCTCCCCTTCCCCCCCCTTTTTTTTTCCCTCCCCTGATAGAGAAAAGGAAGAAAAATCAAGGCATGCCAAGAGAAACGCAGGGGGTTTAGCTCACATCTCAAAACCAACTTGGCAGTGCCAAAGCAGATCTCCTTACAAGGCTGCCCTTCGTGATGTGACAGCAGCCCCGTGTGGTACCCACACCCCGGGGAGAAGATGGGCCCAGGTGCCTGGAGCAGAGCATGCAGAAAAACACTGCCAGGAGAAGGAAAAACCAGGCATCAAGTGGGCAGAGCAGCCTACCATCTCGGTGCTCGAGTCCTGGGAACAGGAATCCTGCGAGCGTGGGGAGAGGAGACACAGTGTCAACGGCACCCCACACAGGGACAGAGAAGGGGGGCATCTCATGTGAAATGGGAAGGGGTGGGGGGACACACAGACATGCCAGGAGGATGGAGGAGTACCACCTCTCTGCTGGAGGCCAGGGAAGGCAGGTCCTGGCAGCATGGGCAGGGAGAGCAGCAAAAAATGACACAGGAGACATCAGCACTGGGGAGGAGCAGGAGGGAGAGCCCCAGCCTTGAGATCCAGCTGACCTCCAAGTTCTGCTGTCCTATCATCCCCAGAGTGCCACAGCACTAGCAAAGGCTCGAAGGCAAGCATGTAGGGTTTCGGAGGATGCACACAAGCTTTCTTGGTCCTACTATGGGGAGAGGTGTAGCACAAGGACATTAACATTGCCAACACCTCCAGATTCTCTTCTTTCTCCCCCATAAATGTACGGGGGCTGGAGGTTTACAGTGGGACCAGAGAGACCTCAAGCTGCGACACAAAACATGTTGAAGTCCAAAAATCCCAAGAGATGGAAAGCTGTCCTAGCAGTGTCAACTCCCCCATATACCTCTTTACTTTCTACTCCTCCCCTTTTCAAAAACACTAAACACTGAAGCACTCCCCAGGGAACAGCCCAGGAGCCAGCATGGGACAGTCAAGCACATGCCATATCCCATCCTCCCAGCCCCAGCCTTGCCAGCAGCAGGCATGGCTGGGGGGTTATTTTATCTCTTTTTCCTTAGGTTAGGTGTTTTCCCCTCTTTCCTCGTTGCTGGCATGGTGCTGACCTTGGCTAAGAAACATTTCTCTGCCTTATGATGAAATCTTCATGGGAGTGGTTCTGGCAAAGCTTCTCTCTGCCCACCCACCAACACTGTGGGGCAGCTACAGATGACACCCCCTTACACGCTGCAATGACACGGCCATCTTCAGTTGCTCTTAATCCTTCTGCCTCATCCTCCAGCTCCAAAGCCATCTTCCTCAACCCCGCAGCCCCATCAATGAGACATGCCTGGCTCCCCTCCGTGTTTCTGAGTCTGTAATGCTTCTAGAAAGACCTCCCATTTGTGGGTGTTAAGGTAGCTCAATGCCAAATTCAAAGCCATCTCTTAGCCCACAGTCTACTGACAACTCAGCAAAGCCAGCGACACATTTTCCAGCTATTTAAATATATTCACATATAAAGCAAATAGCAAATTTTTGCAAGCTCCCACCCAGCTATCACAGGGGAAGGTAGCTCATGACATTGCCTCTGTTCACGCAATCCTCAAACCACAGGGGAAGCTTGGGTCATGCAGCCTAAAACCTGCTTTACCAAAGGCTGGCCACCCTCCCAGGGGACATGCAAACCTGAGTCCTTCCTATGTCGGTGTAAAAGGCTACTGCGCTGGCCCTGAAGCCACTGCCATGCAGCCATCACCTTCCCACTCCTGCTTTGCTGCTGCCCTTCCCATACCAGCCCTTCTCCACACTTGTCTGGTGGTCAAGGAGGGCCCCAGGAAGCTTCTGCCAGCCCAGAAATGCAGCCACCTTTGGGGTGAAGATCACAAACCTGGTCAGCATCTCGGAGGCTCACGTATCAACAGTACTGGAGAAGAGGAGAGCTGCACCAGCAGCAGCAGCTCCAGGCAAGGGGCACAGCAAAGCACTTAGAAGCTTTCAAAGAAATGATGTCCCTTGTGACGCTTCCAAAATCCTAATGGATTGGTTGAACCCAGGGGGCTGTGCAGGGTCCTGAACCACTAGCAGGGGCATGGGCAGACAGGCAGAAGTGCTGAGGTCAAGGCTTACCCAGAGACTGCTTCCCAGGTCATTGCAAGCCCAGACTGCTCACTCCCAGGCAATCCGCTCCCTCAAATGACACTGCAACGTGCACGTGTGTGTGAGGACCCTGTAGCCTGTGCACAACGTGCATGCACATGCGAGGACGCTGTAAGCTTCTAGGCAAAGTGCAAGGTTGGAGGCATCACTGTACTGAGCAGGGTGCTATAGGTTGAGAGCTGCTCCCATATAGCCCCT
Source organism: Brachypteracias leptosomus (assembly GCA_013401335.1). NCBI lineage: Eukaryota > Metazoa > Chordata > Aves > Coraciiformes > Brachypteraciidae > Brachypteracias > Brachypteracias leptosomus. The sequence goes on along the minus strand of VYZX01017236.1, from coordinate 44,034 downwards.
CTCAGTCAAAGCCCTCTGCTTTGCATGGCTCCAGAAATTCACTCGAAGCTGCATTTACTCAGAGTCCTGAGTTTCCCCACCCTGGGGAAGTGAGTGTGGCACAAAGCAACCGAGCCATAGCTCCCACCACCTCCTGCTCTGTGCCCAGGGCTGAGCGGTGGCAGCCCCCAAACCAACAGAGACCCTTCAGCACACCCAGTGCTCGGTCACTTCCCACTTTTAAATCCACAGGCAAAATATATCCATTTTCCTGTCTTTCTAAATGCCAGTGACCACTCCTCGTGGCCCAGGCTGACACAGGAGACAATGCACCTTTAAAATAACCCCAAACCAAACAGCAGCAGCACCTTCACGTGGGAGCTGTGTCTCACAAAGACAAGAGTGAAAAAAAAGCACCATGAGCACCACTTACCTGAGCACTTGACCCTGCAAGATACAGCCCCGAAAACATCCCAAACTACTTAATCCTGCAGCACTGGCCAGCCAATGTGACAGCAAAGACACCCAAAGATGCCAAACAAGCCACAGAGCCATTGTCAGCTTCCATCTCTTTCTTCTCCAAGCATGGGCATCACTTTGGATCCTCCTGCACAGATCCTGCTCAGCCCCTCCAGGATGGGAACTGGGACAACCACACTGAGACCCATGCAGTGGAAACCATCCCTTGGTGGCATCTCTCAAATGTCCCTCAACTCCGCTGCCCCCAGATCTGTTTTGGCAGGTGGAAACCTCCTGCCTTGTCTTTGCCATTAATTAACTCCATCAAGCTGACTGGCTTCATGCCTCCCAGGCATGTCCTGATCCACTCATGAGCCCCAGAGCTCCAACACATGTGGAAGAGAGAGGGATGATCCTCTAGAGAGGAAGGTTTTCCATGGCATCCAAGTGAAATCCTCCCATCCCAACGAAATCCTGCTTCCAAGAAGTCTTCTCAGTCAATCCTTTCCCCTGCCTTGGCATTTTGCAGCACCACAGAGGTTGGCATGAGTGCAGTGAGATACTGCTGAGGAGATGATGGTCTTGTCTGTCCCCAGCCCTACCCCACGCCACTCCCACATCTTTTTCTAGCCCACAAATTTAGGCTAAGATCTGGATTGTTTGGAAGAGCATCCCTCATAATTATAGCCACAAAGGAAGAATAGGGGAAAGGAGGATGCTGCAGCACAAAGATAAGCCTGAGTTTTTCCTCCCTTCCCTGCAAATTCAGACTCAGCTCTGGCTTTTGCCCCAGTACCTAGAGGTTAGAGACTGCTGCCTGCTCTCAGCCTCAGACCGCCGTCTGACTGCCAATTACAGCAAGAGAAATGGAGCTCTAAGCTCATGTCCTAGCAAGGATGAAAAAAAAAGTCTGTAAACTCTTCTTTACGCCACCAATCAGCCCATAAGGACACTCTGTTCACTTTGGCAAGGGCAGGAACAGGTTAAACTGCAGAGGAACAAGAGAGTGGAGTAAAAATGAGCCATCTCAGCTACCTGGATGCTTGCTCCCACACCCCTGGCAGCAAACACATCCTTGCATCCCTGTGTACCCTGAGGGTCTCAGGCTCCTTCCATCTGGCTGGCAGACACCCACCTTGGGCTGGTTGACACCCACCTCATTGATGCGGATCTGTTGGAGCTCCTGCTCGGCTGCAGTCAGCGGGGCTGGGGCGGAGCAGGAGGACACATGCTTTTGGTAGCCGCTCAGGGACACATCCTCCTGCAGATGGAGGGACAGGGGGAAGCGTCAGGGGTGGTGATCACTGCAGGGCTGGATGAACCCCAGCCTTGAGGCTGCATCTGAAGAACCCAGCAGGTCTCGGACTCCCTCATTACCAAGAGGATTGACGAGCGCAGTGCTCTTGGATGCCTCTGTGCCAATCCCATGCTCTATTTTAAACAGTGCCTATGACCACCCGTGCCCATTGAGATTACCCTGCCCCTCCTTGGACACCCATAGCTGCAGCAGTGTGGCTCCTCCAGCTGATTAACAGAGCTTGTGAGCATGAAAGTAAGAGGGAAAGGCAGAGACCACAGCCTAAGAGAAGCACTGGAGCAGGAGGGCAGCAGTGGGGATGCTCCCTGGCTCCCATGGGCACCAGAAGCCCCAGAGAGGGCTGATGTTTGGGAGGCCCTGGCTGTGCAGGTCCCTCTGCAAAATGTCCACAGAAGAGAAGGAGAAACCTCTGGCCAAGGACTGCCCAAGAAACCAGCTGAATGATCTTGGTGTGACAGCAGCTCTGGCTGCTGGAGTAACACTGCCACTACCTGGCGCTTCTCCTCCTGCGCAGAATAAAGCTCTGCATGTCTTCTGAGCCTTCCTCACATCTCTTCTATGGTCTCCATCACAGACCGGCGGCCATGCACGCAGGAGAAATTGGCAGTGGCCACTGGGGAGACTAAATCAGCATGGGGGACAAACCTCTGTGCCGCGCCCCCCCAAACGCCAGTGTGCCACATCCTGCCTGGCTTTGGTGCCGAGTCTGGGGTAGGCTCCCGAAGCTCAGGGTTGAACCCAAAAGGCTGTTCAGGAACCACCATACCTTCACCGTTCCAAACATCTCATCCTTTATGTGCCCCCCGCCAAACTCCTTCTTCACCGTTGCTCTGGTTGCAGCGTACAGCATCTTCAGCCGGACCTGTGCAAGGAGGGCGGTGGCAAGTGTGGTCAGGGAAGGGATCCTGCACAGTGGGACTACAGAGCAGCATTTCCACACAAGAGGTGCCCAGCGCTCGCGGTCACCATCCCACCACCAGTTATGCAAACCTCAGCCCTCCCTGGGAGCAACCAGCATGTTCCTATCCAGGCTAACTTCCAACTGCAGCATCTCCAAGTAGGGAGCAGCCAGGGAAACCCATCAGTGTTATCTCCAGGACCACCTGTGTACGGCTCAGCTTCACCAAGCACTGCCCATGATCTGTGGGTTTATCCTGGGCTTTGCTTCCCCAGCCCTGAGCTCCAGAGCATCATTTCCCATCTGCACCTGGGTAAGAAGAGGCACAAATGCCACCAGAGTCACCTAAAAAAGGGACTTTCACCTTTTGGCACTTCTTTGACATCATTCCTTTGCAAATCCCAGGGAAGAGTTTTGGCAAGTGCTCCTTGGCACACCACCCTTGCAATAAGACCCTCCACAGCTTTTTTTTTGAGATATACATAAAATAGCTATTATTATTATATATACACATATATGTACATGTACACATGTATGTATGTACACACATATAAATTATACATATTTTACTATCATGGTGTATGTGTAGACGTGCATGTATACACACATAAAATTGTATATAATATTATGTTATTATAATTTTATATATGTGTGTATATATATGTGTGTACTGTTAGATATATCTCAACAAACTGCAGAGGGTCTTTCTTACATATGTGTTATATAATAACAACAGATATTTGTTTTATATATATATATGACAAGTGCAAATATTAACAAGGAAATAAATCTATATAGCATATAGACTATATAAAATATGTAACATATATTTATATGTGACAAGGACATATGTTAACACAGCAGTAAAGCTCTGTCCTGCTGAAAGCGCATTATGGACATGCGCTCCACAAGATGGCATTTTACCAGCGGTAGTGCTGACACACTTTAAACCAGCCTCCCATCCAACTGGTCCTTTTCTGCCCACTCTCCAAGCTCACAAGCCAGCCCAGCAGGTGTCATTGCTGGCCTGGCCACATGTGGCTCTGAGAGAACCAACCTACCCGGTCTTCTTTAAGGTTGATTTTGGAGCCAGGCCCAGAGGTGGGTCACCAGCTGCTTTGCAGCCGAGCGTAGCAGGGCCAGGCTGGACACAGGACCAGGCAAATCAGTGCCAGCACCAGCTCCTCCCAGTGATGTTTTTGGCCAGAGCTGCAGTGGGATGTCTCCATCCCAGCCCCATGGTCCACACTGCTCCCCTCCCTACATCCCAGACCCTCCACCTCCACACACTGTGCTGCAAAGAGGACAGAGACACAGTTTCAGTGTATCTTACTGTGTCTTAAAAAAATTTACCCCATCCCTAAAGCAGTCCCTACTTCTTAACCCAGGCACAGTGATGGAGGGTGTGAATGCTCCTCCTCAGCCCCAAAGTCAACTTGGCCAGGATCTTCTCCACCCTCCACCTCCCAGAGCACATCAGTGTCACCAGGCTAGGGTGTCACAGCCCAGCATGGTGCTCACCGGGGAGCTGTCAGGGGACCAGGAGATGAAGAGCCACTCGTAGCCCTGGGCATTCTGGCTGTCCAGGCGGTACAGCACATAGCACGGCTGCTGCTCATCCAGCAAGGGCAGCACGAAGGCATCGTAGTCAGCGTCCCAGCGTTGGGACAGCTCTTTGTGAGCCCCCAGCACGAGCTGTTCTGGAAAGAGAAGACAGAAAAGGCAGTGTTAGCTGAAGGCAAGGCTTAGCTCACCTCGTAGGACCATGAGGCAGCTTCTAAGGGCTTGCCACAGATCCAGCACTGACAATGATGCATCTTACAGAAAAATAAATTAAGGTCTCAAACTACGTGCAGGAGTATACAGCCCCACTGGAGGATGCTGTCAGGGCAGCGGCCACCATGAAGGGGCTGGTTTTCTGCCACCATCCCACTGCCTCCTGCTTATCCATCTCCTCCCCTCCCATGGCCTCCCCTCAGGTGACCATCTGTAGCCCCCTTCCACTTTGCTCCTTCTGGCTGTGTCCCCAGTCATCCCTTTTTGCCCACAGGAGACCTCTTCCATCATGCCCAGAGAAGCTCAAGACCTCACCAGGGACATGAGGAGTCACCTAGATTAGGAGTGCTGAGAAAAATAAAGGTCCCAGAGCATAAAGCTGGGACAATGAGCCCAAGTTGCCCTCATCAGATTCCCCATAACCTCAGAAGGGTCAAATTCAGAGCTGGTACCTGAAGCCCATGCCCACAGGGACCAGAGATGTCCCAGAGACCCCAGCTGGGGGTGTGGGGGGAAGGGGACAGACCATGCTATTAGGAGACCCCCAGCCTCTGGAAGCAATATACATATTTCATGCACGTGATTGCTTCTCAAGTGTCCGGAGGGTCTTTCTTTTAGCTGCTATGCAAGCTGTGGTGGGGCTGGGAGCCCTGTGACGTTGACAGTACTTGGCTGGGATTTAAATGCTGGTGCAGGCATTCTATGAACATGAAACCCCACCTTGCAAGGGTTAAACCAAGCTTTGGGATGGCTGGATGGAAAAGCAACGGCACTGGAGATGATCAGTGTAGGTTGCTGCAAAACAACCCGTAATTTGTTCCATTTTAGATGCAAAAACATCCGTGGGGAGATGTTGGGACTCAGAAATGATGTAGGAAAATCTGGAGGTGCCAAAGCAAAAAGAGTTGGGGCCTTGAACAGATGGCACTCAAGGGGATGCTCAACCTGGCACACGTCCTGCCTGGACCTCTGCCCATAGGGAGCCAGGAAGCCCCTTGGCTTTGGTTGCTTTTCCAACCCTCTTCTTCCCATCCAGCTCAGCAGCTCCAAATCTTGTGGCAGGAAAGCTTTTATGGAAAATAGCTGAGGAATAAAGTGTTTGGGATGAAGTACTCTCATTCCCCAGTTTCCACCCATGTGGGGCAATGACAGCAGCGTAACCATTCCCTGCCCAGCATGGCCCCACCACCGCATCTGCCATCACACACTGAGCCTGTAATAATTTGCACACAACGGGCATGTGCTACTGGTAGAGTAACAAGGACAGCAGAGAAAAAGGGTGCTGAAAATGCCTTATCTTCAGCAAAACTACCTGTTTTGAGAAAGAGAAGTGTAAAAACCTCAATGTACACCTAAAATAAACATGAAGCCTTGCAAATGCATTTGTGCATCACAAAGACTTTCAATCCTGAATGGAATTTCGCACAGCCAAACCCACTGGCAGCTCCCAAGTACCTCCATCTGCCAAACATCCTGACACCTCACGCACCAGGCAATTGGTGTCGAATCACTCCAGGCTGTTCCTGGGCTTTGCCCAAGCCAGATCCCAGCCATGTCACTGTGAGCCAGCAGCCTCCAGCTTTCCCTTGGGCTGGAGGGGCCGCTTATTCCCCTGTCTCCCTTCGAGCTCTCTGCAGTTCAGCTCAACCCACTCAGGGCCACATTTTCCTCTTCAAGAACCATCAGGAAAGGGAAACTTGGAGCAGCCACTCTTTGGCAAAGCATCATCGTCAGCATTGACTATTTCAGGCTCCATTTCTGCAGGGTGCTGCTGCTGGAAAAAGGGCGTCTGGGAGTGTTTCTGGCCCCCAGCCCTCAGCTGTAGGCAGAGCTGCCTTGCTCCAAAATGCCCATACAAGGCAGCCCTGCCTGCAGCTCTGGCAGGCACTGCTGGGGGACAGCACAGGAACTGGGAGTCTGCAAAGCTCCATGCACAGCATCACCTATGTGTCAAGAAATGCACCCAATGGGGAAGACCACAAAGCCAAGCTTGTCCAGAAACCCACTGAGAGTGAGGAGTAGAGCATCACCAAAAACCATGTTGGACCACAGGTAGTTCTCATGCCAGGGAAGTGTTGCTGAGCCTTGGTGTGCAACCTGCTACCCCCTCCCAACACACACACCTTCTCCATCCAACCTTGGCTTCTCCTTTGCTCCCAAAGGCAACATCAGCTCAAAACACTCCCAAAGTCATAGCTGCTGTCCTGGGGATGCCTGTACACAGAGCATCTGCTGCAAGGCTTCTTGCACTGTCTTCCTCTCTTTCTACTCACTCGCTCAGAAATGTCCCAAGACAAATGCCCCATAGGGCAAAAGGTCCTCTGCAAACCACAGAGTAGGGCTGGAAGCTCCTTTTCCATGTCCCCTGTGCAGGCAGGGCAGCTGGCATGTCCTTCCCAGCTGGCTGAAACACATCTCTTCCTGGATCAGCACGCTTGAGTCCGTCTGTCCAGCTGTGACATCTGCCTGGCTGCTCAATACTGTCCAAAGGTCCTTCTCTCTAGTGGGTAGCAGCAGGATGATGTCCCCTGTATTACAGAAGAGTGGTGGCCCCGAGAGGCCAAGCACCTTGCGCCAGTTCACATATGCAGGGAGATAGGAGTTCCCTGAGCCAGGCTGGTGGGATCACTACCACCTTGTCGCCAGCAGACCAAGCCCTTTGGCACAGAGATGCTCCCAGCTCTCCTCCTTCCACCTGCCTCCCCATAGGAGCCTCAGGCTCTGCTGCATCTCAGAGGCTTCTGCAGACACTCAGGCTCCTCCAGAGCTGCCCATGGCTGGTCCAGGCCAGGGGAAAGGAGCTGGCAGGGTGGGAGACGTGGACTGTGAAGCACAAAGTGCTGTCAAGCAAATCTGGTTCACAAAGCAGCTGCTAACTATGGCACATCAGACAGGTAAATACACCCCATTCAGCCCATATAGAGATGCTGGAATGTGGCTACCATTAATGGTAAAAAGTCTCCCTTGCTGGCATCACCAGCCACAACCCAAAGTCAGTGGTACAAGCCCTAGCACCCTAAGTTCAGGCTTAGAGGCACCCCAATGCAAAAAACAATTCCCACTTCTTAAAAGCAAAAGAAGCCAAGAGTGCAAAACTGTTGTCAAGGATGCTCCAAAGAAACAATGCAGAAATCACATCCCAACATATGGGGACCTTGTTGAGAACAAAGCCACTGATGAACCTTGTAGTGGCCCTGCTGATGTGTCCCATGCATTTCAAGTTGCACCACTTTTCCAAATGGGGATTCACAGCCCCTCTGAAGACTGTCATGGGCTCCTTACAGACACATCCACCTTGGCATTTGCAGCATGGTCCTGGTGGCCCACCCAAGGGAGGTGGTGACAGCAGCTTGGCAGGGCATTAACATCCCTGCTGCGGTGAGAAACAAGTCATTCATATGCAATTGTATGAGGCTGAGGTGATGGAAAACCTACACCATTGGGGCTCCCTACCGAGATGTTCAATCACTGCTTTGCTCTGCTCACTTGTTTGATAGATATAGAGGCCACCCAAAGGCACCTTTCCATGGGACAAACATGGGAAGGCTGGTGCTAGCCTGAAAACTGGGTGTGGGGCAGCCCCATGCACAGCAGCAGGGGTTGTGATGGGTTTCAGAGCACAGCATCCCCCACGGGATGCAGTCAGGGCCCCGTGCTGAACCCCACACTGAGGGGCAGCCCCCTGCCCTGAGCAACTCCATGCCTGGTGTGGGATGCCACCTCCAAGGAGGAAGATGATGTGCATCACCCTTGATCAAGGTCCCACAGTGCCCACAGCAGCTTCTCACCAGGATTCCATAATACCATTTGACACAGCAGCAGCAAAAGACCCCCAGAGCTTGGCACCAATCCCAGACACCAGCGTCAGTCCACTGGCAAAGTCACTGCTCTCCCCTAGAGCTGCCCTGGGCCTTCCAGAGCTGCTCACCGGCACACGCAGATTTTGGGCTTGTATTTCAGGTCTGGGCTACCACGTGCCAGGGAGCCCCAGCAGCGTGTTCCTTGGGGATTCCAAAAACACAAGCAGCGGCCAAGAGGAAAGAAGGAGAGGCAGAACAGAGAACTGACATGGTGTAAATCAAAGCACTTAAAAACAGGACTTACCATCCTCGATGATGACCTTGATGAGCCGAACTGAACCGTTTCGGGCTTTGGCAAAAAAGTCCCTTAATTCCGTGGTGGCTGAAAGAACCAGAAACATCGTGATCAGATTTAGTAGTCAAAGCAGGCACTGGGCTACTTGGTGACTGGCCAGGGAGGGGAGAAAATTGGCAGGATAGAAACTCAAAAATTAAAAAAAACAACCCAACAAAGTATCTGGTGACAAAAAAATGGTAATAAAAATAATAATACAAAACCCAAACAGCTGGGAGAGAAGTGCTGTGTCGCCCCGAGGCGTCAGAGTTAAATAGCAGCTGGGAGCACATGTGATCCAGAGAACCTGATACTTGGCCTGGGTGAACATAATCACCCAAATTTAGACGATGGCTTGGCTGGTGCAGGCAGGGAGAGCTCAAGTGACAAGTTTATTCACTTTACAGAGTGGCAGGGTTTGCATGCAAGGAGTGGCTGAGAGATGTCCCAACAGGCCGTGATGTCTTGGGCTTGTGACACACAGTGGTGATGCTGCTCCTGAGGTGGCTGGGGACCAGCACAATTCCAAACTGGAGGCACTGGTTTGAAGCTGAGCCCCCGAAGAAGGGAAAGGCAGCGGCTCCAAGGTTTTGCTCCAGATCTGGTGGGGCTTTGGTTACAGAGGGCTTTTAGGGTATTTTGGGGAGTCAACTTCCTCCTCATCCCCCCTTCCTGAGCACCGGCAACTAGCAACTGGTCTTCAGCACCCTACCAGGAGGCAACGGTGCACAGCAGATGTTGAAAGGGCAGCTCACAGCCAGCATTGGAGGCTTAATGTGCTCACCCTGAAAGATCACTGGCACAGAGCTCCCTGTCTCATCCAGGACATGCTATGTACGAAGGCAATGCCCAAGAGATGTGGCTTGGAGGGGCCAAGCACTCCAGTAAGGAGCATCTCCCAGTGTGGCTCCTCCCCCTGAAAGCCGCTTTGATTATGTGCCTGAGCCTCTTCCTGGATGTGTCCACGCAGCCAAGGGGATCCCGTGAGTTCAAAGCCGTAGGCAGCTCTGAGTTTGTCAGAAATACTAAAGAAACCAGTGTTGCAAAGATTAAAGACCCTGGCAGACATCCCTTAGTCCACACCAGGATCTGTGCTCAGAGTTGCCCTGAGCAGCTCCCTGCTCCCGGTGCTTTGACACATCACCTGCCTGTTACCAATGACCGTGCTGGAGCAGCCTACAGCAGGAAGGAGTCCTGCTTTGGTCCCCAGAGCCTGAGAGCATCCACAGTCAAGGCACTTTGCAAATCAAGCCGTCCATACATCAGCTGGAGATGTGCAGTGGCTGGACAAGCCATCCCCTGCCAGCAAGGGCCACATCTATCCCACTTCAGTCCCACCAGCAGTAGGTACCCCTCTTTGACACAGCCCCACAGCAGCACTGTGGGAGGAGCCTCGACATTACCCATCACCCACCCAAGGGACACAGGTGTCACCAACTCTGTCACACACAGGTGTCCTCTGCTCCCTCGAGGTACACCCAGGTTGGGGCACTGCTCACAGTTCCCCCAGCCCCATGGAAGAAGCAGCAGGCATGGATTTGTCTCCATGAACAAACACTGATGATGATGATGATGATGATGATGATGATGATGATGATGAAGATGATGCAGGCAGAGAGGTGGACAAGGATGTTCTGGGGAGCTCCGCAGGGAACTCCTGCCTGTCCCCCCTTCAAGTTATACACCTGAGATGCACCTTCCCCACCAGTTCAAAGCCTGCCCAGATCAGAGGTCCGATGGCTTCCTCTCCCACAGAGAGAAGAGGCACAAACAAGGAAGAGCTCCCAGGCTGGTGCCCCACAAACAGTGGCATTCTTGTACAAACCAAGAGATGCCACCTCAACAGGACCCTGTGGGAATGGGCACACAGGTACCCCAGCAAAGGCACATCAATCCCTAATGGTATTTTAGGGGACACACAAAGTTTGCTGGTGTAATCCCACCACAAGCAAACCATCCTTCTCCTTCCATCAGCATCAAGGCATGTGGCTCTTCAGTTCCCAGAGCAGATCTTAACCCTTTCCCAGCACCAACTGGGAGCTCAGCTTACTCCTGCCATTCCCATCCAAGGATGCAACAATATTTTTCGCCCCTTTCCCTTGTTGAGAGTGGCTGTTTCCTTCCCACACATCTGTGGTTATTGCAAATGCACAAGGCAGAAGAGGAGCAGAAAGAGAGACATTCATACACCCCAGAAACCTCGTGCAGGAGAGAAAAGCTCCTAATAAGCATTAAGCTTCACCGATTCCCATTGCATTGCCAAAACAGGAGAGAATAACATCAGTCTTGGATTCTATAGCATCAGCTATGGGGGAGAAAGAAGAAAGCTCTGTAGAGCTAACCAGCTTGTAAATCCCTCCAGCCTGACCCCATCCTTCCCAGGGCCCAAGGGCACACAGGGGTCTGGAAAATCAGGACTCTGGGCAAACACAACCCCCTGGTCCTCCTGGAAATCCTAGGAGTACCCACAAGTATTGGATCAACAGCTGGGATGACTGACAGTTGAGTGACTGACAAGCGACAGCCAAGCACTAGGACCTATGTAGGTACAGTGGGTTTAAGGGTAAGGGGAAAAGCACAGATGCTGCTGAGGAAGTTGAGCATACGATGGGAAATACTGCTTCCCAGAGGAGACAGTGCCAGAGCTTTCAAAAAACTCAGAGTGGGTTTCCAAGCTTTAATTCTGCTGAAATAATAAAATATAATGATAAAAAAGCAATTTTCATTAAAAAAAAAATAAATAATTAAAAAATCATCAGGGTGTCTTCAATGTCCCCTTCTGTCTCTTGCAACTCAGAACCAAGAGCCAGCGAGGAAGGATAGGAATAAGCGAGCACAGGTTTTCACCACAAGCTCAGCAACTGCTTCATTACAGCATGATTATGACTTAATTGGCACAGCAGACTTGATGAGATGGCTCATGTGCCTGAAATATTAATATAAAAGTCCACAGCAGGCTCTGGAAGAAAGGCAGGGAGGAGACCTTATCCTGGAGATAAGGTGAGTGGTACCTCTGCCCTGAGGCATCTCCCTGCCGGGAAGTCTTCAGGACCCAACTCAAGGACTGAATAACCCACTTGTGGAGAAACCACAAAAATCAGGGAAAGAGAGAAGCAACAGGGCAGAGGACTGGAGGGTAACCTGCACACCCCGTTCATCCTCTAGACATGGGTTGCTGGAAAATCCTGGAACAAATAATTCAGAAACAAACCCAAGTTCTACAGCCAGTGGCAATCTACTGAGACCAAACTGCACGAGATCAGCCTAGCTTCCTCCAGCAGGGCCACAGACCTGTGGGCTTCAGGGTCCTCAGCTCAGCTTTTGAATTGTCTCCAAGTGTCAGAAGCCAGCCTGGGAGACATGGTGGTGATGAACCTATATGGCACAGGCACAAAGCTGCACAGATAACTCACTCCGGGAGGTATCAGAGGTTGGATCGAGCAAGGTCTCCTGGGGACCTGTGGTAGGTTCGGGTTTAGTCCACATTTCCATGAACACCTTTGGCAACTGCAGTAGTGTTTCCTGCAGCTGTAAGGTGGGAAGCTACAGAAGATGCAAGCGCATGCTGGAGAAGAATGCGCTGTTCTCTCAGGAGACTGGAGAAATGGGCTGGGAAAAAAGGAAACAGGATGAAACTCAGTAGGAAGAAAAGTACTGTAACTAGGAGAAGGGCCATCTGCATCAATGCAGGGTAGGATCCAGCAGCTACAGAAAAGAGAGGTGGGTTGCAAGCCAAGTTCAGGTTAGTCGCTTCATGTCACTGCAGGCAAAGTAATTAGTGAAGGCATGAACAAGAGTGTGATCACATTATTTGGTGCTGACATGCTGCAGGCACAGCAGGAACAGCACATCCAGCTTCAGCATCATGCAAGGAGCAAGGCACAGGACAGACAGCACCTAAGGCAGAAGGTGCAGCACGCAGGAGCAACTGAAGGAACCGAGCCCACAGGAAAGAAGAAAAACAATGGACACCTTGTACTGGTTTTCCAGCCAGAAACATCAGGTACCACCTTGGCATTTTGGAAACCTTGCAATAGGGGTGATCGAACTCCAGGAAGGACACCATCCCCTCCCAGGCTGCTGCTGCTTTGAGGCAGGATGAGCTTGGTGGCATGTTGAGGAACCTTCTGGCCTTTCTACGAGACAGCCCTGCCATCAACCCTCCTGACAGACATGGCGGGCATGAGCACTCATGCCTCCTCAGCCACACTCCCATGACAGACCAAAAACCACCTCCAGCCACCAAATCGTGCACCACCTCCCTCCCTCACCAGCTTGTAGGCTGAAGATGAGCTGTCCCCTATTCATGAGCTACCTCTATTTAGCAGCCTGCTAACAGTGTATCCCAAGTCCCCTTGCACCACAAATCCCCCCTGTCCAGCAGCACCTCCCACCCATTTGGGATGGAGGGTCGAGCAGAGCCAGCTGTGCAGGCTGGGCAACTCGCAGCATTGGCAGGGAGGCGATGGTTTGTCTAGCTGTGTCCTTCAGGTGGCCCTGACCATGCAGGCAAGCTGCCAGGGAAGAGGAGCTCATGGTGAGAAGGCTCAGTGGTGGCTTCCTTCTTGGCAGCACCAAGCAGTCATGGACTTGAAGCCTGAAGACCCTATGCCTCGAGGACAAGGTCCTTGCACCTACTTGATCAGACAAACTGTCTGCAGCCAGAGCAGGCAGCTGCCCTGCCCTGGAATGTGCCCATTTGGATCAGTCCCTGGGAAGTTTGAGTGCTGTGCATGAAGCATTGACGCTTGCCTGAAAGCACTGTGAGCTGGAGCAGTGAGATGGTGTGGCAGGGACCACCCCGCCACAAAAGCTGTTCCCAAAGCTGAGCCTTTTTTGATGTTTACATCCCTAATTAGCTTATCTGAGCAGAACCAGACTGTAAGGAAGCTGGAGGGAGACAGGCACCGCGCAGTGCTGACGGCCGTAGCCACAGCAACGGGCCGGTCTCTCCCCGGGAATGCCAGGGTGCCAGCAGAGCCACCTGCGCAACCCATGGGGAAGCACCGTGGGGCTGGGAATGGAGGTGACAGCCACGCTGCCTCCCCTGCACCCTTCCCGCCTCCATCCTCTCACTCACTTGTTGGGGAGCGACAGATTTTTTGCCTATTCGACCCTTCCCAATCCTCCCCCCATCCTGATGACAATGCCCAGCTCCCAGATCAATAATACATGCTCCCTGAAACAGATGCCTCTCTCAATACATCGAATCATCTTGTCCTCCTGATGGGAAACTCGAGCCTCTGGCCATCAATCTTTCATTCCCTGGACATAAACTTCAAGTTGATGCAACTCCAAGTGGCTGCTTCCCTTTCACTGTTCCAGGTACAGTGTGCCTGGGATGCAACAGGGAAACTCAGCCAAAAATCCATCCCCAAACCTGGGCAAAACTTGTCTGAGCTCCAGAGAGCTTGGCCAGACAGTAGTTGAGATGCTGATGGATAAAACATGGTTACGCCTGCACCACCCTGGCACAAGCAGCTCTGTCCAGGCATCCAGGAAAGGGCACAACTGCAACAGGCACAGAAGAGCTGTTACTGCTGTTAAAATTCCTTATTTTCAGTCTATCCCAGTGTAACTCCATCACGCAGCGCCTGCTCAACCCGCTTGCTGCAGAGAGCTTTTCTGCTGACGGCCGTGGCTGGCCAGTTTAAGTGCTAAAAGGATTTTATTTCTCACCATGGGGAAAAAAAAAAGTCCTTGCAGGGAATCTTTTCTCTGGGAAAAAGCTGCAGATGTCAGAAGAAAATAGAAAGAAGAAGGGGAGGAATTATCTGAGCAATAGAGGACACAAGTAAAGCTTTTTTCCCCAATTTTCTGTGGGGCTTGGTTGTATCCTGCAGGACTTCATGCAAGTCATTGTCTGTATTGCAAATCCTGTGCAAATTTCCAAGTGGGTGCCCAGGACCCATCTTCTCTCTGTCTTAGCACCTCAAATCAGAGTTATTTGTCCCTCCTCTCACTCCAGAGTAGGCAGCGCCCACCCTGCAGGCAGTATCGGTGGGATCCAGGCATCGACACAGCATCCTGGAGACAGCATCCACAGTCCTGCTTTGCCCACCTTAGTTGCTGGTTGCTGCTCCTCTTCTCAGCCCATTAAAGCCACCACTGGGAGCACTGGTTTGGGTGTTGAGGGGGATATGGGCCCAGGGACAGACCCTGGTATTGGTCTCATTGTATTTATAGCCTCTCAGTGCATGCTTTCCAAGGGATTGCCTCTATCCTGCCACTTTAGGTGCTTAATTTCAAGGGCTTTGACATCTCAGGGTGTTTATCTGGTCTCCCACCCACGCTGCCACTCTGGTCATCCTGATGTGCCACCAGCTGGGACACAGGCCACTTCCCCAAGCGGGCATCAACCTCCGAGGTGGGTACTGGCCCCAGAAGAGAGCTCACAAGTGGGGACCAGCTCCTCAAAACCATTCTTGCAGCAGCTCAGCGCCCTCTGTCATGGATGCCACGGATGAGAGCAAAGGTCCTTCCCCATCCCCACATCTTGCCACCTGCCCCAGAAAGAACTGGCACCAAGTTCTATTTTTTTTTGGTTGAAGAAACAGCATGCTTTTGATTACTTTCTAGATGGAAGAAAAAAAAATCCCTTTTAAGACACTTTTCTCTCTACCCAGAGGTCATGAAAGAACACTTATAAGTAACTGGGTGACCTCCCACCCACATCAAAGCCCTGGTTCAGCATCAACATGGTGGTCAGGTCTGGCTTCTAAACTTGAAGAGTGAATGCTGTTTCCATCCAATGCCACTCAGGGCAGAACATGGATTGCAAAAAGTAGTACCTGTAGTTAAAAAATAAGTTTCCAGCCCCAAGAAGCCCACAGCAACCCTTGATAGCTTCCAACTGCCTCCCTAGCCCAGCAGTCTCCATAGCAGCTCAGTTTTCTCACCAGCAGCTTCAAGAGAGCTGCCAAGGATAACTAAAAAAAAATAATAATTAGCCTTTGTGTAAAAGGCTCAGCACTGATTAAACACCTAAAACCTGCAGCTCTTCACCACCATCTCTCCCACTCCTCAGGGACCACCTGCTTCTCCCCAAAAGCTGGGATGACTCAGTAGCACTGCAGCAGAGGAGGAGCTGTGTCAGGGGATCCCCTGTCACCATGTCACCCTGCCCTCACCCTGATCTAGCATGGTGTCAACCAAAATCTCTCACCAGCTTGCCCACAACCTCCCCTAAGCCAGATGGTGGGTCAGACCATAATTCCCCTGGGAGCAGATGCTTTCCTGCAAACAGGGGAGAAATGGGAATGGAAAAACACAAAGCAATGCACACATGAAAATAATGAAGCCCCAGAAATCAGGAAGACATGGAAAACCCCTCCTCCTCGGCACAGCAGATCTCAGTGTCTCAGCAGAGAGGATGAAAGTAGCAGCCGGATTGCTGCTCCTCATCCAATACCGAATCTGCTCTCTGCTGAGCAAAGAAATTAATTTGATCACTGTGCCAAGGTGGGGAGGACTGAAATACTCCCAAAACTCCCCAAGGGTTGTTCTCTGAAAGCCCAGAGCACCCCAGCTTTGCATTGCAGGTATTGGAGGGAGAGATTTGAATTCAGAGGGGAAACAGCCACTTTGTGGAAGAGGGACCATGCAGCAGGGGATGGAGGAGGGGACCCAGAGAGCTCAACCACCCAGAGATGAGCAAGACCACCCAACCCAAGCTATTTTTTGTAACCACGGGGAGGCTTTTAGGCCACCCTGAGCTTGGAGATCTGCTGCTTGGACAGTGTTGTTTGGTCTGTCCCCACCCTGCACTAGCTGCCACTCCTCAGGGGAAGTCTGAGTCCCTTCCCCTTTCTAGCAGCACGCTGCTGACGGGCATGTCAGCTCGCAACAAGAACTCGCCGCAACTCAGCGCTAGTCCCAGTGAGGTTTGCCAAGCGGTGGGCAACCAAGGTTGGTGAAGGTCAGTGCTCTCAGAGAGCAGCTCATTGGCTTCGCCAAGCCAGCACATCCGCCCCCAGCAGCCGAAGGAGTGCTGGGAAGGAGTGCTGGGGAGGATGGCACCAGCGGCGCAGGGGGATGGGCATGGCGGCCAGCAACAGGCAGCTGCCTCCTGGGGCACAGGCAGCTCAACAGGCCTCACCTGCACCAAACCTCACAGGAGAGCTCTGCAGAGCGGGGCTGGCACAGTGAGAGTTCCAGTGGGCACTGGGGTCCATCCTGCTGACTGTTTTTTAATTTATTTTTTTTTAACAGTTGAGGGAATATTCAACTAAAGCCTGAACTTCAGGGCCTAAGCTTAAACCAGAAGCAATGAATCTGAATCCAAACATCTTCAACTATCAACAGTGCCAGGTAAAGCAGGAGAAACATCTAAGCATCATTGCTAACCACTTCTCAGCTACAGTTCCTCCAGAAATACCTGAAAGGGAAGGATGCTTTCAACCATGCACCCAAGGAACAAGGATGCTTGTGCCATGAAGGAACAGCAACCCCAAATTCAACACCCTTGCACAGAAGTGCTGGCTGGGAGGACAGGAGTTGCAAGGCCACTTCTCGGGGCACGCAGCAGTGCTGGATTCGCACCCAACGGCATGGAGCAGGGCTTCAGGGGCAGCTGCCCGCACATCCCTGCTCCCTGCTTGCATATTGATTCGGTTACATAAATTATGCAGCACCTCTACTCCTGATTAATACTGTTAATTGAGTTAGCAGAAGGGGAAATACCATGAGGACGTGCAGTCACGCACCAAATGCACCTATAAATGCAAAAGCCATTGTCTCGGGGTGCTGGCTGGGTCCTGTAAGGAGCAAGCGGGGAGCTTCTCCCCACGTGCAATGGCCACAGTCAGGCAGGAATTTAATCGGACCCTGTGCAGTCCCCCTGGGAGGAGGCCGAGGCTCACCGCANCTCCGTTCCGCTCCGTCTCCGTCGCGTCCCGGGCAGGAAACGGCTCCACAAGCAGCACCACCCGCTTCCGGAGTCTGGTCCCCACCGCCCGCACCGCCTCGGGGAGGAGCCGCCGCTGCCGCGTTAAGGCGCCGCCTGGCGGAGCTGGGCCGCAGCGCCGCGTAGGCCCCGCCATGTCCGCCGAGTGGCTGCGGCGCTGGCGACGGGGCGGCCCCGCGGAGCGGCCCGGTGCTGCACAGACGTCCGGGCCTGGCCCGCCTCCCACCGCCCGCTTCTACCGCCGGCCGAAGTTCCTGCGCGGCGGCGGCGCCGAGGAGAGCCCGCGGGACGGGCGTGCTGTGCGGGGCACCGGGCCCGAGCGGCCCCTGCCCTGGGGCACGGGCTATGCCGAGTGAGTGCGGGCCGGCAGCGGGGCCGGCCCGGGGAGGCGGCTCTGGGGGGCCCCCGGGNAGACCACCCAACCCAAGCTATTTTTTGTAACCACGGGGAGGCTTTTAGGCCACCCTGAGCTTGGAGATCTGCTGCTTGGACAGTGTTGTTTGGTCTGTCCCCACCCTGCACTAGCTGCCACTCCTCAGGGGAAGTCTGAGTCCCTTCCCCTTTCTAGCAGCACGCTGCTGACGGGCATGTCAGCTCGCAACAAGAACTCGCCGCAACTCAGCGCTAGTCCCAGTGAGGTTTGCCAAGCGGTGGGCAACCAAGGTTGGTGAAGGTCAGTGCTCTCAGAGAGCAGCTCATTGGCTTCGCCAAGCCAGCACATCCGCCCCCAGCAGCCGAAGGAGTGCTGGGAAGGAGTGCTGGGGAGGATGGCACCAGCGGCGCAGGGGGATGGGCATGGCGGCCAGCAACAGGCAGCTGCCTCCTGGGGCACAGGCAGCTCAACAGGCCTCACCTGCACCAAACCTCACAGGAGAGCTCTGCAGAGCGGGGCTGGCACAGTGAGAGTTCCAGTGGGCACTGGGGTCCATCCTGCTGACTGTTTTTTAATTTATTTTTTTTTAACAGTTGAGGGAATATTCAACTAAAGCCTGAACTTCAGGGCCTAAGCTTAAACCAGAAGCAATGAATCTGAATCCAAACATCTTCAACTATCAACAGTGCCAGGCAAAGCAGGAGAAACATCTAAGCATCATTGCTAACCACTTCTCAGCTACAGTTCCTCCAGAAATACCTGAAAGGGAAGGATGCTTTCAACCATGCACCCAAGGAACAAGGATGCTTGTGCCATGAAGGAACAGCAACCCCAAATTCAACACCCTTGCACAGAAGTGCTGGCTGGGAGGACAGGAGTTGCAAGGCCACTTCTCGGGGCACGCAGCAGTGCTGGATTCGCACCCAACGGCATGGAGCAGGGCTTCAGGGGCAGCTGCCCGCACATCCCTGCTCCCTGCTTGCATATTGATTCGGTTACATAAATTATGCAGCACCTCTACTCCTGATTAATACTGTTAATTGAGTTAGCAGAAGGGGAAATACCATGAGGACGTGCAGTCACGCACCAAATGCACCTATAAATGCAAAAGCCATTGTCTCGGGGTGCTGGCTGGGTCCTGTAAGGAGCAAGCGGGGAGCTTCTCCCCACGTGCAATGGCCACAGTCAGGCAGGAATTTAATCGGACCCTGTGCAGTCCCCCTGGGAGGAGGCCGAGGCTCACCGCAGGGACCAAAGATGTGGCCGGGGCTGGCGTGGGGCTGTGGTGAAGCTGATCTGTGTGGACTAAGGTGCTGCCGCACCAGAAGGCATCTTTACGAGTGGTGGCACGGCGGTTTATTAGCATCACCCCAGACAAAGGAAGAGGGAGAACCCTTCACCGGAGCATCCCCAGAGCCAGACCCGCCCCTTCACCTCCTACGAGCACCCAAATGCTCTGAGCCTGACTCAGTGTCATCGTCCTCCCCCCCTCCCCCCCAGCTACTTGCAGGGAAACCTGCCGGCTCCTTCAGGAAGCTTCATCTTGTCCCCATCATCGCTACCGCGAACAGCTCGGCAGCCTGCGCGGCGGGACCGGGGGATGCTCGATGCGTCCCCGCCGGGTGCCTCCTCATGGGGGTGCAGAGGAGCAGCCCAGCCCAGGGCGGGGGTCCGACCCCTGCCCAGCACGGCAGCGGGGGCTGCAGACACCCCGCGGGAAGGGACGGGAGGGAACTAGCGGCTCGGCGGGAGCCGCTTACCGTGGATGCCGGTCTGGTGAGTCATGGCTTCGCTCGGCTCGGCTCGGCTCCGTTCCGCTCCGTCTCCGTCGCGTCCCGGGCAGGAAACGGCTCCACAAGCAGCACCACCCGCTTCCGGAGTCTGGTCCCCACCGCCCGCACCGCCTCGGGGAGGAGCCGCCGCTGCCGCGTTAAGGCGCCGCCTGGCGGAGCTGGGCCGCAGCGCCGCGTAGGCC
>VYZX01017235.1:927-14326 GCA_013401335.1 Brachypteracias leptosomus | reverse complement strand
CTGTGATTCTGTGTGATTCTTCTGGTCTATGTTTGGACATGGCATAATGCTTTCCATGGTGTAATCCATGGAATGGAGAAAAGACTGCTGCAGGGGTGTCTTGGAAAGGAAGTTTATATTCTTCTTTGCCCCTTCTGGGGGCAGGATTTCCTGGGCAGCCTTTTCTCTGCATTAGCTCTGATTTACTGGCCAGCATGTGAAAAGAAAGCAAAGGCAGGAACCTTTATTACCCGTTTTACTAATCAAAGATATTGAGGTGATTTGTTTCATTATTTATTCAATTTAAGACTCAGTGCCCAGACCCAGAGATGAAGTCTCTGTTCTTATGAAGTCAATAAGACTTTGTCTCTGATACTGTTAGATCTAGGATTTCTGTCCACCTTTGTGTTATGCATATGAAAATTGAGAAACAATAGGTGAGAGTGAGCAATAAGCATCTGTCTTCTATCACTTCAATACAGATGGAATCAGATCCTAGATTCACATGTAGTAAAGTGTAGTCATGATAGTATTTGTCAAAAATCTACAGCTTTTACCTACTATGATGTATGCATCATTTGGTCTTGAATTTTTGATGCTTTAAAATATGTTTCATTAACATACAGGAAAAGTCAGTATTAGCTTAATATAATACATACATTTGTTTTGCACAAAGTATTTTTGTAAAAAATCTCTCCTCAGTCTTGCTGAGATCATTTTGGTTTATTCATACACTATTTCACAAAACAGTAGTACAATGTGGCTGATGATTTCTGTTTGTTTTGTTGAAGACTTCTATTTACAACAATGAGGTTTCAGCTATTATATACAGAATGGTTGATGGCAATTGTCAGTGAAAGGGACTACCAGCTTGAAAATGGCCATCAAATGGCACCACTCTATTGAAGGGCAACATTATGGTTCCGTTTTAATGGTGTGTAGTTTTTTTTTTTAAAAAGACATGTATCTTGAAAACTATGTATCAATTAATTATATAGTGTGTATAAATTATGAATTTAGCTATCTAATGACCTGATCCTTGATGGCATCCAAGCTATTAGTATTTTTTTTTTCTTTAAGTATATGCATTACTTATAGGGAGAAAAAAAAAGATCGTTTCCAGACTTATTACTTCAATACCAATTGAAATTTACTTGAGATTTACTATGTTAGGCCTGAAGGTTCCATTTGGCTATTTCATTAATATGACTGATCTTTCTTTTACAGAAAGAAAGCGTTATCTTACCTTATTCTATTGAGTATTTTTCAACAGTCTAGCTACGGTGGATCTATCTCCTTGAAGTGTGTTTGTGTAATCATCTCCTTTTTTTTTTTTCTTCCCCCTACTCTCTTGTTTCTGTTATTTCCTATTCCAAAAGCAAAATGAATCAGGATGAGATTGATTAATGTAGGATTAAGGAGGTTAGGCAGACTGGACTTCTGTTGACTTTTGACTTTAGCCTAATAAAGATATATTGGGATATTTTACAATGGCAGGTTTGGTCTAAAGATTAATTTCCTTATACTGTTACTTAAATTTCTTCCTTCTCCTGGTCACAGAACACTAGTATAAAACATCTAGCAAATAGATTTGAGTTATGCATTCATGGAAAGTGGAAATTTAAGTAGCTGCTTTCATATGGAAAAAAAAAACCCATGCTTTAAAACACATACTGGGATACACAGGGATAATTATTGTATTGCAAACAAAATTAGAGTAAGTGTCTTGCTCAGAACAGGAAAATCCTCTTATAGTTCATAACCACATTGTTACCCATCACTTTAAATAAACAGAACTATGTATAAATTTATGCAAGAATAGACATTATTTACTGTTTTTTCTTTTTAATACATGTAAATAGTTTCTAATGATGTTTAACATGTGCTTAGTACTACCTTTGTGAAAGCATAAAGATGACTTCATAATAGCAAAAAGAGAATATCCTCATTAAGTAGTGTTGTGAGTCTCTCCAGGTAAAAAACAAAATGGAAAAAATAAATCTCATAATTGAAACATGATCAGATAGGGAAAGTGATCAAGTAGATTTTTAAACCTTCCCAGACTATTTAGGACTAGTAATTGCAAGATTCTCTGGTCTGTCACAAATCCTATATTTGTGTCAACTTGAAGGCCAATGAAGGTGGATAGAAACTATGTTATTGTTTCCTACACATTTGTTTTCCTTGTTGGGGCAAGAGGGAGTCAGCAATCTTTTATTAATTAAAATAATAAATTAATAACAATGCACCTGAAATTAGGAAAAAGATCTATTTATTTTATTCTGAATTGCATTTGCACATCTTGTTCTGGGTGGCCTGAAGGATGGGCTTCCTATAATCGTGTGACATGCTTTTCTCACTGCATTTGTTCTGATCAATGATATAGAAAAGTTCCAAGTATCAGTACCCCTTTTAGTGACATATGCATGAGTGGTACAGCAATAATTGATATAATGAGTATCTCACATCCCTGTATGCTGAACAGTTATGTTCCTGCTTGAGAGGGAAAAGTGTAAGTTCCAAAAAAACCCCACAAACCAAGAACTGCTGATACACACTGAAAGATACAGTGTTAATAATCCTTGCAAGACCAAGTCAGGCAGGAGGTTGAAGGTCGGGCTTGGGGGGCAGCTGTGAACTTCTAAAGGAGCCAGTTCAATAAAGAAAACCACAGTGCTTGGGGGCAGGGGAGATTTATTGCCAGACCAGTGGATTCTGCATCTGCTCTCTTTGGTTTCATATGGATCCAAGATTGGAGTTTTGGATTGCTTATCAGCACATGACTTAAACTATTGAGGAACAATTCCCATCTGAGCTAGTTCCATTGTCTTACGTAGGTAGGTAATTTATCTTTTTGGAAAGCACAGAAAGCAATGAGAGACTGATTTTGTCAGTCTGTATAGCATGAGTTTGCACCAGAAATGTTAATTTCTGTGCTAAGTTGCTGGTAGCATATTGAGGAATAACTCCTGGTGTAGCTGTAGCTAGAGATGGGTTGAGGGAATGAAGCTAATGCCACTAAGAAGCTTCCTACATGTGTTGATCATCTGCCCTAGCAGCTACTGAGGAAAAAAAAGAAGGACCTGCTTCTCTCTTGTCTTACTAGCAATGGCCTGTAAATAGTATGCAACTGAACCTCACTTAGGCAATCTGGGGGCTCCTGGCATATTTAGGAGATTCCTCCTTGTGGATTATAAATGTAGGTACCTTTTAATTAAAAACTTCCTGGAAATACCTACAATTTCTAGATATAATACTAGGTAAAAGGTAACATATTTTGTGAATTACAATTGTAGAAATTACTGTATGTTTTTGAAAGTAATTTTAAAAAGAAAGAGAACTGCATTCAGAGTGCACTACAGATAATCAAAACTTGTTAATACTTATAAACGCATTTAGTAGGAATATTAGATATGGTGCTTAAAAAAACTCCACTTATTTCACTTATAGCCACTTAAAATTTAAAAAGTAACTTTTTTTTATTGTGATCTTTTTTTTTTAATAGAGTACATTTTAGTGGCACTGCTCAACTAAAACTTCATGTGATAGAAGAAAAAGTTACTACAGTTGAGCACATCCAATGCTTGAAAATATGCTTTGAATTAACTTGCCTTGTTTGTTGTTGGGGGTTTTTGCTTCCTTTTCAAAGTCACAGTGCTTCTTGAAGATTTCTAAAATTTCTGGGGAATGTGCTCTAAGGATTTTTTTTCATTTTTTTTTTAAGCATTCCCAGAAGATTGTTTTAAAGATATGTCCCTCCAGGGTTAGCAGGTGTGAGGATGAAATATCCATGCCTTTCTGCAATATCAGGTTTAGAATTTCTTAAAGGAATGGGACTGCAACCAAGATGGTTAATAGTTCTGCTAAACCCTTTAAATCCTGGAATTTAACCAGGAAAACAGAGAAGTGTCAGTGTGAGATGTAGCACGTTCAGACTTCAGTTCCTTTAATGGTAAACTTTAGAAAAGCTTGATCATGTCCTGTTGGGCAGGCTCAGTGTTTGGAAAAGGCTGTTCAGTGAGGTAGTCCAACATTTGCTCTTCAACCACTGTCCCTTCATTGAGATGTATTTCTGTAAAGCCAGTTGAAGTCTCTCCTGTCATTGCGATTGCATTTGATCATTTGGTTGCAAGGACAGCAGCATGCAGTGGGGTTCTGCCAGTCCCCAGAGGCTGACCACCTACTTTATGGGGTATTGCAAGTCTTATTGCGTTATATCTTTTAGTGCATATCAGCACTTCTTGTACAGTTAGATGCACTCTCAGTCCAACAGGCAGCTGAAAATAGTATAGTTGACTTGTGTTCACAGTGTAAATTAGGTAAAAACATGACAAAACGTTTGAGCTAATGTTACCTTGTAAATGAAACCTCTGTCTTCTTTTAACTCTTAGCACTTATTATCAGAAAAATGACTACAACATCCAAAAGTACACAAAAATCTGAATTCAGATATGTGGAAATGACATGATCTATTTGTGTACTGTACTGAATTCTTACGATGATGGGATTAACTGACTTGAACACAGCCCTTTTATGGAAAGCTCATGAAATTAAAGGAAGCCTCTGCAAATGATATCTCATCTTTTTGACCAAACATTTCAAGCTATTATGTTTTTCCATGCAAAACCAACAACCTGCTTATAATTTTGGTAAGACTGCTTTTCTGAAATATTTCAAAATACACTATTCTAAATTCTGCTTGGTTTTCAAACTGGAAAGCTATCTAATGATTGTATTAATCATCCCAGTAAACAAACTCCTCCTTCTTTGACTTCTGGTATCTCAGAGATGACAGTGTGGCCAGCTGCCACTACATGTGGGGATAGTTTCTGTGACTTGGACACCTGTCAGCAAGAAACTGAAAACCACATGGAACACAAAACAGCTGCCATGTGTAATGATTTAATATTAACATACAATAAGGAGCTGGAGCATGTGTTTCTCTTTGTATTGCACTACAAAATAAATGATGTAGGTAAATCACTTATTATATCTTCCAGCATTGGATATGCAGCGTCAAGTGTTTAATAAATAAAATGAAGACTACTTTATGAACTCCTTATTATATTAGATCTTAAACCTCTTTTTACTGTCTGGCACGCTACAGAAGGTAGGTTTTCTCTAATCCTGCATACTCAAAACCAACTGCCTATTTTCCAGGACATGCTGTAAGGCATGCCCTTGTGTGTCAAATTGGAACTGAGCCAGCATCTTATCCATCAGCATTAAGTGCATGACAGGAAGCTGTTCTCTGTGTGCATGTATCCATAGACCAGAATGCTGTTGCACAGTATTTCAAATCTACTTGTTTTTATACAATTCTGTTGCAAATGTTCTTAGAGTAATTGAAACCAGTATTTCTAGTTTGACTGTAAATCTTTACTAACCTTCCTTGCTTGCATTAATTTCGTACAAAACTGTCATACATATTCCAAGTCTTAGGGCTGTATCCTAAGAGAAACAGTTGTCACCTGTTTCCTTTACAGGTTTATAAACTTTTATATAAAAGTTTTTCATATGCCATTGGAAGGTGGAAGCTTGAAAATATTGAGTGATGCTCAGAAATGCAATGTAACATGGTAATTATTAAAATATAATTTTCAATTAAAAATAAGAAACAACATTATCTCGCAACAGATTGTTCTGGGGACAGCAAAGCATTTCAAGTGTCACTTTCCTTACATTTTCTATACAGAGGGCAAGACTTTGCAAAATTATTGGGAAGAAATTGCGCAACTTGTATCAGTGATACTGCGCTTGCTTCCCCATCTGCTTATCTAGCAAATTTTTGGCCATGTCTTTGAGGGTTAAATGAAGGGTGGAGCATGACAAGCTAATTCACATCTTATTTTAAAGCTAACTTCAACAGTTTTACCTTGGGTACATTCCAAAATACATCCATTTCTACAGGTTGCCACAGATGATTTAGTGATTAGGGAGGGTCATGCTTTATTTTGTTTTCTGTTTAATTTAATTTCTGGTTTTGTAATTTATAGTGAAGAAATCTAAGAGGCCTGGTTAAAGCCTTTTTATTTCTTTGTGCAAATATTGACTAAAATAATTTTAACAATAAATCTAGTATTTAGACTTGGCAGACTAAGCTATCCCTTCAATAAGGGAAGTTCTAACACTGGTGTGAGTTAGTGGGAGACAGGAAAGCAACAGTGTCATATAAACTTGGAAGTATACCAGTTCTGACCTTGCAGGAATGTGAAGTCCAATGAGCCTGATGGTATCTTTTACTGATATCTGTGCCATTTTATGAAAATTTTGGTAGATAATATATGTTTCAATAGTCCAGAAATTTTTTTTTGTCCAGTTTCTTTGAACTGTGTGAGATGGTCCTAATAAATACATCCAACTACATGTTTTACTGCTTTACTTCATCAAGCATAACATCTAAAAAGCAGTTGTTTGTGGATTCTTAGTCTTCCTTCCTCTGTTCACTAAGTGGAAACAAAGTACAGGAACTATTCAACAGTGAATTTATTTCTTTTTAGTAAACTGCTTCAATTCAAAAAGCTGTGCCGAAAAAGTAGTTTTTAAAAATCCCTTGAGATGTTGATTTTTTTACTGCTGGGACTGGCTCAAAAAATAGAGTATGGGCTATATGTTTTGCTAAAATAATGTGGGCAATTTATGTGATTGTGTTGATAAACTGTACAGGTTCATTCATAAAGAGTTTCTATTTATCTGGGTTTAGGATTTTTGCTTGTATTCCCAGGCATCGCTCCTTAGGGAAGGGAAAATGTTGACTTCTTAGTGATGCTGTTTTTCACATTGAAGGGTTACACATTTTGAGGAGGATAATAACTGTGCCCAAAGTGACAGAGCTGACATCTAGAAATCTGGAAGTGTTTTTGAATAAGCTATTCACAGGGTACAGCTAGATTTTCATTTGAATCTATGATATGTTAGTCTTAGACTGAGTCAGTTCCAATTCATTTTTATACAGATTATACCTTCCTAAGCCTAATTACTATTCTCTTCCTTAATATGTCCCTGAAGAGCAGCTATTTTACTGCAATTACTAAAAATGAAAAGGAGAGTAAAATTCAGTGACAGTAAACTGGAGTCCTCAACCGTACATATTCATTTTAGGTATCTGGGTTTTGCTGTTTTTCTTCTTCCTCTGCTGAATGGAAGAAAGTTCCCATGTTATTATAAATTTAACAATCAAGTTCTTAGGAGCCATGTAACCAAATTATTTCCTGTTAAAATCTCATTGGCATAGTTAGAGATGGATACTGTTGAATTCAACTCATTTATTTTTTGTAACAGTAGGCTTAGGATACTTTTCAAATACCAAATATTAAACAGTGGTTTTGATGTAGATGCAATCATTGGTTGTATCTTCTGAGGGTTTTTTTTAAAGAATCTGGAGTAGAATTATTAGATTAAATTCTTGATGGTGCATTCATTGAAACAGTTATTTTAAATATCTTCAACTAGTGATAAGTATCTGTGTGGAATGTACATCTGGAATGTAATTAGTAAATGAAATTGGGGCTATACTCCCAGACTACAGATTTTAATCTAAGTACTTATGTGATACTATCTAGGTTCCTAAGGTAAAATGAAAGTGGTAAGATTTGAGCTCCTGACCACAGGTAATGAGAAAGCTGATGAACTTCCAAATAGTCTTAATCTTAAAGTTGAGTCAGTCAGACTTGAGATATTGATAGAACATAGTCCTATAGATTGCAAAAAAATAGAAAACATAGGGTTTTTTTTTTATACTTGTACATAGATAATTTCAAATAGCTGTAGCAGAGAATTGATGCTCTAGTCAGGCTCTAGCCTTGTTCTTTTCCATCCATGATTGACAGTAAACAGGATTTCTGAATGAGCTACGCCTCTGCTGTGAGAGGTGGGGAAGAGGGGCACAAAAACATCAAACGTAACTGTGCAAAATGTCCCCTTCCCTTCCAATTCTGCAACTTCTTTCTCCTGACACCAAACTTGAAAATAGCTTGTTTTGAGTCTATATTTCCTAGTATCAAATAACAGTTATTAGCTATATTAGCTCTGTAAATGGAAAGGATCTATAGCTGTTTCAGTCTTTGCCTAGCAGGCTTTCTGATTATAGATTTTTGCCCTCTCTCTGTTTTCATTCACTCAGTGTAGTGTCCTTGAAGATTCTTGAAGCTGATGGTTGGAAGAACTCCTAGAATATCCTCTTATGAAGGTTCCACTTGTAATAGAAATACTCTCAGTTAGGAGAAATGAATTTGGTACAGTTTACTATACAAAACAGTTTTTGAAAAAGGATATTACTTTTATTTATAAAATCTTCTCTTCTGGAGTATGCTATGCCCAAGTTTAATTTCCTACAAAATTATTAACTAAAATACATTAGTCTAGGTGTAATTGCTTAAATGATCGAAATAGCTCATAAAATACATCTCATCAGGCAATTCAGCATTGTTGAAGTCTATACCTTTTTCTTGTGAGATTTTATTATTAGCCTAGAAACACTAGAAAATTTATTTAGAGAAAAATTAGGAGTCTCATGCCATGAAACTTAGATTGGTAGGCATCCTGGAACATCTTTTAGGTTGGACTAGATGATTCTTGGTTGGACTAGATGATCCTTGAGGTCCCTTCCAACGTGGCATTCTATGAATCTATGATTAAGTGATTGGTGGAGTCTTGAATAGTTGAGTCTGGATGGAAGCTAAAAGACCAGAGAGTGGTGAGAGGGAACAGCACTCACTTCCCTTGTCCAGACACAAGCTTTTTCTTCTGGCATCTAAAGGAGTGGGACTCAAGCCTCACTTTTATGTGGAAATAGCTCAGTGCGTAGTTTGGGTGAAAAGAAGAGGGAAGACCTGGACCAGTAAGACACACTCGTCCCTTCAGGGTTTTCAGTTTGTGCAGGTTCAGAGAGGAGACAGAGAACAGCCATAAATGTGCAACGATCATATTCTGTGTTCACCCCAAATTAAATCTTTTTTGAGACACTTGACGTGATTTTATAGTCTCATTTCTCAATATTGCCACATAGCAGGCAAGAAAACAAAGCATTTTGCTTAGGTTTGGGATGATTCCATTTCCTCATTCATGAATGTATCTAGATTCTCATGTCCAATTCTCATGTCTTATGTACAGTTTTTTAAGACATGTATATTGCTTATGTTGAGGGTCCAAAAGTTTCAAACAAACACTGCGATTGAGAAGGCCTGGCTGATTTCAGAATCAAAGCACTGCAAAGCACATTGGATGAGAACTGGCCATTCACTGATATCTCTTCTTTGTTGCTGTCTCCTCATATACTACCTTCGCCTCTGAAAATCATCATCTTTAACTATACTCTGATAATGTTCTCAAGGTGGAATTAGTATCAGAATAATATGTTTTGTAATTTCCCATCCATCTCACTTTAAATTTCTGCCTCAAAATGACAACCCTGTAGCATGACATTTTTAAGGGGGTTTTTTTGGGCATTTAATGTGATTTAAATGCCGAAATTAATCAGGCCTTCTCAAAAAGTTGCCCTGTCCTGTGCTTATCATAATATAGTTGTGGCATTAATGACAGAATTTGTGTCATTGTGTCTTGGTGTCTTTAGAGAGTAGGACTTGAGCTTTGCATTCTGTGAAATGCAGCCATTCACTGTGGCTAGTCTATGCTTGGTCCAGCTTTGGGAGTGTAGAAGGACAGTAGAAGGCTGCTGATCCCCAGATATTAGGATAGTCTAAAGTCATATTTATACACAATGCACACTGCAAAGAGTAGCAGCCCAGATCATAAAGGAGCCTTTTTTATTAGATAACCATGAAGATCACCAAGAGAAACTTGAGAGAAATTACCCTTTTGGTCAAATAAGTTGACTTTATTTACAGATCCTGTTCCTATCAAGCTACAGTGTTTTAAATACTTGGTGTTTATGTGTGGCTAGCCTCACGATTATATTTTAAAGTATCTCAATGGAATATTTAAGCAGTAAGAAAGAATGCAGTTTGAAACTATTTACTTTTGTATAAAAGCATATATAGTTTGTTTAACTTGTATTGTTGTTTCATATAACCCGAATGTTGTATGAAACCACTATTTTAATATATTAGAAGCTAAGTATAATTTATTGAATTAAACTGCCTCCCACCATGACAGATGAGTTCACATGACATTAGTGCCTTAAAAAGGAAAAAAAAAAAAACCAACAATTTTATAGTTAATAGAAATAAAAATCAATATATAATAAAGGATGAGGTATGTGGTTTAAAAAGCACAATCTCAGCACAAATCAAGAAAGATGCTGAAAATCTGTGGAGAGCTTTAGGATGTGGAATCAGCAGTTCTGTGACAGATAAGTAGCTCAAACTGTGGTCGTACAACTCTTACAAGACACGTTTGCAAAGGACTATGCAAATCTGTGGTATTTTATTAATAACTTCTAGTATTAGACAAGCAGTGGGTCAACAGAAATTTCTGCTTACTTACCAGTGAATTTGAGCTTAATTTTCCTTTTTGGAAAACTAACATTAGGTTAGCAGGTTACTGTTATCTATGATCACAGATGAAGTTCCTGACTTGCATGTGGTGATGAGACTTAGACTCATGACAGAAACATTGCTGGCCGCATTTTCCATGGAGGCTAGGCAGGTGTGAGTCAGTAGAGGTATTGTGACTTAAGATATGACATGAATTTAAAGCAATTGAATCCAAAGGGATACAAAGCCTTATCTGTTAGCTCAGGGTGACATGACCAACAGGCATCACACACGAAGACTGAGATAGGAAACAGCAGAATTGCTGCTCCTTTTGTCAAAACTCCTGGTTGAATTTTGACTTGGAGTTAATTTCCCTTGAAGTAAACATTTGGAGATCTTTTAGGCACTGGGATTAAGTGCTGCGTGGACAGATGATTTCAGTATGTAGACTAGATCTGGTGCTGGGTTTGAAGCTTTTGGAGGAAGAGAGCTAGAGGTGAAGCTGAATATGGGAGTTAGCTTAACTGGAACACTCCCCCTTCCCACAGGAAAATGTGTGTTTTAAGTAACAGATTAAGGAACTAAGTGGAGTATCAATGAAATGCAAAGTCAGGATAGAGCACTCTGAAGGACAGTGAATGCTTCCTAGTCTCTAACTCCTCGGTACTTGATGACTTCTCAGCTGTTTTCAACTATGTAGCTCAGGTTTGTTTTTTTTCTCTGCAGTTTTTAAGACTTTGAATCCTAATTGACCTGTCAAATAGCCCCCAGATGATTTTTTAGATGCAGCTTTCCCTGTCAAAAGAGCCATTGTGCCAAAATAGCTATTGCACCAAAATCATATTGATTTAGAAAAGTACCTCTAACAAAGTATATATAATAAATTAGGGAGGAAAATCTGGAAAACTGCCCTAGATCATGAAAGTAACAGATTAAAGTGTTGTGCAGATAGTCTTCAGCGTCCCTGTTTCAGTGCAGTGAAACAGTGTCCCCAGATGAATGGATCTAGGGTTCCCATAGATAAAAAAATAAAATATGGCCCAATAAATGGACAGTACAAGAACCTTCGAAAAGTGAAACCATTTTGTTTTTAAGGTACTAGTAAGAATAACCTGTCAATAACATTTTTATCTCTTGATCAATCATCATGTAAGTTATGAGAAATTCCTTAAGAGGTTTTTTTCATGCCTAAGATGAAAAAGAATAAAGACTTTCCAACTTTATACAGTACAGTATCTCAGGTCTGTCATGGAAGTCTTCACTTAATTACAGAAAGAAAAGGTCCTTTTTAAAAGTTGACTTTAATCCAACTTTAGAAGTTGATCAATAATGCCTATCTTTAAAAGTAAATGAAGAAAATAAATTATAATTACTTTTTTGTAAACATTTCTCAAAAAAGCCCATTAAAAAGATCTCCCTGAAATTAATAAACAGGAATTATTTCTGGAATTTGGAAAAAGAAATCTGTGGATTTTTATCATCTATTTGCATTTATCGTTGTACTTTTCTTATTACTTGTTTATTATCTTCCATTGCATATCGATACCTGAAACATACCTCAAATCACACCTGCATAAGAGTAATTGTCACACTTCAGTATGTAATGTAGTTTACATTAAAACCTGAAATGTAGTGTTACAAATAGAGTGGGAGTATGCATTGATAAATGAGTGATATTTGAGATATTACAGGAACACTGTATGCTTCATTCTTTCCATCTCCTCTTTGGGACATGTGAACTCTACTTTCATATCAAGTTATGATGGGGAGGCAGTATCCTAAAGATTTCTAGAAGATGTCATTCTGATGCAGCGTTGAATTTGGGATTACAACCTTGTTCTCTGCTGTCTAGGGGAAATGAGTATATCCATTTTTACCTATAAAAAAAGATATTCTTTGTATATTGATCATCTTTTCCCCATACTCTTTCTGAAGTGCAAGGAGAGACATTGTCAATTTAAAAAAGCTTTCAGCATTGCTTCCACATGTCTTTTGGGATATTATTAGTCCCACTAGCTATGCTTATTGGACCTGTGTGCAGCTGAGAGGAAACCACATGTATGTGCTGTGGGGGTAGGAGGGAAGCCATGAGGACACAGTCCCTTTCCACTCCCAACCTTTGTCCTAGAAGAATCAAAAAGGAAGCCACAGCTCTGGGTCATGTTTCTAATGTTGTTTACAGCAAGACAATCCAGCAGCTGTGTAGCTGTAGTAAAATACACAGAAAGAGATACATAAACTGTAGAATGTTAAAGTAATTTGCAGTGCACAGCAAGAAACTGTGACCCTTCAACCACACAGCTTTACGTGTTCTCTACATAGTCTGTTGCCAAACACAAAGGTAGAATTCTCTGTGACCTGCTCACAGTGTTTTCTTCATTAAATTTTCATCTCAGAGTTTATATTGTGAATCCTCATTGTGGTGGGAGATCAATGGACAATGCATACACGGACTAATGTAATCCAAGCATTGCCATTTATTGCCCGAAGCTCACTTGTTATATACACATCAGCGCTGATCACGTGCTGGAAACACAACTCTGATTGGTAACAAACTCTGCCAGGCGCTAAGCAACATCTCCTAATTGGCCAGGCACTGCTCTCAAGGCACCGCCCTTAGTTCCGCCTTCTGCCTCCTTTTTCTTGCTGCGTCACTGCCGTTCCACGTGCTGCACGTGGCTGTCCTTGTGTGTCCTTGTTTACGTGCTGCATGTAGCCATCCTTGTGTGTCCTTGCTGGCGCCACCAAGTCTGGGTTTGCCCACATGTCCATTCTTATGGAGATATCTCTCCACAAATCCCCCTTTTTCTTTTTGAGCAATCCAGACTTGTTTAACAGCACGGGGCAAAACGGTAATCAAAAACTTTCATATACAACATAATAATAATACAAAAACTACAACAGTTACAATACAAAAAAGAACAGTTACTAATACTAAATAGAATCAAATCTTTCAACCATCCCCCCAAACCCAAACTCTGCAACCA
>VYZX01017232.1:0-10420 GCA_013401335.1 Brachypteracias leptosomus | reverse complement strand
AAGGTAAACCCACCACAGTAGTGTGCCAATATTTTTTTAAATAAGGAGTTTAAATTAAAGACATTAAACAGTGAAATTGCAGGAGAAAGCTGGCACAGCTTTGAATGGGACCTGCAATTTATTCTCCCTATAGATGGTAAGTTTGGTGGCTAACCATGACCACTGAACAGGGTTTAAAGCAACTTCTACATAACTTGGCATGTGCTTTTCAAAATTTTTTTTTTTGTTTTGGTTAGATGAGATTCCTTCTGTGAGGAAGGAGTGTGCAACATCTTAATTTAGAATGGGAAAATGCTTCTGGTCACAGAAGAAAA
Source organism: Brachypteracias leptosomus (assembly GCA_013401335.1). Classification (NCBI taxonomy): domain Eukaryota; kingdom Metazoa; phylum Chordata; class Aves; order Coraciiformes; family Brachypteraciidae; genus Brachypteracias; species Brachypteracias leptosomus. The sequence goes on along the minus strand of VYZX01017232.1, from coordinate 10,106 downwards.
GCTAAGAGAGGAATTGGACACACTTTTTCTTAGCTGAAAAAACTTCTTTGATAGTTTCTCTTAGAATTCAAGGAACATTTCTGAGTTTATACATGAACTAGGCTCCACTGCATTGAGCAGTACTCACTTCCAGCTCAAGGAATCTTTAGCAGCTTCAGGATGTTAAGCAGGCAAAATTTTCATATCATTCATAATTCAGAAGAATACATGTGACTATTCATTGGGTAAATTTTTCTTTCAAACCCAAACAATGAAAAAGGAGTTGGTGTATTAGACAAAACACTTTGTTTTGGAATTAGAAAAGAAAAAAGGAAAAGTAAAATGGAAAAGAGGAACTATTTCTTTAGGCTGCAACTTGCATTCTTTATTTGGCATCTATTTCATTATCTCCTATTTCCTGATGATAGCGTAATGTCCTCTCTTTTCCTGTTACCCAAGCACTTTACAGAACATGTGTTGCATATTTATTGGCAATCATGGACAATTTGACATTCTCAGCTTCTTTTTACATGACTTGACCTCTGTTCTTTTCCAGAATACCCACCCCCACCACCAGTGGAATACATCTCCCCTTTCCCACTGCTCCATTGCATGCTGAAGAAGAGTAGATGTTGTCTGCAAGAAATGTTAAAGCTACAGATCCATTTGTGTGCACTTGCACTGAGCTACTGTCCTTGGCTATTACCCTTTGGAAGTCAGGGAGTGTTCTTAGTGATCCTAGGAATGTGGGACAGCCTGCACCTTTCCAGGCATTACAAAGAAATGACACCATTCCAACCTCTTCTCTGAGTGGGTTTTAAACAACAGATTTAGACAAGTCATAAGGTCATCTGCAATCACAGTGTTTCATGGACAGTCTTAACAGGTTCTTTATGTGATACCAAGAGACGTGTTCGCTAGCTCATGTCAGGCATATTTCCTTATGTAAGCTGGCATCTGCCTTTAAACTCGTTGACATGGATTCTTCTTCACCTTGGAAACCAAATCACCTCCCAAGCACCGGTCCACCCCTGCTGAGCAGCAGGCAGCTCCCTCCGTTGAGCAGACACAGACCTTGGAATCATCACCATCTCTAAACTGCTCTGACTCTCTTCTCCCACCTGGTGCTTGTTTGTGCTATTTGTTCTGGGCCCTCAGTGAGAGACAGAGGTAAGTTGTCACAAGATAAAGCACCCACTCTCCTTTTCCACAGCTGTCTGTTTCTTCACTGGGAGAGCAGCCCCTGCTCAGAGTGTCTGTCATCACTGCTGGCTTGGCTTGGCATGGCCTTACATCTGTATCATAGCATTTTTGTTTCAATTGTGTGTGTTGTAGCTGTGTGGATCCACACCACAGGGACTTCTTTATGATACTTTCTCACAGGTAGTGACCTGTTGAATCATTGCTTCTGAGGTCAAAGGCAAGATCACCAAAACTATTACTTGAATCTATCTCTTCCCTATCTTTTTTTCAGTGTCACCAAGCAGATGCTTAATCTCCCATCCTCTCATCTCGTCATCTTCTTTGATAACAGGGAAGATATAAGTATCTTATCATTGGTGATGATCGGTGACTTCTTTTCAAGAATCAGTGGGGTTGGGTCAATGCAGGTTCATAGTCAACATCAGTATTTTCTGACTGATGAAAGTTTTCTGAGTTGTGATGCATTGTCTTGTCAGGTGTGACAGCTCATTCTGCAGGGACTCAGGTCCAGGCCATGAAGCGGTTAGATTTCCTTTGTCACTTCTACTCCTGCCTTATGTCCAGGCATTTTTCATTCCATTTTTCATTATTTGTTCCAAAATGTATATACTAGATTGGGTTTGTTGCACACATGTTCTTGGCTGGTATCCGTTTGCCCTGCTAATCAGAGCTGCTTTTCTTGTCTGAACTGAACTAGTAGCTATCAGGGTTTGTTTTGCAACTTCTTGATCAGTAAAGATGAACTTGTTACCTGGAGTTTCTGTGGAGTAGGGCTTGTTTCTTGTGTAAAACTCTTCATTTTAAGAGGAGCCTTTTTGGTGTCTCTAATGATGCTAAGTGGAGATCTGTGTGAATGCTAGCATCCTCAGGTATGTAACATAAGTATCTGGCCTGCTTTTCTTTTACTTTGGTCTTCAGGGTAAAATAACAAACCCAAAATCCTGTATTTCTTGGATGTCTAATTCTGCCAGTGGTCACTGTGGAGGTCAAACACAGCTATCACAATTTCCTCCTTTACAGGCACAAATCTTGGCAGCATTCACCACAGAACTGCTACAGTGGTTATTTAACTAACTGCCAGTAGGCCCTGAGCTGCTGAAGACCATGCTTCCTCTAAAAATGTTTGAAATAATTAATATACAGATATCAGATACTACTGTGCAGACCAAGAAGCTGAGGTACCCATACCCAGAGAAAAATATTTCATCTGTAATGTATAAAGCACCTATTAATCAGCAATGGTTCCTGAATTACTAGTAGACAGAATTTAAATATAATTTAATATACTGTATTCTACTAAATCCCCCAAATTCTCCTTTTTTAAATCTTTCAGGGATGAGCTACAGTATACACTTACTTAGTGTATGCATGCTTTTATTTTGTTTGTGTAGATATTAATACATACCTTATTACTTATTCTTATTAAAGTGATTAGATGGGAGAAACACTTGCAAGGAAATATGGAGAACGACTTAATATCTTGACTGTTTTACAAGCAGAATCCTAGGGAAAAAAATTGTTATGTTCCATAGATGATATCATATTACTGTATCACTTTACATATCAGCTAAACTAGCAAACCTGTCTTTAACATGCCTTACATGTGTATGCTTTTTTTTGTTAAACACCATCTTAGATATAAAAGTTGTGAAGAAACAATTTTTCTGCCTTACAATTGTAACGTTTGTGGGATCCATCTCGTAATCTTGCTACAGATGAAATCTGCACTGTTTCAGGCCATGAGCCTTAGCTGTGGGGGATTAATGTCATGATGATAAGAGTGATAGAAATGGCCCTCGAAGAGTACATCCGGCCCTTGCAACCAGGGCAGCTTTCATGCGTGAATTCTCCATTGGTTCCTAAAGCAGCAAGTGGGCGTGAGTTTGGGACAATCTGGTCTAAGAATAGAAACTGAAGAACAAGAAATTCCTTCTCATTGGAGTTTTCTGTCTCATCTGGAACATCTAGTGCTTCAGAAGGGGAGAAATACTATGGCAATAAGGGGGTGGAGGAGGAGGGCCCTATCTGCCTATGCTTTTCCCCATAAAAGTACATTAGCCAAGTGCAATGATAGGAACGCAGGAGATCTGAATAAAAGAACCTCTCTTGTCCCTTTTCAACTGTGTAAGCAGGGATCTTTGGCTAGAATACTTATTGTAATGAACAGTGAGCAGCTGCTGCTGATATGCAATTGAGAACTGAAGTCTATTTAGAGAAATAATTGCTTTAGTTTCCAAGATGCTCCTGGAAATAAGATCTATATTTCTCATTACAGTCTTAACTGGCAAAATACAGTATGTTCTACATAATAATTAGAAATACTTAAATTAAAAATTCTTAAAGAAGGCAAGTTAGTCTTCCAGGTTTGTAATGGAGAAAAAAGTAGGAACAAACAATCCTCTTGTAAAGGGAAGAATACTAATTGTGTCCTGTTCTCCCATCGGAGTGAGAAATGGAACACCTGCGCTCATCCTCTCCAAAGTAGTCCTTGGGACTGTATTTTTCACCTGGAGTGAAAAAGAAAAACCCAAAACCAAAGAGAAAGAATCTTAGATAGTTTTGTTTTTCCAGCCCATCCCACAGTATATGATGTAGAATTCTTTATTGTCTAAATTTATTCCAGATTAATTAGTGCATTTGGGCAATTCTTTTTAAAGTTGTCCCTTCTTAAGTTGCTTTTAAGGGATAGTACTTTTAAAATGCACCTCAAATTATGAGTAACTTTTAAAAATGTAGGCAGTTAGCATATCTCTTGCATTTTGCCCTTGTTCCTTTCTTATGCTGATGATCTTCGTGATACTTTTCCAGAATGACAGAACTGGCAGTGCACATAGTGGAAGAACACAGGTAAGGCCCTAAATATGCAAAAAATCATTCATATAAATATCATCTTAGAGTCACTTCCTAAATACTCTAATACTGGGAATCAGGACATTGGTTAAGAGGTTGCAAATTCTGAGAATTCATCTCCTGCATTTTATAGTTAAGAATTTCTTCCCTTTTTTTCACTTCACAACAAAGATTGTTACACTTGCAATCTTCTTTTTAACTGTGACAGCAGGACTAATAATCTTCTCTAAGATAGGTCAGTTGAAAAACAAATTTTCCTTCCATGGCACCCAAGTTCTGAACCAAACTTACATATGCTTTTGTTTGTATATCAAATAATAATAGATGGCTTAGCATTTTAGGGCTTCACCTCCTACCTTTTTGTTTTCTTTTCCCTCCCCATTCCTAGTAGCCAAGATGAGAACTGGAAGATGATGCCCTGGGAACTGCAGGATTAAAACATCAGCAACAAAAGACTTATTCACAGAATTTTAGTTTTGTTTGCACAGCTGTCCTCTTAGAAGTCTTAATTTTCAAATTAAAATCCTACAGTGTCCTCCCAATAATCCTACCTAACACTGTTTGCTTGACTTTTTTCAGAAGTATGGATCACTCACAGGTCTCATGGTTCTCAGCTGAAATGAGTGAGTGATTTTTAAAACACACAGTTTTTGCCAAATGAGATAATAAATGTTCAGCCTTTATCTCTTAATCCACTGGCTGATGCCATGCTAAGATGCGAGTATCAAGGGAGAGCGCCAACTGGGCTTCTGCCTCATGAAGTACAATTGTTCCTTTTGCTGTTTATCACACAGGAGTAGCAAGAACCACTGTGCCATCTTTCTCTGTGTGGTGAGCCTCCTGATGTGCTACCAGCTGAACTCTGGTGCTGGCAACGGCATTTGAGGGGTCCTGTACCATAAAGTCTAACAGTGGAGAAAGCGTCAACATCTTCTGTCTGATTTCAAACATTGCTCTGAGATTCCTTCAAGTGCAAGGAAACTAATCCTGCAACTTTGTTTCAAGCAAGGCACACCTTTTGAAGGTAAGAAAAATACAGAGAAGGTCTAACTAGACTAGGCAAGGTAAATCTGTGTTTTACTAATGACACTGGAAAAATAACCTCTCTCTACAACACATCCTGTTCCTGTGGCAGTGTCTTGGGGATGGTCAGTGACTATTTAGTAATGCAACATCCAGAATGAGTGTCAGTGGAACTGAAGAGTTGTTGCTCATGTGTGTTATATCACAAAGCATAATAAAGTTACTTGAAAAAGAAAGGGATACATAGAGAATAATTGATAGCACATTTCTATGTCCGAGTTATGAAATCTGTTTTCATGTCTTACCTGTTTTCCACCAATGCACACAGATGAGACTGATAGCTCACAGCCTATTTGAAAAATGTCTGGGGAAGCACTTCCTTCTGTGACTGAAATTAGTCTTCTCAATGACTGAACAAGTCCAAGTCTAGATAGGACAAACAAGGCAGAAGGTGGTCTGGAGGCCAGATCAGTTTACCACTGTAGTAGTACCCAGGACTCCTTTGCCCAAAAGAACTGAAATGAAAAATTTGGAGACAGTTATGGTGAGGTTGTCCTGCAGAAACAAAATGGAAGGAAACGGGGTCTCAAGCTAGCAACAGGAAGGTACCTGACATCTCTGGTTAGGTTGAAAATCTGTTAGCTTACCAGGCTTTAAACCTGTTCTGTAATTTTTTATTATCACCTCCCAGTTTTCACCTCTCAAACTGATGAAGCATTTATTGCAAGGGTGCCAGAAGGGATGATGAGTTACATCAGCTAACAGCAAGAAGGGTGGGTGATCAGCTTTGGGCCCTTCTGCCAAAACTTTAATGATTGGAGGCAGAGAGCAGGTGGAAACCACTTTCCCCACAACCTGACTCGGGTTGGTGATGGTTTTGAGTGGTGCTGACAGGGGGCACAAAGCTATAAACCCACCCTGTTCCTCACAACCCTTGTAGCAAAATTGCATCAGTTTACCTGGGAGATAAAGACGACTCAAAAGCAGTTAATACTTCAGCAAGATGATCTATAATTACCCTAAGAACTAGTTTGAGAGCATTATTACTGCTATAAAATGTAATAGCAGTATTACATAAGCACAGAAACAGTAGTACATCTCTAAATGGTTGCAGACTGCCTCTTTTGACAGCTGTGGTAGAAAATGGATCACTGGATGGTCATGAAATGAATATCTTCCCTAATCAGAATGGAGAGCTTTATTACCCTTATAATTACTTGTTTAGCAGTCACTTATTAATTTTTTTTTTTAGTCCATGAGTAATAAAATGGGCCTGTTTATTAAATAACATTTTAATTAGGAATCATTTTTAACATGTGCCAAGTTCTTAATGTTTTCTCCTATGCAATTACTTAGATAAATGCTTGTATTTCTGATAACTCCATTGACACCATCAGCGAAACTAAGCCTTCCTTGGAATACAGCTCGTATAAAATAGGCTCCAGATGCCTTAGCTTCCCCCAGACAGCTAATTTTTAACATATTGCAATAGAATATTGCTTGTTTTACTAAATAGCTTTTACAGACTCCTACTAGATACTGTATATTTACAGCTCATTTGAATTCAAATGTACTGTTTTTGTTCAGCTAAATTTCTCATTGACTGCACTGGAAAGCTTGCATTTAAACATTTTTTTATGAAATTTCACATTTTCATTAAAACACACCTCAGAGACAATGTTGACAAATTGTTTTGAGAATGTCTACATACTATTTGGCCATGCATAAAACTTGCTTAAAACATTATAAATGTTGATGTAATATTGAGTAAATATTGTAAGTGTTGATCTCAAAATGATCATTTTGATGATACGTTGCTTTCACAAAAGCTTTTTCTTTTTTTCTTTTCGCTTTTGTTCTTTGAATGAGGATCAGCATCATCAGAGCACCTGCTTGTTTACACACAAGATACTGGCACGGTTTTTTCTCTTGTCCTGAGACTGAAACTCTTGCTCAGGTCAAGAAGAGAGATGGTTGTCTTTTCACTGACGCAGAACACAAATAGATGAAACACCCTGTGCTTGTTTGTGCAAGTAAAGCCCTATTTGGCCAGGTAGTGCACTTAATTGTGCTGTAGGTATTAGGCTAATGAAGCATGGGACCTACAGATTCCTTGTACAGTGCTGGCTGATTTTAGTAAGCCTTTGCCGATTTACATTCACCAACAATTTTGCTCTCTAAATACATAATTTCCACATGCTTATCTATTGCTTCCCTGACTCTTCCCTAGAGGTTTGAGGCTAAAAATGACCATCGTAGATAATAATACGAATAGTTTGATAAGACTGAGTTTCAACCATGGGCTTGTATTTCAGTCCTTTGGCATTTTTAGGAGTTTCAGTCAATGCAATTTCACCAGGACAATTTAGCCACTAATTCTCTTAATCAGTCACACATATAACTGTAGCCTGCTGGAAGCACAAGCTAGTACTTAATAGTCACAACACTGAAATCTCCTTTAATACTTTAGTTTTACTCTACAATGTGTCCTTTTTTTCTGACAAAACACAGAAGTTCCTCCTTTCACCCTGCTTCCTGTTCTCCCCTCACAAACTTTTATCTGATAGTCTTTGTTACAGCTGTAGGAGACCTGGGTTCAAGTTCCTCATCTGCCTGGAGGAAGAAGCCTGTATTTGCTGTAAGAGAACATTGCCAATTGATTGAACTGCTGAGGTATTGACCATTCAGGGTAATGCTCTCTCTGTCTTGCCTATTAAACCCTAACAGTGGGGAAGAGGTTTAAAGCTAGATCCTGTAGCTGTGTGCTCTTCATGATTCCACAGGAGTGCATGAGAGCTGCAGGGATTCAACCAGCAGGGTGCACAAGTAAATCTGAGTTTGCATAGGCAGAGATGTGTGTGTGGGTGTACAATCTGTGTGCATGGTCTAACTGCTGACTTGTGGGGTAAATGCAGGGGAAACACAAGCTGAGGGACTGCCAGATTGAGGTGGATGATGAGCCTTGGGTTTAGGCTCTGGATTGTTCTACCAAAACACCTAAGCATATTACAGCAACATAAATGTCAGTTTAAGACCTTCTGTGCATCAGCTTCCTTGACAGTTGGATCTGAGGCTTGGACCCTGCCTGTATCTGAGTTTCTTCTTCCTCTCTGAAAAAGCTTCCTGATGTGAAGATTGTCTTATCATGACAACCTCAACTTGACTGAATGTTTGGAAATGTTCTTTAGACAAGATAAGTTTCCTTTTTACAAGAAAAAAAAAAAGAGATAAAAAGAAAAAAAGAAAAATGAGGAACACTGGTGCACTAAGAATTAATAGAAGCTTTTCTACTTAATCAGTTTTAAAGTCTAAGAGGCTGCTACCATGTCTAGCTGTTCTCGTTTCAAGGAGAGAGGCAAACAATGCTTGTCAAACTTGACTCTGAAAAGACACTAGCTTTTTCTGTGGTGGTATCCCTCAGTTTCCATTGCACTGGCTTGTCCTATTTTAAATTTGTAATGAAAGAAAAAATTCTAAAGCTGGTAATCATGTGCCTTCCCTGTATAAAAACACATCTTGTTTTTATCATCAGTAACCTGTACTACACAAGAGCTCTGACACATATATTTCAGGATAGATTAGGAATTGCCTGCTGCATTTACATAACATTAAAATCACTGTCTAGATACACAAAATAAAATGAATACTTTCCTGATTCTCTAGTATGGGCTTGCATGAAAACGATTTTACCTTTCTTTTTTTTTTTTTTTTTTTTTTTTTTTGATGAATGCAACAGCCCCTTTCTTTATTTAGTTTATTGGAAGAGAAGGATTTGATAGGTGAGTGAGAGGACACCTATGTAATTCATTTTTCTGGTAGACTTGGACAGCACACTTTCTGCATTTAAAAAAAAATGTGAGGAAAAAGTGTTACGAAAAAGTGTATGGAGTGTGTGACGGCCTGGCCCTATCTGAGTCCCCATCATTCCTTGCAGCTGCCGGAAGCCAACCACTCATCTTTCCAAACCACAGGCTCATGTGGGTAATGATATGATTTCCTCTGTCTTATGTTTCGTGTGTGTGCTTCAAGAAGAGTAACCCCCCAAACTCTACACACCCAGTTAATCAAGGCAGTATTGGCTTCTCTCATCCTACTGAAGTGATTCTTGCAATGCTGGAACAAACAACTTGAGGCATAATCTTCTGTCCCAAGCAGACTGTTCAGCATCATTCACATTTTTCTTGATTTCTCTGGGTTTTATCCTTCATGTCACTACTAAATAGTGCCCTCGCCAATTGAAAACAAGGAAGTGGAGTTCATATAACCTGGTTTCACACCAGTATAAAATCTTTAACATTTCACTTTCTTGGGAAAATCATTCACATATTGCAAGTAAAAAATGCAAAACTGATATTTTTTTTGTTGCATTTATCATTATTGTTCTCTATTGAGGACCTTTAAAATGCTTCCTGTATGTCCATAAATGTTGGAAATAATAAAGGTTTTACCAAGACAAGGCTACACTGATGTTGGAAGTGTCCATATACTGATTTCTTACAGTTGGAAACACCATACAGTTTATTCTTCAACCAACGATATCGTAGTTCACATGAAGCCTTTCCCACTATGTTATAACTACAAATTTCAGTGCTTTTATGGCTATGAAAAAGACACTGCTGTTTTTAACTTTAAGAAACAGTAATTCTGGTTTCCCACAAGGCCCATAGGTAAGAACTTCAAAACAGGGAAGGAAAGGGTAGAATCAGGAGCCACGCTTAGTGAGGGGCAGCATGGGAGAGAGAACAAAGATTCTTGTTTGAAAGATAAATTGGTGGAAGGTGGACGCAAGTTTCAAAGGCCCACTGAATGTCAGAGCTTACATTTAGATAGTCAATGAGAGATTGTAGGCCAGAAAGGACTCCAAAAAAAACCATATTCCTTTCTTTTTAAGTGATAAAATGAATACTGGATGAAAGTATCTAGAAAAATATTTAATTTAGTTAAAGAGTAAAGCATAATAATCTCTGTACTGATAATCTGAATGAACATGACTGCAGCTAGATTATTTTTGTCATGATTAGAAGAAAGAATATTGCAGTAATCAAGTGTTG
>VYZX01017222.1:0-11857 GCA_013401335.1 Brachypteracias leptosomus | reverse complement strand
AGAAAGCAAGGCTGCGCGCGCGACCAAAAGCAAGCCAAGCCGTTACTCTCTACTTCCCATCCGCAGGCGGTGTCGGGCCTGTCCCGGGAAGCAGGGCTCCAGAACGCGTACCGGTTGCTCGGAGGACAAACGTCTTCCCCTGAATCCCCCCGTCCTCCTCCCTTTATAGTTGAGCTGACGTCATATGGTATGGAATATCCTATTGGTCAGCTCGGGTCAGCTGTCCAGGTTGTATCCCCTCCCAAATCTTGCCCCCCACACCCCCCCCGTACCTTTGGGGCTGTGTGGGCACTGATAGTCATAACAAGGGTGCGTGTTATAAACACCTTCTGGCTTCTAGTACTGCAGCATGACGGCTGTATGGGGAAAATCAGCTCAGATAGACCCACTACAGACACCCATCTCTATCACAAAGTTCAGATTTGGGAAGAGTGCCCATGTCAGTCTACAGGAGATTAAATTTTCATTTCCTGTACCAGAAGCATTTCATTGCGTGACAGTACCCTTGTGGCATCTGTCTGTTCTTTATATCAGTGTAAATGGCACTTTAAATTCTCAGTCAAAGCACATTCATGAAAAGACCATGGCTTGATTGCTTATTTCAATACAAATTCCTTAGAAAATAATGCCAACGTTTTCCTGTATTTGCACGCAGGCTGAGGCTGTACGCTTGAGAAATGCTTACTTAGGCCGTACTGTCTAGAGTATTTTCTTTTTTGGATCGTACATAGGGGCTGCATTTGAAGTGAATCCAATTTTAAACAACTGATAAAGAAAGGTGTGAGAGTTATGGGCTGCTTTAAAAAAACCCTTCATGTTTCATTCATTAGAATAAATTAGCCAGAGCAAGTCATGTCACAGCTGCTTGATTCTGAGTGTGATATAATCACCTGGTTTCAAGATAACCTATTTTTATTTTCTCTGTTGAAAGAGATAATAGATAGCGGTCAAGTCTTATTTTCTAAATTCTTTTGTGGTTTCTGAGGAACATTTGCCTTTGGAAGAAATGGTGAGTTGGTGCATCTTTTTCAGATGTCTACTTCTAGAGAATCTAAAACTTGATGAATGATTGATGATGATGTAAACAATCCATAATATTTACTGTGCATATTAAGTGATAGATTGAATTAGGTTCATTGAGAGATAAACCTTTCTTTTTCATTTTTTTTCCCCCTCATACAAAAAAATATCTCTTAATGATTATATCACTTGCATACTCAGGAGTATAGTTCCAGACGAAGATTTTCAGCAAGGTGGGAAAAACTTACATAGTCATCAAGGAAAGCAGAAGGGAAAGCAGAGCTGCAAATGACAAGCTTACTCTTTCTGCAGGATTTATTTTTCATTATATGTTTTTCTTATAATTCCTTGGCTTTCCAGGGCTGTGAATGCTTCTGTAAGAAAAAATGGGGAGAATCTCAGTGATACTTTGAAATTATTAGGTCACAGAAACAAAGAAGAGGGGTGGAAGGTGTTTGATGATGTTATTATCCAGAATGCACGGAATGGGCTTGTGTCATTTGAACTAAATGAGCATTTAGAAAGGTAATGTATGAATAGTTTATTAAAATTTTATTTACTGAAATATATCCCTCCAAGCATATGGATCTATGGAAATTAGTAGAGTTAAGAAATCATCCACTATTAATTATTAACTTGCCAGCATCTCTTTCTTCCACTTTGCAATATAAGATCATATAGATTTGTAACCCATAATTACAGAAAATATAAACTTGTTTAAATATTTTTTCATCTATAGACTGTACACAACATAATATATGCAAAACTTGAGATAGGAAATGAAGATATTAATCTTAATTTGAAAATGTGATTTGGCTCTCTAACTATAAAACCATAGTTTTTGGAATTTCTTATTAGGAAATATTCCCTTACTTTCATATAAAGTTCTTATGTATTTGAATTCATAGATACAGAGTTAATATACTCTATGCTACAGAAGCAGGCAAGTTTCCACTCTTTCATGTGTTGGAAACAAAAGGAAGTAGCAAAAGGTTCTTTGGAGATTGAGCCCTCTATTCTTTTGCATAATAAATATTTGACATAATTATTTAAGATAGAGTTATTTATTTTCTTGCCTTTTTTTTTTAATACAGCTTTGTGGTCATTCGCCTTTCATTCCTCTTGGAAAATACGTATCTTCTCCTCTTTGCTCAGGCTCTAGAAGAAGCTCTTTGTAGCACAATGGCTAATGTGATACTGTTTCGGAAAAGAGAAAATCCGCATGAAATCGTAGTTTTGCTATCTACATCCAAAGAATTGACCTGCGAACTTCAAAATCTCCATGAAGAGGGCTACTTTGGTCCCCCAGAACCTACACAGCAGTTCCCACTAAGAGAAGGAGAGCAGATTCATTTTAGATTTAGAGGCAATATTTTTGCTTCAGGTAAGGTAACTAATTCATGCATGTGGATGAGCATTATCAATCACCCCAGCTATTCAGAAATACTGTATGTCAACAACATCAGGAGATTGTGGTTAATTACAGCACATTTCAGCTTTTTCTTTCTTGTAAATTATAGGTACATGCAACTACATGGGAAAGTGTTTCAACTGAAAATTAAAAAGCACTAGTTGAACAAGATTCTGAGCAACCTGCTGTAGGTGACCCTGCTTTGAGCAGGGGGGCTGGACAATATGATCTTCAGAGATCTTTTCCAATCTCTGCTATTCTGTGGAACCTAGTCCCTCAGAAAAAGCTGGTATTTTATCTTTTATTTCAAAAGCACAGGATCCCATCAACGGGTTTTTAACATAAAGAACATTTGATAGGAATTAAACAGATTCCAAACAAAAAGAAACAGTCTGATAATTCATCTGTGTAAACTCACTTAACTTGAGCAAGATCAAGCACTAAAATCCAGAGTTACTTTTTCTGAGTTGCACTATGAATTGAAGTGATGAAAGAGGGTTATACCATTTCCATTAGCAGCCTCAAAAATTCCATATACTGGTTAACACCATGCAGAGCTTTGCTTAAAGGGAAAAGAGATAAGCAGCCTCAGAAAGTTTTCACTCCAAATTAGATATGGTCTCTTCTGTTAGGTTTGGAAAGAACATATAAATACGTATTTGGCCCTCTGAACATTTTGGACATAACCTCTCCTGTTGAAAACTTCATTTTCCCTAAAGAAAGGATTATTCTTCAAAAACAGAAGTCTCCAGTCCCCACGGAATGCCTGGTCATACATGCAAAGGATAGTGTATATAGATGTATCAATTAAAATGGAATTACAAATCCTGAAGATGCAACTACCTCGCTGTCTCCATTCCTTTTGTTGCTACAAATAGACAGATATCTATCCTGAATAACCAGAAAGCATATACTTCTAAATCCATTCATAACATATTTTAATTTCTCTCTGTGTTATATACTTTATCCCCTTCTGTGTTCCTTGATTTTCAACTTGTAGCACAGCCTTTGCCACTTATTCCTTATGTCAACAGTTCAGACAGCTAACTATGAAGACACTTCAACTACTGAAGCAGGCAGGCAGGAATGTCTGAGCCTCAGATGTTCAATATAAAGTAATAATAATGATAGGAAATAACTGAATGTAGTATGATTAGCTCTATTTGATTCACTCTAATGAATTATTTTAGATGCCACACATCTAAATACAGTGTAAGAATTTTTTTTTTTTCCCTATGGACTGCAGAGAATGGAAGAGATTTTGGAAAAGTCTACAGGCTGATTTTTCATTCACAAAGAAAACCCAGGCTGGAACTCCAAATTAAAGAAGTGGATGAATTTGGTAACCACAGTTCACTTTACTACAAAGGAACAGCACTCTTTTATAAAATCACCAGAGAGATGATAACCAAGAAATGGGAACAACCCTTGCCATGTGGTGAATATCAACACCAGTCTCCCCTGTGTAAATTAGCACTAACATTACCGAAGGTGGGTTTCTCACTTGCTACTGTTAGAGATCTTTCCCCTTTTCCCTTACCACATATTTATGAGGCAAATGGATCTTGGTATGATTTTTGCTTTGAAGTTATACATAGGAGTAACTGATGGAGCAGTTCTGATCCATCATCAATGTACAAACACCCTCAGAATTTCTCTTAGCAGGTGGCTAAGCACAAGCTTGGAAAAAAAATGTTTAGCCCAAGTTTTTTCATCTATTTGCTATCCCTAGATGGTATGGCCTGAGAAATTATTAATTAAGTTATATACTTTTAGTATCAGTGTCCTGGAAGTGCAAAATTGCAAATTGTAGGAGTATTAAATGGTTCATGTAACCTGTCTTTCTCATATCACCTGATTCTCCTGCTATGCCTGATAAGCCTCTACAATACAGCCATGTGGGCAATTATCTCCATTTCTGGTGAAAGCTGTTGCTACATAAATTAATCTTTAATATTCCTGCAATGAAATCTCATTGTAATCTTTTCAAAGAGTCTAGGTATCAGCACCCTATATTGTACAAAATGCCGCTGCTAGACTACTGCTATCAGATTTGCATACATTTTAATATCAAAATATGTACAGTAACACTTGTTCTAAATCTGTGCTGACAAGCAGTAGCATCTCTCTTTTTATATTTGACTTCACTCTTCCTTAAACTATTACCTGCAAATACGTCTTTTATTTCATAAGCATACCTCTTATTTCTCTCTCATCTCCATTCTCCCAAATAAAAATTAAGAACAGTTAATTGCAGAATATTTTAAGATAAGATCTCTTTTAGTGACAAACTTTGTATAAAATGTAAGTTTTCTTTTGAGAATCACATGCTTCCAAGCACTTTGCTTTTCCACAGAGCTAGCAATTCATGTGCAGTATTCAGAGGAAAATACACTCTTGAGGCCTAGTGGGATGATTAAAAAAAATAAATCTGTGGCATACCCTACCAGTTAGTTTTCTTTCATCCACCTGTCTAACTTCCATCCCATTGTTCTACTTTATTTAATCTTACTGCATAACAAGAGTAAGATTTAAAGGACTGAACTGCATTTATGTTAAACCACAAAGGTAATTATCAAATGTCTTAGATTTGGGCTGGCATATGTGGTCTACTGTTACACATATTACTCCTTAAATATTCTATTGGGACTTTTTGAAACAAGTATTTCTGACTACCCCCTTTCTCTTTCTAAATTTAAGGCAATGTTTCCTCTTCCCCAATGTAGCTGAGATCTTGAAGTCTGGTCAGTCTGTATAAGTGTGCAAGAGTATGCAATATATGTGTTACACAGCAGCACCTAGGCTTCCTACTCATTTAGCACCTAGGCTTCCTACTCATTTAAATGGAAATAAACAGAGGAATTGTATAACATGCTCATTGCTAGTAAATTATAAATTAAGTCAGACCCCAGGAGTGGTGATAGCCTTTGGGAATATTTTATCTAAAACTGTGTTTTGAGTAGTGGCTCTTCTTTCAATGGAATTAGCTCAAGCAAAGGGGATCTAAGTTTGATGTACAAAAAGTCTGCTTAGAGATAGTTCTTATATCACATCACATTGACTTTCATGTTGTGGCATCTTGTAAATAATTTTTCTTTTTCTTCTGGTAAATATATTTTAAGATATGCATTTCAAAGGAGTCTGAATCTTCATTAAATGCAAATATTAAGCCCAAAAAAAGCTATCAAAATGATTGAAAACATTTTCATATTGATAACTTTTTCCGTCTTACACAGAGTGTCATGAGGATGAATCCAGGCTCTTCTCAGTGATGGCCAGTGATAGGACAAGGGGGAATGAGTGCAAGTTGGAACATAAGAGGTTCCACAAAAATATAAGGAAAACCTTTTTCACAGTGAGGGTGACAGAGGGAACAGGCTGCCCAGGAAGGTTGTGGAGTCCCCTTCTCTGGAGACATTTTAAATCCACCTGGACATGTTCCTGTATCACCCGCTCTAGGTGGTCCTGCTCTGGCAGGGGGGTTGGACTAGATGATCTTTCGAAGTCCCTTCCAACCCTTAACATTCTGTGATTCTGTGAATGAAACACCAATTCTATAAAATGAAGAACAACATGAAAATAACATCCTCCCTTATGTTGCAAGTCATCATACATACAACATACCTTACTATTGGTATATAAATGAGCAAGGCAATGGGAGTTTCTTCCATACCAGTGTCTAATGGTATGTAGTACTCATTAACACAAAGTTACAATGCTGTTCATCCTCTTGCTCTTTATACCTTCTTCCAGTCAAGTAAATCCTGAATTACACACTGAACAAACTCACAAAAATTTTAAGAACAAAAAAAATCATCTTTTGCCTTGTTTTCTGCCTGAAAGATAGAAAAAAAAAAAAAAAGAATAAGAAAAAGTGTTTGTTCTCAAGGGAAGATGGTTACTAGTAAAGTCCCAAACAGATCCATCCTGACATATTCATGAGAAACTTGAATAATTAAGTGAAAGTATGATGACAGTACAAAATATTCAGAGTACTAAAGTTGTTTGTGAAGAGACACAGAATATAATGATGCTGAGTGACTAGAAAATAAATCAGATAATTTAAATATCAATAAGAGTTTTGTTGGGATTGAAGTATATATCTAATTTTATACTGATAGACTCTAAGTTACTCATTACCACTAAAAAAAAAAAATAATAAAAATCTTTGATCATTTAGCTCTCTGAAAAATTCCAGAGCATTCAGCAGCAAATAAATAGGCAAGCAGAATGCTCCAATTTATTAGAGAACACAACTGAAAAAAAGATTATGCCATGTATCTATGAGGCAACACTTCAGGCAGTTTCAACAGAAGTTGAAATATTGTGTACACTTATGAATATTATGTAGAAACTGAAAAAGGAATTATTATGTCCTCTTTCACAGAATATGAGAACAATGAGACCCGTAAGTGGCAGGTGTAACCAGTAATATAAAATAATGTAATTTTTACATATAAAAATAACCAAAAGGTGAACTCTTCTTCACAGGATATTTGCAGCAGCTAAAAATGTTTTTAAGCTAGAAAAGGAATTGACTGGAAGAGGGACAAAACCTTGTATTAAACATAATGATCCAGATGTAATTAAATGCCAGAGCAATGAAAAGGAAATTCTAATTACTTACCATATTTTATTATGTGTTCTAAAATTATTCACAGTGATGGAAGCACTGGCAGTAAAAATTATCATAAGGACTTTAATCTTGTTTTTACTATCCATAAACAACATATCTGAATCAGATATATCTTCCCATTTAGGCAGGCTTTCTAATGAATAAAAGAAATAGAAGGAAATAGTTAAAATTGGATGAGAAAACACAGTTAGGGAGAAATTTAATGCACTAAGTATACAAACAACTACATGAGCCATCTGTCAAATGCAACTGCTATTTACCACTTCATTAAAGTACAAGCCTTATGTTAATATTCATATAATATGAACCAAGCCTGGCACTGTCCGTAATTAGTCACATGCTGATGCTATTAATATATATTGCCAAAGCACTATCTGACCACATTCATGTGTGTAGACATACACCCAAATAATCCTTCAATTTTGCTAGTTTCCATCACATGTCTACTATTACAGTACAGCAATTAAGCTGCCACAAATTTCACAAGGTTATCAAAACGTAGTGCTCAGTGTTCTTATCTGACCCATTGATAATGACAGGTTGTTCATAGTATTGCTCACACCAACACAGCTGCCCACGGAGTTCCAATTGTCATAATAAGGCTCTCTTGTCTTAACTGGGGACTAGTTGACTCTAAGCTGTAGCGTTGTTGAGGAGCTTCTCACTTGCTCCCAGAATGCTGGGGGAGCCTTTTATGGTTTGGGAATAAAATCCCCAAAATAGCAGTAAATGCAGGACAAGAACAGAAAAGACTATTTACAATTCTACTATGTTTAGCTAATAAATATCTTTAGTTTAACCATGTTAAGGGATTAGTTTTAATACACATGAGATCACAAACACTCAGTGTTGCCAGTAGCAGTAGAAATTTTCTCAGCAAAATGAAATGAAGTTGGGTTTTTTTGTTTTGTTTTGTTTTCCAGATGATAATGTTAGAACCATCCACAATGCCTATTTTGGTTGTGACAAAGATAGAAGGAATCTTTTTAAGGCAACAATTCTGACTACATTTTCACTTATTTCTGTAAAATACCTACCTAAATTTCTTTTGAATTGTGGAGGGGAGATAGTAACTATGTAGATTATAAGCCATTTTTGTATGTAGGTGCCCACATTATGCACTCTCTTACAAATTTATGTTTGACAGTGGTCAAAGCAGTGGTGGTTTACTTTGTATGCAACCATTCACATGAAGTTTTGGGTTTAAACATGCTATACTTGTACAGAAGTAGGGTGATCTTCACTAACAATTCCTATTTATGGAGCTTTCATTTTCTCAGCATTAGAAAATACTAATTGGTCAAACCTGTTATTTTCGACACAAGTTAGTGGATTACATTCTGATGTTAAGTATGTGTGTGCATATCAGTAATATTTCTACTGATTTCAAAGCAGCTGTATTTATGTGAAACTGGGCTAAAGGGTTTAAAAGGTTAATTTCTCCTTTTCTGCCTGTCCTGTTTGATATGCTACCAGAGTCTGGTCATGTCTGAGATGTCTATTTGACAGAGCACTTCAGTATTATGGGCTGAAATCAGAAAGCTTAGAAAGAAGAGATTGTTGTAATACATGGAAGCATTATCAAATTACTATTCTGCTGAAGTTTTATGTCTAATGACTGTCTAACAGCAAAATAGCATGTGATCCTCTGCTTCAGAAAGGCAGTTGCTTAGCTAATTGAAGGGCCTTCTAGACTAGAAAACTGCTTTGACAGACAAAAGTATTTTACTTATACTATCAACCAGAACTGTGGGACCACATGCCAGTGCAGCTGAACCATGGGTGAATTTAACGCTTCACCACAGATATTTAATCTTTAAAGACAGATTTAATGTTTTAGATCTAATGCATTGTATATTGTTATACTATTTCTAGACAATACTCATTTTCAATTTTTATCATTTTTACTACTATTTTAACATTAAGCCGTATAAAGTGGTTCAGATTAAAGTCAATGCACGGGTAATTGAGTTCATCTACAATAACTTTGAAAATCTCATACAGACCTTTGAGGTGCTAAATTCTCATTAGTGAATGAAAATAAGTTTAAATCTAAATGCATAATTAAATGAAGCCAAAGACAGCCTAGTCTTGGAAGAAAAACAATGCCCCCTCCTGGAAGAGATTTTTATTCCTTTTATTTTGAGAGCCTTTTTTTAGCCATGTTACACTATTTTCACACATTCCAGTGTAATTCCATTGACAGAACTGCTGTAAAAGCATGCTAAATGAAGCAGATTCAGACCTCAAGATGAGTTCAGCACAGGATGGCTTTGCACTGGCAAGCAGCGCTCCCTGTCTGCAATCCTGCACACGTCCTGTGCACATTGAAACCCCTCACCAAGGTCACTGAGTACAGGCCTGATGAAAAGTTAATCCACAGGTGAATAGGTAACAGTTATGATTATATTGACCTTTTGAATGTGTAGCTCAGTACATATCAAACACTTCAAATACTGAACAATATATAAAATCTGCATTATAAAAGTGTTTAAGATAAGCTCAGTAAGGTTCTGGCTCAGTATCCCTGGCAGGAAAATGACAGCAATTTATCCAGTCAGAGTTTCATGCTCTTAATCCACAAATGGAGAGAAGAAACTCTGAATAAACCTGGAGCAAGTCTCACAGGGAAAGCTGTCCATAAACAGCCAGGTAATACAACTGAATGTGTGTGACAAAAGCAACATGGGCACTAAAAGAGGAAATTACAGCTTTTAACAAGAAAATGAGAGCTGAACTTCATTTGATACAAAGTAAACACTTCTTGTGCTTAGTGCTTATGTAATTTCTAGTTCTATATGGAATACGAAACAACAGTAAATCCCACAAGACTTTTCTCTTTCTCAGTCATAGGGAAAAAGGACAAAGTATTTTTTTATTTCTCTCCAGTCTTCAGAGGAAGAAATCTGTACTTTCTAATGGAACTTTTCTTTTGAATTCTGATGATTTTCAGTGATTAATTATTAAAAGTTGAACTATTTAGAATCAGTAACTCTAGTGACACAGCATAGTATGATTTTTAGTCCTAACAAGAACTACTACATACCCAGAAAATGCTGTTTTCCTTGAAACAGTACAGTATGCACACAGTTGTAATAAGAAAAATAGTTCAATAATAACACAAATTCTCTATGTAGGTAGAACCAATCTTAAATGCTAATTTACTGCAATCCACTCCCATGTCCTACGCCTCATCCCTTACTCATTTAGGCATTTCTCTTTCCTCAACACATTTTCTTTGATAGCGTGAAAAGTTGATCAACCGTCCACGAAGTACAAAAAGAATTTCTTCTGATTCATCAGGTAAGAACACATACATAATATATTAATATCAATATAAATAATAGCTATATTTCCTATTTACTTTTTAAAAATGTCAAAATTTGTTTCAGCGGTAACCTTTTTAAAATGCTATATTCAGGAATAAAAATAGTTAATGTGTGAAAATATATTAAAAGAAAAGAAAAAGTTATCTGCTTACCAAGAAATGCAAAAGCTTTTGTAAGATGTTGTGGTGGGATGCTTAAACTGCATATGGTTTTCTGTATACAGTTTGTACTGGAAAGCTACAGTATAACTGATACATCAGTAACAGAAAATGCCCAAACCCTTTTATTTTATTGCTAGCTTTCCCCATGCAGTTCCAAAAGTTGTAGATCATTGCTGAATCTGCTCTTGACTAAATTACAGTTCATGTTGCACTGCAGTTAAGAAAAATTAAATTGAAAATAGGAAGTGATGTTTCCATTAATGTGAAAAACCAAAACATATTTAGTTGGGGAGTTCACTCACTGAGGCTCCAGATTTAGAAGGTTTTTCAAAAGAAAGAAAGATTAACATAGCAGAAGAATAATGCTCCTAATTCACTAATTTTTGCCCTTCAGAAGCCCTATGGGACAACTTGCTGTACTGGCTTGCAGAAGAGCTTGCAGAAGATAATACATCATTGCTTGCTTTATGTTTACCTGTTCGGCGAAGCGTACTTCAGCTTGTTAGGCTGAAGTGCCCTGACAATTTAACACACCAGATCTATGAGCTGCTTTGCTGCTGGAAAAAGACCCTTCCAAGGTCAGCGGATAAACAGCAGCTCCTGTCTCGCTATTTGCGGAAGAGTGGCAGGAGTGATCTTTCAGAAGAACTTCGTTTTAAGTTGCAAAATAAAGTGTTCGCTTGACAAAATCACTGGCAACTAACAACCCAATTTATCTTCTTTCTTGCTGAAAGGAGTGAATATTTCTGTGATATCTTCGGATGAACAAGTGACAGGGATCAGACTGCTTATTTATTTGCTACTTTGGAACCTCTTTACTAAAGCAAAGTATAATAGCAATGTTCTTGATTGATAAAGGTGAACATTTCTTCTGTGGCAAAATGAGATACTGAAAATATAGGTATGAAGAATTAGAGACTAGTCTGCATGGGTTTCTAAGGACTTTAATTTCTTGCACATACCATACTCAAGTGACATAGAATCATATGCTAACTGCTGGACTCAATGATCTTAAAGGTCTTTTCTAACCTAAACAATTTTATGATACTTCTACAGACTTTAAACACTAGGAAATATTAACCATACTTCATCAAAATCTTACGATTGATTTCACGTTTTATGGATTACTCTACATCCAGTAATAACAGCTACCAGATTCCTCAGATGAAAGCAAAATACACTATTATAATACACAGACAGAAATGTTTTCTTACATTCAGGTTTGTTAGTAATTAATCCTGCTTTTATATTGTCAGTGAAAGTTTTTTGTCCTTGTGAATGTGTCTCCGTTTAAGGCTCA
>VYZX01017212.1:1476-32244 GCA_013401335.1 Brachypteracias leptosomus | reverse complement strand
GGAGATACCTCTCCACAAATTTTCTCCTGGGTTATAATTTTGTTCTCTTCCTACATCAATGAGTCTTTTCTCCTTGGTCAGAGAACAGTCCTTTCCTCCTCTTCACAGCTCCCAAACAAAAAGAAAACCTTTCTGCCCAGAAAAAAAAAAACATGCAAAAGCCACTCAGATTAATTAATTCATACAACCCCTGCCTATTTACTGGCAGTAATTTCTGTTTCTAAATTCTGTAGCTTGGAAAAAAGGAGACTAAGGGGTGACCTTATTGATGTTTATAAATATGTAAAGGGCAAGTGTCAGGAGGATGGAGCCAGGCTCTTCTCAGTGGCATCCAATGATAGGACAAGGAGCAACGGGTGTAAGTTGGAGCATAGGAGGTTTTGGTTAAACATAAGGAAAAACTTTTTCACAGTGAGGGTGACAGAGCACTGGAACAGGCTGCCCAGAGAAGTTGTGGAGTCCCCTTCTCTGGAGATGTTTAAAGCCCGCCTGGACATGTTCCTGTGTGACCTGATCTAGATTATCCTGCTCCAGTGGGGGGATTGGATTAGATGATTTTTTGAGGTCCCTTCCAATCCCTAACATTCTATGATTCTGTGATTAATAGACACAACCTTTCTGTCTCCTCTCTTACTCCACCTATCTTGCTATCTGTTTAGACACCAAAAGCTGTGCAAATTCAGACAACAATGAAATCAAGAAATTATATCCTAATCAGTTACAACCTCTACACTTGACTTAAGTGCTTGATAAAGTCATTTAATTCAATTTCTCTGATGAAATTTTGTGACAAGACTACTTATTAGCATTTACTATCTTGGGAACCAATCTCTAATGCTTATGAGACACTCTAATTGTCCAAACTTTTACATACATCATACACTTAGCATCATCAATTCACTTAATAATTAGTATTTTCATACTGTCTCACTGGATAAATATTCTCTGCAGCTTAGTAAGGCTCATGAAGTAAGAGGAGCTGTTGTCTGAATAACGTCTGCCTGATTTACTGAAGAAATGAGTAGATTTGCCATGACTGAAGGGGAAATCCAGTGGAACCGAAATGAAATCTTCACAGTCGAAGGAAATGAATATGCTGCTGTTAAAAAAAAAAAAATAAATCTCTGAATTTTTGCAATGATAAGAGAGCCAAAGAAAAGAAAATTCTAAAATACTAATTTTAATTTTCTAGAACATACCACATTTGGTTTGAAAACATTCTACCTTGTACTCTCAACTATAGCTAAATACATGGGGCTTCTACCTTAAAAATATATGATACTATCTAAGGTTCAATACTGTGAGAAAATCAGTAATTGATGTAATGGAGGCTTTTACCTTACATTTTCTCACATCCCTATTAATTGGAGACTATAATCCTCTTTTCTCACAGGATTGTTCAACAACACATTAATTAATGTTTGTAAAGTATTCAGATTCTAAAGTACTGAGACCCTGACTGAAAAGCCCCTGAGGAAATGAGTGATTCTGTCCACAAGGAGGTTTTGAATACTGTCCAATAAATAAAGCCTATAGGTACATATTGAAAAGCACAGAGAAAGTCTTTAAGAACTGCATGGCAAGTAACCACTGCCTCTCTGCTATTCTGTATAAACTTACAGTATGTAATTCTAAGCCATATACAACACAACAGATTGTAAACAAGCATGTGTATGAGTGAAATTGGGTGAAAAAGTAAATTCACAACTATTGGAAAACCAGCTTATAGAATAAGCAAAGAAACAGAAACTTTAACTGAACTAGAGCTAGAAAGGCAGAAACCAACTGAAATATTGTCAGTATCAAACTATGAATTAAAAGAACCCAATTTCTGTGAATTTATCTTCCCAGATTTTTATGACTACATGATGATGACGATTACTTTCTGTTTGCTTTTTTTTTTTATTCTGTATCATCTATGTGAAAGACCATCCAAAATAATAAAGGAAATTTATCATTTTGACTTCTCTCTAATGAAGTCATTAGGCAGTTACTTAAGCTTAAGCATGTGAGTGATCTGGAAGACTTCAGCGGAACCACATACATGTTTCAGGTTAAACACATGTTTTGGTGCTTCAGTGTTGCTTTGTAGGTGACATACAGGAAAACCTAAGTGCTCAGATGGAGAATAACTTAAGTTAATATGATATTCCACAAAGTGGTAAGTGTTGCCTTATATGGCTGTCATGCAGGAAAAGAGAATATGACTGTGTTTCTAAGAGCTGCTTTGCACAGGTAGAGAAAGGTGACTCCTAAACAGAACCGATTAGCTTGACCAATGCTGCAAGCTTCCTCTCAGTTTTCATTACTGTTCAGCAAAAAGTCACTTCAATTTCACATAAAAATAGAATTGCTTTACTTCCATGTTATGTACAAACTTTGTAGTCATTCTCTAATTCATTAAATATGTGATCTCTAAGCTACCAGATGTGCACTGTGAGCTGAAACCTATCTTCTGTTTTTCAGGACACTAGGTGCATTATTTTTAAAATATCCTGGTCTTGATTCTACTGTCATTGACTTTGCTAGAAAAAACTTCCAAATATTATAAAGATTATAATCTTGAAAAAAGTGCTCTGTAACTTCTCAGTTGCAAATTGAATAGCATCAAATGCAGTTATGGCATATACTGTTCAACTGTATCTGATTCAATCATTGATTAACTACTATGGGGAATGATAGGAGCTCTATTATTGACATTTACAATTATTTGCAAAATGATAGGATACAGGGTTTAAAAAGAAGATGTACCAGAAGGTAATTACCTAAAAATTGATTTGATTTATTCTGTAATCCTAATCTGTATGTTTGAATAAATCACATGTGAAATCAAGGCTTGTAAGATGATCATGAGCCTTATATTGTTATTTACCTACTGTGTACACTAGTCAGAAAAGACACTTGTCATTGTTATAGTTGAAAGAAAAAATAAACAGTGCTTTTTTCAGCTGTTCCTGAACTCTTAAGAGGGAATGGTGGCGTCAATACAGTTGCTGGAGTTACAGGATGGATTTTCAATGCACCATATTAAAAAAATGAAAACCAAAATATATTTGTAAATACAGATACATCCAAAGTCCTGCAGAGCTTCCTCAAGATGATGGAATAAAAAAAAAGTCACTATTAGAGGAGGTTATCCTCTGCCCTTAAGCATAAACGGAGTGAAGATGTCAACTCACATTCTGCCTTCTCTGACTCCAGATATGGAACAACAGCACTGTGGCTAAGCTTTCAATTTCTGTTTTTATAAAAGTGTCAACTTTTGTTTCAAATGCACCAGTTCTTATTTTTGCTTTCCCACTCACCCATGATAGTTCACCAGTCAGTTTAAGAAAAAACAGTTTTAAGAATTCATGCCTTGGTGATATGAACACCTGAGCTCCCTTGTGTGTTTCAATGCAGGAGCTAACGAGTGAAGACGGGTGATTTGTAGTGTAGATAATACACAGTTGGGTACCCCAGACGTGTGTCTATTCCTTTGTCAATGATGTTAACAAAAGGCAGGCATGCTGAGTAGTCAACCAGTGATAGAAAATATTTGTCAAATGGATAGGCTTATTGGAAACAAAATACTATTTTTGCTCTTCTAATGTATTTGTAAAATGAACAGATAAATAAAAATCACAGCTGTCTGGTACCTTTCCTATGAAATTTAATAATTAATTGTTTTAATTGAAAATGGAAGGCCTAATCTTCCTTTCATTCACATTAAGTTATGTTTAGCTTTTTCTGAAAAAGTCTGTGGACCTGAATTTACCTGAGCTGTACTTATATTTTTAGTGTGAGTGAAACTTAAACCCTGAGCTTTGGAGATTTGAAGGTATGGGGTGACTACAAAAAGTATACTCCTGTATACTTTGGAGAGTATACTGACAGATCATACTTTGATGTGAGGATCATTTCTCAGTCATAGTACAAGGACTGTTAGTATAATAATACATTTGACTAGTAAACATTTACATAAGAAGTATATAGTGTTAAAAATGCTAAAGGCATAATTTCAAATTACTTCTACTCTACCTTTTCTCTCTTTCAAAGTTTAAGAAATAATATATAACACAAAACCTGTCTCCTCTCAACTGTTACAGAGAAGAGGACAAAGGAAAATTAAGGAATGACTGTAAAAATGCTACTGTAAGAAGAATAAGAACCCTAAATGCCCAGAACACTGACACCAGCATGTCTACTGCAGAAGCAGCAGCCCACAAAGAGCAGTTAAAAGGCATAAAATTCATCCCTGTTCCAAATCTTGAAATTCAGAAGAGAAATTTAGAAAACGTGCTTTCAGATTTAATACTTCATTGGTGGTGTTTCTATCTCTTATCATTCAGACACAATCTGTCTCCTTGTGTTTCTAATAAAATGCAAGGCCATGAAAACCAGAAATATCATTGTGTCAGATTAAAAATTGTTGAATGAAAGATACTGTGCCTTTCACAAGATAAGAATCAGGAGTATGTTAGCTAACTGCAGAAAGGACCTAGCCTGCTATCAATTAATCTACTAAGACTGCTTATTTTTAATATTTGGGATAGCATTTTTCTTCTACTTTTCAATCAAAGATATTCTTAACACAGAGCTCGATGCATTACTCATACTGCATTTCCAGTCTTACACACTAACTGTAATCACCATCTGATGAGAGTGAATGGCTTGTTAGGCTCTCGTGAGGGTAGAGGAAAGAAAACTGTTATAAGGAACAATTTAGAAGGCTGATAGGCCTAGCTCTTTAGTTGGGATAATTTTCCACTCAATACACAGTTGGGACCCATACACAAAGAAGGGAAAAAAAAGGCTGACAATTGCATAGCAAATTTTAGTGCATCTATCACCACTATTTCATTCATAATTCTTGTTTGTGGTTCAGGAAAAGCAGAATATAAGTTGAAAAGGAAAGACTTTATTACAAATGTTCTGAAAGCCAGACTCCATGTTGCTTTGAAGTGCTAACTATCTTTAGCTAAAACAACAGTAGTCCACTTAAAAAAGCGTTTGCAATATTTACATAAGCCTTTAATAGATGAATGTGTTATCCATGAATTTAGCTATGCCAGTGTATTCCCAATGACAGGTTGATTAAACCACATTGAAAATGGCTCCAGTCTAAATGCTGATGATATATGCTAGACAAAGGGTCTTTGGACATGGAACTTTCTCAGTAGGTGAAGCTCTTTCCCTTCTATTGTGTTTGGTACTGCGTACTAATCCAGCTGTTATGATGTCAGGAACATATTATTAACTATTTCTTGAAAATATAGCAAGTTTTAAAAAGAGGCACATGTGCTGTGTCTAAGAGTACTGGGCCTTTCCTGACCAATCTTTCCACTTTCTAACTACATGTTTGTAAGGTTTTGTACTTGTTGGCTGCTTGAGATTGCTTCTAGTCTTAAGACTTCTGGACAGCTTTGTGGACTTTGTAAAATAAATGAAAAGTTATTGTTTTCCCATCCAGGCTGCCAATTGAGGCATTATTCACTATATAAATCACCTGAGCGAACATGAGGAACAAATGAGGATCAGTTTCTTCAGTAGAAAAGAGTTAAGGGCATCTAACTCATGAACATTTTATATCAATGATCTTTTATGCATGCCACCAGGGTTTGCCGTGCTTCCAAACTATTGTTTCCAATGTCCATTGTGCAAGGGCCATTATAAGTAGACTCTGTGAAAGTGTTGTGTTCAATTGTCTAGGTCACAAGCATTTTCAGTGTGTACATCTTTGTAATATTTTACTCCTAACAATCCAGGTTACATTCACAATAAAAGAAGTAGCAAAAAATTTAACACCAAGAATGGGCAAATGTACTGGAGAAGCAATATAAATAAGGTGAATACATGGGACCCAATCTCCAGCGTGAACTTTACTATTTTTGTAAGAAACATGTCTAAAAATAGCTTGACTAGAAATATAGTGATTCTACTATAAAATGGCTGCTAGTACCAACAGATCATTTTATTTAAGGAAACTCATATTTTATATTTGGTGTAAAATCCCTGTGCCTTCAGACTTGCACATTTTACATGGAGTCCCATAAGATATACATGCAAATCCACTCATGAAGCGAGTTCCCTAATCTGGAAAAATGTGTGTTCTTCATTGTTCTTGTTAGTAATTAGTTCCTTCCCTCTCCTGACGGTCCCCAGACTTTAAAGCTATACTTTTAGGGAGGAGGACTAGCCACAGATTCATGGTGAACCTGAAGGACAGGATTCTTGACAGTACCTCTTGCACCACATTGGGCTGTATATTCTGCGGTTCAGCATTGACTCAGAGGGAAGGATGTCAATTATTGAGTCACCAGTACCACCTCCTGCACTATCCAGTTTTGCTTTGAAGAGAGGGCTCCTCTTCAATGCCTGGTATTGCTCATCTTATGAAATCTGACAGGATCACAGTCTAAGATGGTACAGCTACAGTCCTGTTTTGCATTACTTAAGCAGTGCAGTGGACATAAAGTTTCCTGCCACAGGGGGAGATTTTCAAAGGCATTTCAAACTCTACTCTTGTGGAGAATTAAGAGGAAGACTGAGCAGTGTCAATGCATTTCTATAATTTAACTTACATAATGTCAGTAAGTGTTATTTCTGTGAGTAGCCGATGTCTTAAAATACACACAGTTTTCTTTTGGGAAACCTCACTCACATCAATGCTGCCATACTAGTAAGAGGCTAATCTCTTGAACTACTGTCTTTTTATGATTCTGCTGGATTTGTTTTGTTCCTTACTGTTCTTTGGATTTCAAATTTCTCTTGAGGTAACATTTAATTGAAAAGCTGATTCTATAAGATAATAAAGTTTCCTGAATTTATCTTCTGTCTGGCAGCATTGCTATGCAAACGATTTTGTCGAAGTGTTCATGTCTCATCAGAGAGTACAGTTCTTTAAACTACAGTATTATGTTGTCTGGAAAAAATGTGAAGTAATGCTTATAGATTATTGTACACGATTTGATCCAGGAAGATGTCAAGAAGAAA
Source organism: Brachypteracias leptosomus (assembly GCA_013401335.1). Classification (NCBI taxonomy): domain Eukaryota; kingdom Metazoa; phylum Chordata; class Aves; order Coraciiformes; family Brachypteraciidae; genus Brachypteracias; species Brachypteracias leptosomus. The sequence goes on along the minus strand of VYZX01017212.1, from coordinate 25,269 downwards.
CATCTTAAAATATTAAATTCCAAAATATCATAGAGTGCAGTGATGTTTCAGTATCAGTATACATATTTCAAGGGTCAGTATGGTACACTGCTGATGATTGCAATACCTCTTTTGGAGTGCTAAGTTTTGATTTTGAAAGACGTAAGACTTAAAAGATTAAATTCCTAAGGTATATTCATTTTTCTCTTTTATTAGTTAGTAAACTCACACAGCCATGATTCTGCTGGTCATGGCACTACAGATTCAGAGCATTTCATCAGAAGCTTGCAAAATATACATAGTTAGAAGGCCAGACAATACATTTGTGTCACAGCTGCATGTCTAACATGCAGAAATGCACATGATACGTGTAGATTTGCAAAAAGGAAGTGTGAGCACATGTTTAAAAAAGAATAAAATGTAACTTTGAACTCTTTGTTCTCAGTGCCTGTCGTTCCACTGTTCTCATTGATCTTGAAGATATTCTGGTGCTTAATCAACCTAGGGGTTGCTAGACTTGCCTTCAGTTTTAAAGTCTAAGAGTAGCACTTTAGTGTGACAAGTCTACTGTAAAGGATTATGAGTTTTCACCAATTTCCTGAATATTGTTAGGTGGGTTAACATTAAAAATTATTTATACAAGTACATGAATACTGACAAGTGACAGCTCTAGGTCTATACCAAGGGAAGGAGGAAGGTCACTTGCCTTGGCTATTGTGCTATTGAAACAAATAACAGGCAGACCACCTTAGAAAATGGTCTTTTTCTATTGCCCTATTATTATAGGGCGTTATAGAAAAACTGCTGTGCAATTGCACCTTTTATATAATTTTAGGGTCTTTGTTCTCCAGCCTGAATTTAGATGACTCTTTCTCTGATGTTTGGCACTGGGTTTCTCTGTTTCATTTGTCACATCTAGATACCTGTCTATCCACTGCAAAATGATGTTTTGAATTTTCTAGACCCCTTCTCTAGACTGCTTCATCAACAGCACACCAGAGTTCCAAAACCAGACACTCTGCAGTGGCTGCTTTCCTTTAGGCTTTCTATATAGCTCTTATTTGGAAAAGTCTATTTTGTATTTGTTTTTGTGCTGTGTCATTCTCTGTAGATGTATAGCAAACAAAAAATATGGATTCTCTTAACATCTCAGCTCTTGAGTACATCTTCATGTCTGTTAATGAGCGTTCACATAACTACATTGCTGACTGCTCACTGCTCAGAGTCCAAAATGTGTATATTTTGATAAAATCTTACATCTTTGTGTAATATGTCTTTGATGTCTGTCTATATCAAAAGAATTGGGTAAATTTAATTCCCAGAAAAATTCAGTGTCTTTAGACAAGTTAGTACCAATATAATTTAGCTAATGCTATGCATACTAAATATTCAAAATTTTCTTTCTATATTTTCAGGAACGAGTCTAGAATGCCATTGCTTTCAGTATCTTGCTACATTGACTTCATAAACTCTGTTAATAAATATTTGTTTTCTGCTCATCATCCTAGTTTCTTCTCCTCAGTGCTCTCTCACTGGTATTTTCCACATCCCTCTTCAAATTTGGACCACAAAACGCAAGATAGAGGTATTGTCCTCTGCTAAATTGTATCAGAGGCAAAACTTTCCCTACTTCTACCTGATATTCTTCAGGTTATGCTTGTAAGTATTACATTAGCTTTCTTTGCCACAGATTTTTCTGACAGTTATTTTGATGTTATTATCTACAGTGACCCATATGTCTTCCTTTGAATCACTGCTTTCCAAGACAATTTTAACCGTTCCTGAGCTATTGCTTGAATTATTTGTTTCCAGATGGAGAACCTTAAATTTAGCTGCTTTAAGATTTCTTTAACCAAGTAATTCAGCTTATTGTTTATGATCCACTGCACAGCCAAATTTATGCCATATGTCCAGCCTCCTTTTGGCTTCACTTACTTTAGGCTTGAAACTGATGAATATTTTACTCAATTTCCATTAACTAGCACTTAAATTTGACAGAAAGTTTTAATAATTCTGTAGACTCTTGCTAGTCTTTGATCAGGTAAGAGAATAAGAAAGCCATGTGTATTGTCTACTAGTCTGTATCACCTATGGAACCCAGGTCATGAAGATATGTGGCACAATAATACTAATAGTTTTTCACTGGCTATGTTCTTTCACCATATACACAATTTGTGTATGAAAAATTAACTGGAAAACAAGGGTGTTGATTCTGGTCAAGTTTCATCAAGGTTACAATAAAGAAAATAAATGTGAGCCTTATGATTCGTATAAAATTAGTAGATAGAAACAATTCAATATATACACTATGTTTAACGTCTACATGTATTTTATCACTGGAGCAACAATTTCAAATTGACTTGAACAGAAATGCTCTCACATGGAGAGGAACCAAAAAATTTCCCATTTTTGACCAAAGGAGTGATTTACATTATTCTCCTTGTTCTGCAGAAGGCTATTAAAAACACACACAAATAAAACTTTACGCATGAATCAGACAGCAACCAGAACAGAAATAAGATTTGGAAAAAAAAAAAAAAGGGAGCAAGATAATAATAAAGCTGGAGAAATTAATATTATGTAGATGAAAATCCAAAATGTACAGTCAGAAAGCAAAACCAAAGATTTAGTGATCCAAAAAGCACATAAGGCTCATAGAAGTTACCTGTTTAAATTTTTCTTGATTTTTAAAATAAGAAGTTTTTGTGATATATATATGGGCTGCCTACATAATTTGTACTAGAATCTTTCCCGTAATTCCATCCTCCACATAGTGTTGTGTGGTGGGTTTACCTTGGCTGGGCGCCATGTGCCCACCAAGCCCTTCTATCACTCCCTCCCCCATGTCCGTCAGCAGGGCAAGAGAGGAGAGAATAAGATGGGAAGAACCCGTGGGTTACAATAAAAGCAGTTTTAATGAACAGCAGGAAAAAAAAGCAAGGCCGCGGGCACACGAAGCAAAAGCAAACAGAGCCGTTACTCTCTACTTCCCATTCGTAGGCAGTGTCAGGCCTGTCCCGGGAAGCAGGGCTTCAGAACACAGAGTGGTTGCTTGGAGGACAAACGTCTTCCCAATGAATGTCCTGCATCCTCCTCCTGCCCTCTCCCTTTATAGTTGAGCTGACATCATGTGGTATGAAATATCCTATTGGTCAGTTCAGGTCAGCTGTCCGGGTTGTATCCCCTCCCAGATCTTGCCCCCACCATCCCACTGTGGGGAATGTTGGAAAGGGCCTTGGTGCTGTGTGAGCACTGTCATCACAACACGGGTGTGTTATCAACACCCTTCTAGCTCCCAGTACTGCACCATAAGGGCTGCTATGGGAAAATCAGCTCAGCCAGACCTACTACATGTTGCCAAGTAGGAAGCTCAGGGGACTAAATCAATGTAGTCTGTCCTTTTTTTAAGAAGATAGGTGATGCTGTTTCCTACTATAGCTATGCACACATACATCTACATATATATATTAGTAATGTTTAGATCATTTACCTAGAATTCTTGGAAGGATTTTCTGACTTATCGTGATGGATTTGGTCTCAGTGTTTCCCTTCACAGTATATGAATTATAAAACAGCCAAAAGGAAAGCAGCCTCCATCATGTGAGTTGTTAACACAATATATTGTCTCCACCTAGACCAATAATGGTTAACAATATAGAGTGATCCTCCCATGGTGTACTTCTAGCAGTCCGTAATATTTCATTTCAAAGGTTGTATTTAATACCACCAGTAAATGTAAAATAATCCATGACTTTGCCTAACCCTGTTTTGAACTAGTTTGCCCTTTTGGCCTCTATAACATCTTGTTACAAAGAGTTCTACGCCTGAACTATATGAATTATTATTTGACTCATAGACAATATTCTCACTTAAAGAGACTCTTGTTCTTTTAATGCAAGAAATACACTGAGTCAGTATTATTTCTTATTCTCTGTACTATATCATTGACTAGTTAATCTCTGTCAACCTACTTTCCTTCTCCTGTTCTCTCTCTCTGAAGTCAACTTGTCTGGACTACTTAGTCCTCCTTTGTACAGAATGTAAAAAAACACGAATATGTACACAACTGTGTATGTCCTTTAGATGTTGCGGGAATTTTCAGGCAAGTGCCAACTTCTGAGTTTTCTTAAGATGGGTGGACACTGAGATAGGGACTTCTGGGGTAATTTATTTAGTTTTAGTTAAAGAACATCCAGTTAAGTTTGAAATTGACACAGATCTCCCCTGTGTAAAGACACAAAGCAATTAGAAGGAGCAAACACTTTATACCTGATGTTAGTTCTACTGTCTTGTGCATATTATTTTCTATAAGATAAGATAATTTCCCTCTTTTCTTGAGTTTGTCAGCTTATCTTTCTCACTTTTTTGTTACTTTTTTCGAATGAAAGGTAGAATTGTTGTTTAGTGTTCTAACAGTGAAGTTACTGCCCTGCAGTTCTCAATACATTGTCTCAAGACCTTTTCCTCCCTCTCTCTTTTTTACTCAGCTGTTTTTATACTTTGCTAATGCTGCAGGTCTTCATTATGCTCTTTAAATCTTCTTTCCTTCTACAGTGCTCCTTTTGTTATGTTATATATAATGGGGCAAACTGATATCTGGCACAAAGCCACAGTATTAAACCAGGAATAAATACGGAACAGTATTCTTAGACTGAAAAATGCTCACAGTCCTTTGAACACCAAAGATAAGAGAGACGGGCATATTTCTAAAATCTTTGCAAATGAAGGAGACAGAACTCCTGTTTAAGGGAGTTTCAACTGAACACAGAAACAGACTGAATGCAATCAATCAAAAAAAATGTATTCAGGAGTCATAAATTAGATTCTACCTTAGATTCCTCTTGTCTCTCTTTCTTATATATCATCTCTTGTCCTGACATTCAGTCTGAAGTATTTCCTCCAGCCAGTAAAGAAAGATTTTCCAAACTCAAGAGCCCAATTAGGAAAAACGTTCCCCTGCCTTTCAGCATTGCATTATCCGAACCAGTTCCCTCCAGAGCACCCTCTACAATGGAGGCATTTATAGCTGAAAGTATCTCAGTAGGAAAGAGTACTCACTTATTGTATGAAAAATTGAAAACTACAGACTGAAAACAGGCACAGCTTGAGTGCTGCAGTATACCTGCTTTGTGCCTGTTTTATGACTGAGGCAGTATTCAACGATTGTGAGGAAAAGACAGGGTAAAGATGGACAGAAAAGTTTGATAAAAAGTAAGCAAAGTGGTTCCAGGCCAGCTGCTATGAGAAGGGTCCACAGTTACAAGTGCTCATTCAAATTTTCAGTTAGGAATTACTTCAGCAGCTTTTGTTTTGAGAATTCCCTTTTTTGAAACTGCCTCCTTCACTGGCACTTCCAGTTCCTGCAACAGCTCCTGTTCTGAAAGTTAGCTGGCATCTCCTAGTCTGTAAGGGGAAGATTTTAAAAATAACAAACTTTAGTCTGTTTCTCTCCATTGTCAAGGTTTTGTTAACAATCACAAGAGGTAGAAACACTCTCAACTGTTTGTTCATTGTGCTGTGATGAATGGGCCTCTCAACTGTGCTGGCACAAATGTCTGTGCACCTATACTGTCACTTGCAGTGAACTGATTTGACTTTGAAAACACTTTTCTCTCTCTCATCTCCCTCTCTATTCCCCCAGGTGAACTTTAAGCCAGAGCCGTTGCCCAGATTTGCTCTTAGCAGAGATATAGAAGTCATTCTGCTGAAAGATCTGAAAGGTTAACATGGTAAAACAGACAGGAGTAGGTAACATCAGAGAAGCCAATCTTGCTACTGAAACCACAGCCTGTGAGACTATGAACTGGTGCTTTATAAATGACATCAAAAGTTGGAAACAGAGATCCAATGTATTTTAATTATATAACATATAATTTAACTGTCTGTTGGAAGTTGCAAGCATATGCTGGAGAGATGCTTTTAGTGACAGGTTTCCAGGCTCAATAGACATATGCTGTACTTGTTCCAGAGTGCCTTATATGCCTTTCTTTAAACATAGTATTTCTGTCTAATCATCAATTAAAATAACTAGGCAAGATCTGACTCTGTTATTTCCTTTCAGTTTGTCTGTTGCTATTGGTATTCTCCACCTTTTCCATCACTGCAAGTTCATTTATTTTCCTTGTGACAGCTGATGTCAAGCTGATCTGTATTTATCATCTCACCTTCAATATTTGCTGGGATGTGCCACAATTAGAGCAGCTGACATTTTGCTGCAGGCAGAACCAGATTTGTATTGTGTGTGTTCTCTGTGGGTTACTCATCTGGCTACCCTTTACAAACACACAGTCATTTAGGTTAATTGCTAGACATTTTTGTATTCTGTGTTGACACAAGGCACCACTCGTTTTGAGTCCTGGGTTTGGTTCCTCCTCCTCTGTATTACAAAGGGGTAATGTGACTGCAGCAGTAGAGAGAGAGAAGTGATGGGAGCTAGAAGGGGCAAGATGGGGCTGGATGGGGCTCTGTGCAACCTGATAGTGAGAGGTGTCCCTGCCCATGGCAGGGGGGGTTGGAACTAGATGATCTTCAAGGTCCCTTCCAGCCCTGACAATTCTGTGATTCTATGATTCTAAGATTAGAGAAATCTAAATCAGAAACTGAGTGATGACTAAGACCATTTCTAGGTAGTAAAAATTTTGTGATACATAGCACTCCAAGTTGGTGAGAGATTGAGGGTTGCAGTAACATCCGAACAATTGTTTTGCTGGTTCAGCCATCATCATTTTAGGCTGCCATCAGTTGCCTGATCACACAGGCACTGAACTCAGCAACATCCCCTCAGAAGTCTTCATTCAAACAATTCTGCCATAGGTTCCTGTGCACTCAGCTCCTTCGCTGCCCACTGTGGTGCTAACATTGCTTGCTGGACACAACAGACAGAGATGGCCCCCTCAGTGGCCCTTCACATGGAAGGACACCACCAAGAGAGCTCTGCAACCAGCCCCAACAAAAGCCAACTGATCAGCTTCTGGTTAAAGTAGCCCTGGCCTTGCCCAACACCCCAGCCATGACCACCTGAGTGAAGGCAGAGCCACAGAGACATAGGTGGGCCACGTTCTGCCTCTGGAACCTGAAGCCAATAGGGAAAACATTCTGCTATGTTGTGACTCATCCACAGGTCAACTCCAACCCAGGCCCCAGTACTTCAACAATGCATCCCTGATCCAGGCAGACTCTAAAGATCTAAGTACAGTAGCTGGGCTGAGCACAAAATGCTGTACCTGTTGAGGATGCAGAGCTGAGAAGTGTATCAGTGAACTGCACTTCGGGGAATAAAAGAAAATGTCTTATAAGAGGATAATATAGGTGAAAGTGCAAATCAATTTTCTTTTCACAGAAATAATTTACAAGTGGTTTCTATGACCTCAGATCATTTTGGAGACTAAGTTAAAAGAAATATTGCTGACCTGGGATTTGAAGAAGGAGTCAAATCCTATTTTCATAACTTCCAAGTAGCTTTGGATAAGCACCTAAACTTAAAGTTCACCTGAACATATAATGTTCCCCCTTCACTTGTTTGAACACATTGTCACTGTATTTACAACTTTGTCAGATCCACTGTCCAGTCACGTTGTGTCTCGTGGAGTTTGGTGACATCAGGTATGATGAATTAGAGCTATGCCTTGTCAATGCCTGATGGAAGCTGTCAGAATGTAGTATGGTAATAAGGAAAATGTTCAGTCTGTTAGCGTCTTTTTGAACCAAGTGAAAATCAGGATACGAATACCTATGTTTCTTACATGAAATGTCTCTGGTTGAGGAAGCAGATATCCTCTTGAGTTTCATTTCTTTACAATATATTTGGAAGCACCCCTCTGCTTTGTTTGAACTGCTACACTGGTTATCTAATGATGATTTGATGAAATGGTAGTGTATCTGTTGGCTTGTGGCTGACAACAAAGTGGCTCTCAGCAAGTTGTCCTACTCAGCAAGTTAGAGAGAATGGAGTACAAAACCTCAACTATCAAAAACTGGTTACTGTAATAAATTAATGGTCTCTCCAGTCTTCAGGATGCAGAGCTGCCTTAACCTCTAGTCATCTTGCTCACCTTTGCAGTTTGTATTCATTTAGCTTGGCTAAGCATTTAGTCACAATTTCTTCCTCAATTGTTTCTCCAGAGCATCTGAAACATCTCATCATCTTTTAGCACATATAAAGACTCTAAATGGTGCTTCAAGCTCTTTCCAAGTAAAGCTGTGTTACCTACATGAAATGAGTCAATTAAAATATTTAGTCTGTGTATACACTGTGCAGGCAGGAAAAAAGACACGTGAAAACTATTTAAGTACATGGGCAGTATCTTTCAGAAAGCAGGTTAAGACCTTGAGCTCTGACTGCTTGAATTAGACACCAATATTTCCTCTCTGAAATTATAACTTCAGTTTGCTTTGAAAAAGGGAAATTCAGGTACAAAGCGAAAATGCTGCAAGCTATTGCTAGTCACATCTGGGGAGAAATTATGGACAATGTCAGTGGTTAGATATAACAATGCTCATCTTCATTTCTCTCCTAACGTAAAAGAAACCTTTTGCTGGAATAATTGTTAGAATTATGTGCACAAGTACTTCACTTCTGTAGCAGGGGCAACAAATTTCAAAATGAGTATAGGTTGAGAATAATTGTTTCAAATTTAACTTAATTATGATAACTTGCTGTTTTGTTTGTATTTAGTGCCTAAGTTGACGTTCAAAAGCTTGTTAAATGGCAAACAAGCAAAGGTAAACTTGAAGATGTATTGTGACATTGTGAAATGAAACAAATTAAGAATAAGCATCCTTCAAATACCCTACAAAGAGGTGAGATAAACTAGAGTATCAGGGACTAGTTAATTTAATTAAATTCTCACTGCACATAGTCTTAACCTCAGCATCTCACTTTATTTACTCTAAAGAGGCAGGCAGTTTTCAGTGCATTCAAGTAGACTTAAATTCTAGATTTGGTCATAAGCTTAATATTAAGGGTAAAAATTATACAAGTTTCGTCATGTTTTTTAACATAGCCTAAGAAATAAATTCCTTATTTTTTTTTCCTGGTGCACATTTTTTATAGACTTCTAATTAGTCATATTTTGCATGTAACTCCTTCTATATTTTAGCCTTTCTTTTTAGTGGGTTTTGCTGATTGTCGTGTTCATTATCTGCTTCAACAATCAATAAAAAATAGATTTGTTTGCTGACTATTTCAGATTTATTGGTACATGCTCAGAAAGTCAGAATTTTGTTCCTCAAACAAAAAGTATGATTTCAACAATTGATTCATTCACTATCAAGACAGAAATGAGATTCCTTGAGGAAATAAACAATTCCATGATAACCAAGGTGTTAATGTCTAATGATATTCTGAAAGGATGCTGGAGACTCAAAGCACTAATAGCGTTACATGGTCTAAAAATGTATATCTGGGGTAAGGTTTACCAGGAGAGCTATTTTCTTGTATTAATTCAGCTGATGTATTTCCAGTAGCAGATACTTATAACATCACTCTTGTTGGTGCACCATCTCACCTCTAACCGTAAGCTTTCAAATGAATCATCACCTGTTCCTAGGCAACGCACCATGCATCCCTGCTGCTCTGTCATATAAAGGGCAACTGTCCATGCTTGCCACTCTGGGCTGTTTGTCCTAAAGTGCCTGTATCCAGCTATGGCAGCGCTCCAGCTGTGTGAGCTACCCCACCACATCTCTGTGGTTACAGAGAGATCATAGCCCTGCAATTGCACGCATACCTATGACTCCTACTGTTCATTGCCCATGCTGCGTGTGCATTAATGTACAGGCGTTTCAGATGGGCTTCACTCGTGCTGATTTCCCAGGAAAAGTGTGAGCACATTGCTCATCATGCTGTCATGTCTTCATTTTTTTATTTGTGTGCATATTCTTGAGATGACCTACTTTCAGCCTTGGTTTCCTGATTATGAGGTCTCTCTTGTCCTGCACATTTTGCTTGCCAATCTCTATATTTTCTTGTGTTTTTTAATGAATGCTCTTATCAATCCTGATCATTGTGGGTGCAAACTGACATCAGGGCTTAAAGTGACATCCATTTATGCAGTGCATAATTTGCAGCATTGGCAAAACAAATGTGCTTACATCATTAGACAAAAAATGCAGGATCTTAAAGACTAATAATGGTCATTTTCAAGGCTATCTCAGATATTTTATGGGAGTTCTGTGCTACTTCCCTACTTCTCTATCCAACAGCACATGATAAACAAGAACAATATTTTTAGATGGGAAGAACGAATAACTTGTTCTCTATAAACTTATAGAAAAAAGAGTTACTATATGTTAATTTCAAGTAATTATTTAGTTTCATTTAATCTTTGTTTAGCAGTCTTATTTCAGATGATAGCACCGTGTCTGTCTCATGCTTTCACTTGTGCCTCACAGACTTTACTATCTTTGAATTCATTATCTGAGCGACTTAAGATGTTGGACAATGATACTTTAAATCTTTGGGCCATATTTACCTTGGATTGCATGTTATTCCGTACAGTCCAGGCATGGGATGATCTGGAAAAACAGTAATTTAGAGCTGCCTTCAAGATAGATATTATGGTTACACACTCAAAAAATGCCATGCAATTCATCATGGTTGAACATGCTTATTATATGTAAAACTGTCCATTCAAATGAGTTATCTTAGTTCCAGATAATATACCAGTCAAAAACAATGATGAAAAAGATGAACCACTCTTTAGATGGTTTTTTTTTGGTTGATTGGTTTGTTGTGTTTTTTTTTCCTGTTATTGATTACAACAGCCTGCTGGCAATTCCTGGTTTTCTAGCTTTCAAGAAGTCTTCTAAGATGGCTGAAGGTTAATATCAATACTGAAGCTTTGGTCTTGGACTGAAGAATATTCTCGATGTACCTTTTCAATACTTATTCAGTACTTCAACAAAAAAAAGGGATACTAGCTAGGTTTAATTCTACTGTGGGTATTTTCTGCTATATATCTTCCCACTTCTGCTATATATCTTCTCATTTCTGCTATTATGAAGTGAGATGTGGCATAGAAGGTAGAATAAATTGAAGAGGACTGCTGGAAGAAACTTAAAGGAATTAAATGTTTTCTTTCAGAGCTTCAATATGCATGTTACACATACATAACATTTGTATAGTTGCATTTAATGGCATATTTATATTCCCCAGAATACTGGGCATTTAGAACAGGAAGCAGACAGCAAGAAATGTGTTTACCTCAGAGCAGTCTGATGCTTCAAAGGAACCTTTGCCATTGCAGCTTTGGAACTTTGGAAGAATACTTTTCTGCTTTTGAAGAGGCTTGAGATGTATGCTATCTTGGTAACACACCCTAGAACAGGAAAGGTGGAAGTATTTTCTTCATTCCTGACAAAAAGAACAAAGTATTCCTTTTCACTGATACTTGGATTTCAGTATTTGACAGAATTGTTTTTAGGGTTTGACAAGTATCTAAGTAGTGATAAGGCTAGGTAGCAAGGAGGCTAAGGGGTTATCTGAGAACTTATAACTGCTTGAAAGGCAGTCACAAAGCTGACATTGTCATACACTTCCCAGTTGCACCAGATGACATAATAAAGGGCAACAGCTGCAGATTGCACTTTGAGACATTTAAGTCGCTTTGCTCTGAGCAAGAGAGCCACCATAGGTCCCTTCTAACCCACATTTCCATGCTTCTAAGAAAAGGAAATGTACAATACAAAATTAGTTATTACATGTTGTACTTAAATGCATTTTACCTTCTTGTTATCTTTTATCAGATGGCTGTATTACAATTCTGATCTTTAGCCTACTAAAGTTTCTTGTCTTCTCAGTATTTCATATGTTAATCTTATGATATAAACCCAAAACTTCTCATTTGTTGTCAAGTACAACTCTACAAATGGGAAGAAATAAATATATTAGATTTAGAGATTCATAGACTGTGATGCTGCAAGGGACAACTATCAGCACCTAATCTAACTTCCTGACTGTAGTGTTTTTTCAAATTATTGCTAGTGTGAACTAGACACATAATTTAGGAAAAAACTTTCAAATATGATTTGGCATTTCCAGTGAATTTGTAGGACTGGTAACTGCAACAGTGACCGTGTCTCCTCAGATTTTGCATTTTCTCACTTGTTAGATTTTTTCAGACAATATTACCAGGGATGTGATGTTTCTTTTTATTGTTCAGTCATAAAGATATCAATTAACATAAATCAGAGATGTTATCCCTTACATTCCTTATTAGAAACACAATCTTTTGATAGTAATTCACTGCTCACAACTCTATGTAGACCTATCCATTAATCTTTTCAATTCCTAATGTTTGCTTTATCCATTTTTTTTACCTAGCTAAGTGCTTCCCTTTAGAGTCACATGTCATTTTGAAAAACACATCTTACCATGGTTAGGTTTTCCATATATCTTTTCCCTTTTTCTTTTTTCTGATGAGGTTTCCCACAAATTTTATCTAGGATGATTTCATTTTGATCTGCTCAAAAAAGTGGGGACATGAGTTCAGGATCAACCATGAGCTCATCCTCCAATCTCTCCCCAAACTGATAAACATAGTTAAATCTGTCCCTTGGACACAGACTTATTTTGCCTGAAACTTTTCTCAATACATCTTGCTTTATCTGAAATAACTCATTCAAGTTCTATTCTATTTAAAAAAGACACTAAAAGCACCTCAGAATATATCTTTAAAAGCTATTTGGAAGTTTGAAAGAAGTTAAGGAAATAAAGGCATATTTTACTTGCATCGCGGCAAATGAAGGTACAGTTCTATGTACAAAATTAGTGAAAAGCTAGCTTAACAAACTACTTTCAGATAATTGTGTAAATCAGTTTCTTCTGCCTTCTTTTAATTAATATATGATTTCCTCCTAGAGCACTGCTTCTAGTTTCCATTTGCAACATAGAATCCGGTTGTCTTCAGCATTTTTTTCTTAATTGTAATGGAAAGTTTTTGATTATCCATCACTTCATCTTCTGAAGTGTGACCAAATGATGGGTTCTGAGTTTTCACAAAATGGTCCTGATGTCTGGACCACAATGTCTTTAAATGATGGAGCTTCTCCTTAAGGATGTCTTAAGGTATTTCCTTATAGAGATTTAGCTTGACTTTCTTGAACTTGATTTTTTAATAGGAAAACAGTCTAGGAATATTTTCACTTACTCTTAATTACATTTGCATACTGTTCTAATATATTTCTCCTAGGAATATGAGGGAAAAGTCCAGGTACTGATCTCAAGTGTGCTGTGTCAAGCAAGTAAATTAATGCAATAAGTGGGATTATTCTGCATTCATATTGCCTGATTAAGAACAGAGGGTACTATTTTTACTAGTTAGTAAGTCTTAAAATCAGGCCCAACTGTTTATTTTATGTTATCTTTTTCTTGAAGTTTGAGATCTTTAATGCAGTGATTTAGAAAAGACTGCGTGAGGGAAGCATCATGTGCTTATTCTTTATTGCTGCATTGTATAATACCAGATCGTTAATCATTAGCAGAAAGAGTAAAGGTCCCAATTTAGTGCCCTGGGGAGACATCTCCATTAATCGCTTGCCAATTGGAGGGGACACAATTGACTTTAACCTGCTGGCTATAGTCCATAGGAAAAGCTCTGACCCATTTAATCAGCCTGGAATGTGTTCCATAACCTTTCAAGTTGGATCATTGAATGTCAAGTTTTGTCGAAGGCTTTATTTAGTCAACCATGACTGGTAACCTCCTTATCTTCTGTTTTTCGTGTCAGAGGTACAATAGCTTTATCAATGCCTGCGCAGCTATTTTCTTTTAAAGCTGCTAAGCTGTATTCTCTCCAGATGATTTTAAAATTTACCATAGTTGTGCTAGTATCATATTTTATGAACAAGCTCAATGAAAAAGTGAAGTTTGTAATAGAGTTCTTTTGTCTGTCATTTAATCTTCACTGTGAAAAGTAAGCATATTTAGTGAGCTTCAATCAACAACAACTTCCACTTGAGAAATATTAATAAAATATTAATAAAAGACCCCTCTAGTTTCTGGTATCTAGTGTATTCTTTCCTTTTCTCTATTGACCATAGTGTATGTTAGCATGGTACCATCATTACTGCACTTTGTGTCGCTGTTAACAAGGAATAAATGAATTCAGAACTTCTGATGGCACTGAATGACACAGTGAATCAAGAGCTTACGGTTGTTGATTATGTTTATTTCTGTGTACTTGCTTCATCTGACAGTTCAGGTCACCTAAACCATTTTGTGATGTTTTATGAAAATATTGAGTAATACCTGCTGCTCTGGAAAGAATAAATCACTTCTGAGGGAGGTACTGACTTCGTATTTTGGCTTATTCAGAAGTAGCAGACCAAGCATGACTGCAGAATAGTAGCACTCCCAACAGTAAAACCTCTGTGTTTATCCTGTCTGAGGAAACAGCCATCTGACATCTACAGCTACCTCATAAAATGAGACCAAATTGATGAGCTTAGGTTATTGAGTCTTTCTTGTTTCTGTGAGCATTTTGTTGCTTACAGTTGCATAGGCAGTTTTCTTTCTCTCTTGTGCTGTTTCTCTCATTCTCCAGTTTTGCTGGGAAGGAATGCTTTATGTTTTCAACCTTTTCATTTTACAAATTGGCCTTTAAAATGCCTTGCTGCCTGGATGATAATAACAGTGAAGTAATTTCTGTCTAACTCTAGGTGCATTCATGAGCCTGACAGAGTGAGCACAAGGAGTAAACTGTACTTTTAACTAATGGCATTTGATTTCATTTTCTAAGTTAGGATCGGCATTAGTCTGTCATTAGGTCTAAAAGTATGTATTTAAGAAACAGTATTGCATTTCCTTTAAAAGATCCTTACCAGATTTGAATAATAGCAGCCTACAAACATAGTAATGATAATGAGTATGCAAAATGTTCTGTACAAAAAAAGATCTGAAAAGCATGAATGTTGACAGATGATGACTGGAATTTTCAAAATTTATGATCATTACAATGTGGGAAAGTAATTACAAATAATAAAAATCTGTTGCAATAATTAGCTGTAATGAATGCTCATAGTAAGGTAAATGAACTGGAACAATTTAAGACAATAACATGTGATTTGCATTTTATACTATGTCAGAACATTTTATCATTAGACAAGTCAGCAACATACTCTTACATTGCCACAATTTTCAATTTTTAGCCATTCACTTCAAGTCTGTTGCTAATCTGGACATAAAGAAAAAGGGATAAAAAGAATTAATCACTTTAATAAGACAAGCTTCACTACATTTAAAATAAACATTTTCAAGTGAATATTAGTTTTTTACATATGCCAATATATCTGTTTGTGATGTNCCCCACACACCCCGTACCTTTGGTGCTGTGTGGGAGTCATAACAAGGGTGTGTGTTATCAACACCTTCTGGCTTCCAGTACTGCAGCATGAGGGCTGTATGGGGAAAATCAGCTTAGACAGACCCACTACAGACTTCTGTACTTAACAAACCATTTATGATGTGGTAAGGAGTCTGTCTAACATGTCAGTGTGTATTTCGTACAAACTAGGACATACCTGTGATGGTCTTGTGGAATTTTCTATTATATATATTTAGGCTGTCCGTTCTGAAAGCAAGACCCCTTTGAAACAGCCAGGATTCCACTTCTAAGAAACCGTATTTTAGCATGTGACAATGTGCAAGTGCTCAGGGAGCCCAGAGCCAGGGGATAGATTTGGAACTACTTTAAAGTTTGTGGATCTGTCTCTTTCAATTTTTTCCTGGCAGTGAACCATGAATTTCAGGATGATAAGGTTGCAATAGACTAGCTCTCACTGTTGGATTAGAGTAGTCACTCCTGGGTTGACTGTCATCACTAGCATTCAAGGTCACTTTTTTCCTCACAGTGGACCTTTCCCAAGGGCTATAATTCATCATTCCTTAGACATGTATGTATCAGATCTGGGGGCATCTCTATGATTTACTTCGGTTCTTAGTCTTCTTCACTTGTACATTCTGCCAAAATACAAAATAAGAGAGCTTGTTTAAGCCACCAAGGCAAAGTGCTTCTCCTTTTTCTGTTCTGCTATTTTAAGAAAATGATTCTGAGATCACTGAGCTGGTAATACTTCTTAACCTTGGCTAATTGTTGGTTTGCCAGAAATGCTGTTCACTCTTGTATAGGCAAGATGTTTTTTGAAAAGTTTATTGCTATTTTCCTGCTATGAATCAGGCTGCCATCAGTTTTATCCCTAAGTCGCTGAGTTTCTCTACAGCTTGCTCTAACACTTTTGTTCTTGCATTCCTGAAGTTTATGGAAGAACGGGCATTCAGCAAGTGACATTTCCAAATAAAGTTATAACCCAACTGATGTTTAAGTCTTTGGAAGATTGTCTGCTATCTATAAAGAGAACTGAATCAGGACTTCCAGAAATGTGTGGCACATAAGTCCTCTCCTTACCCTCTGTTAGGACACAGAAGCTGTCCTGGAAGCTGCACTGGATTTTGCTGTTGAGCTCTCTGCTTTTTCAACAAATACTTTGAGGCTGATGAAAGAATTTCTGAACTTGCATTTTATAAGAGATCTTTGTAGCAGACACCTTTGCCAAAGGCTTAAGAGTAATTTAAAATACAGTTTTTTTTAAAGCACGAATTATATTTTTTATTTATATCAGAGAAATAATAAATAATATCATATAATCTTAGGGAGGCTTGTATCATCACATTTCATGCAACCTTTGTTTTTCTGTTATCTGCATCAAGTATTAATGGCTATATGTTGATACAGAAGAAATTTAGGTTGAGTCTGCCATTAGGCCACTTTTACTCTCCATTAAAAAAGGGTTTTCCAGATATATTCCCAACTAGGAAGCTTGTGCTGCATGAATGAGCTCCCAGGTAGAGACATGAAGAAACCCTTTCAACACATCTGGGTGCTAGAGTCATTTTGGGTTTTTTATACTACAGAAGCATTTGGGTAGTAGTAGGGGACCAACAGGACCCATTTTCTACGCTTGTTACTGTTTCTTCTTAATTTACTTCAAACAGACAGTGCAGTGTAATACAGAGCATATGATAGTCCTAGTCCTTGTGCAGTGTGGGATTTTTTTCCCCATTAACTATGAACAATTTGTTTTTTCTGGGTCAAATGAATTTCTAGATAGACCAAATACTTTCATGTATGACAAGGACAGTAGGCCATCAAAACAGATATACCCTAGGGAATGGCTTTAAACTTCTCCTTTTGATAATAGTCTTCCTGACATGTTCAATACATCCATCACATCAAAGCTTTAACTTTTTTTTTTTTTTTTAAAGAAACAGCTTAATTCTGTTTTTCTTAGGGAATGCATGGAGGTCGTTTAAATAAAATAAAATAAAAAAAAGAATTATTTACTTTCAGAACAGGAGTTTCAATGTGCTTGAGCAGAGACATCTGCTATTTTTATTTTCAGTTCCCCAGGAGTATAAATTTGTTTTAGAAGATGGTAATTTAATGTGAAAGTCTACAGAATACTGAACATTAAAACCACTGGTTTTAGAGATAATATTAATATATTAAATTAGTCTGAGCCTGCAGCTATATTCAGGATTAGAGCATGCAAGGACCTGGAACAAGTTTTCTCAGAACTAAGCTTTGAAATGGTGCTTACTTGAGTGTCCTGTCTATGCTACACATGACAAAAGACAAACCTCTCCTTTCTCATGGCTTTATTTTGAACTAAGTGGAAATCCTTGTTTATGACTGAATAGAGTTTATATGCAGACACTGCTCAAATTGGGAAGAAGGTCTGCCGATAAAGGGATCACTACTTCTTAAAGAAGCTTATAATTTGCTCAGGATTGTCCTTTTTATACTCCCAATTGCCGTGTGCCTGGCAGTGTTGCTGCCTGCTTGGATGAGCAGTAGGACCTGTATCATGTCTTCTAGTGATCTCCGACCCAGCAGGAGAGCCAATGCCTGCCTATTCAGGGATGTAAGTCTTTCTTTCTGTGCATATTGGGATCTCTCGGGTTCTGCTGATTCAAACACCTGGTGGGAGTGAAGAAGCAGGCTACCCTGCCTCTCATGGGAGGGATCGCATGACTGTCGTGAGAAGCAGCTGCTGCTGGATCTTGATCCCTGCCAAGTTCAGCAGTAGCTCCTGACTTCAGGGCTGAGAATCGTACGCCTATGTTTTCCCATGCTCCATGCTGGACACTGTCAAGAGTTCCGTAGAAAAGAGGCCAAGGAACAATTCAAGTAGTTTTCTTGGTAGGTATTTACACAGTGTTAATTACAAGTGATCAGTGACTGTGGCAAAATTAGAAAAACTAACTTGTTCAATGTTATAAATAAATTATATGTCTTGAGTAATTTATGTTAAGAACTCTTGTTACTTACAATTTTTTTCATAGAATCCATACTGCCATATTTGAAAATGTTCTTTGAATAATTGACGACAATAAGATTTTGATAGTTTGATCCAGATTCAGAGAGGCATACTATGTAGTCCCCTTCATACTGACATATTTAAGATGCTGTCTATTGAACTGCAGTATTTTGACCAATATTTCTCTTTACACCATAGACTTAGACAATGTTGCTTACATTGTTATATTCTGTGCAGTTAGAAATTTTTTATTGCATAAAGTTAATGCTATATAAAATAATTAATTGTATGAGAATACTGATACTAAACAAATTTTATATTGTTGTAGCACAAATGCAGTTTGAATAGGCAAAGTTCTGCTATACTGATCTCTGCACCATTTTGTTGCACTTACAGAATTTTTTTTGTTGCTGCAGCTTTGTGACTGGACTTCAGAAAAGACATACAAACTTCACTAGGTATCTTAACTGCAAAATATTGATTTAGATGCAGTCCTTAGTTCTACATTATGACTCTGCAGTTTGTGGGATGTGTTTCTGTCACATCTTTTCAGTAATGTTCCATGAATTATGTTGTGATGATGAGGGGGGATAGCAGGAGTTTTGATGCACATTCCAGTATATATTGTGGTATGCAACTACTCTATAAGCATTGAAACATTAAGACTCACAGTCCCAATTAAATCTTATCTAGCTGACAGATATGATAGTTTTGATTTTATTGAGATTTCCTGACATAATGTTTAAAACTTTGGTTAACCACTTTAAGTGAAGTAGAAACTCTCCAAGCTGCTCAGTGTTAAGAAAGGCAGGAAGGAGAGGATGAGAACTGACTCAGCACCAGCAGTCTGTGTAGAACAGTATATAAAAAAGTATCTTACTGGCACTTTTTAAAATGAAAAAAATTCAAAGTCCCTGCAGGCCTATGTGGGATTTATGGCCTCCTGCAGAGGAAGGAAAAGTCATCTGCTTCTTACAAGGTTGTGATACGTGCCGAGTGGTGTAGCTTTGGTGGGAACAACTGAAAGGCAACACTTGACCTCTGCAGATGTCAGGAGTGGCCACCTTCCTCTTTTTGATCTGCACTACAAGCTGTATTCTTCATTTCTATGAATTAGGATACTTTTGGATGCTTAACCATTGTTCCTGCCGGCCACTTACATGACTAAAATCTTTTCTGTTGATAAAGGTAATGAGCTCATAGCTCCCAGACATCATAACATACATTTTGATCTCTAACTGGTCCAAATCATGTATTTGTAGAGATGCAGTGAGAAAGAGAAATATATCAATGTTTTGGCCACTATCTAATGCCGCTTAGTAGTGCTGGTGATAACAAATCTGTAGAAAAATAGCTTGACATTCCTTTTTGATGAGAAAAATGAAATTAAATATAAAACAGTAAGAATCTTCCTACCATAGATTATCACATCTCATTATGTGCATTTTACAGGGTATATGACTATGGAAACAAAACTGGTCGTAAGTTTGTTCTGCAAAACTTTCAGATATTGACTCAGCTTTTTAAAATGTCTAACAGTGCTTTCTCTCTGCCTGTGTTAGAAATATATAGACATTTTAAAATGGATATAATTTCACCTTTCCATGCACAACAGATGCAAATACATGGGGGGTGGGTATGAAGAAATGCACACTGTTATACCTCATGAAACACCGGTAACATTTGTGACATTGAGACTCTCTCCTGCTAAATCCTTATCAGGCCTGGAGGCCGCGGGCTCTGTGAAAGCACAGGGTCTGACTGTACGCAATGGCTTTGTAAGGCACTTTCTGTTCCCTTTATGCTATTCACCACTAAGTCTATGGGAAGCCAGAGATCCAGAATCCCATTGGCGCAGAAGTACTGTATTTCCTAGTTTAACCTGTGCTTTTAATCCTCATAACACCTCGTTAGTCAGGCTTTATGGGTGAAATCCAGAGCCCATTGATCTCAGTGGAAAATTGCCCACGGATTCCACTGAGCTTTCTATCATCTCCTGTACGTGTGATGTTAATTTCACCTTTAAATCTTGTGCAAACCTACCAGGTTTGTGACCGGCCTAATTTTCCAAGGTTACACATAACTGAAAGTGTAGTGAAAAACATGTTTCCCCTGTGTACCTGAGACAAAACTCTGACAAGTCTGGCACAAACTGGGAAGAAAAGCAGGAATTTCTGGATGTGAATCTTCCCCCTAATCTGCCCCAGTTTTGAGTCTGGAGGACCTCTGTGCCATGAAGGTTCACAGACTTGGCTTCAACACCTGGCCATGCTGTCTAGCTCCAAACTTGGCCTGGTCTCTGAAGTGTTTTTCCTCAGATTCATGGGTGCCTCCCACAGAGAGCTGAAGGGAATGGAAAGCTTAAGCAGTCCCACAGGGAACTTAAATCCTAATTCAGGAGTACCAAAAAAATGATTCTTTGCAGCTGTGGAACAATTTTTTCTTTCCTGAATTGAGGGAATAAAAGCTCAAGGAGCTCAAATATAATTCTAAGAGCCAATTTTTTTATTGTACTTGGAAATTATTTGATCAGCAGCCTTGAGATTTGAAAAGGATTATTCACCTCCTTTCCTTGTTTTGAGAACTAGCATAAATAATCTATTTAGTGATAATACTGTGCCTCCCAGTGTGCTTGTTTATCATTAGAATTCTCCAGCTTTCAGTGGGCTAGTGCACTCTGATTCCTGGCTGGATTTATGATGCAAATGTCAGGCAGGAACTCCATCCCTCTGTTTTCAAGCCAAACCTCTTTATTTTTACATTGAATTTGAATTATATATTTATGGAATCATCAGCAACTAACACTAAGTCCATAGGAGTGCCATTTATGTATTGTTACTTTCAATAAATTTTCTCTAAAGGTCGTCATGTGGGTTTTCAGCATGCATTTCAAACACATGGCAATTCTTTCCTCACTCTGTAATGTCTTTTCACTTATTTTATTTGTGTATTGTATCTTTCTCTAGAAGAATCTAGGAATTTTTTAAGGATTCTTTGTAGGTAATGAGACCTCCTTATAGGAGCAGGTATATAAAAATAAATAATTGGTGAAAAAGATTGCAGGAACCAGAAGGAGCAAAACCTGCCTTCATTAGTAGAACTTATGGGAATAATTATATGAAGAACTTGTCTCAAAAAGTTTCACACAGTGCTCAGTGTAGTCCAACTGACATGATCAACATGGCAGAGACTGACCAAATTATAAACTATCTCACTGATACACATTCAAATGCAGTTGTCGCTGGGAATTCAAAAGTGACTGTGTGATTTTAAGACTTCAGTGAAATGCAAGCTTCTACTATGGAACAATAACTGAAGAGGAAATACTATCCTAGGAGGCATTTTAATAGCTTAAACCATTGAACTAAATTATTTAGTTTAAACTGTTATTCATTATTATTTAAACTAAATAGTTTAGTTTAATAGTAGAACATGAAGTAGAGTTATATGGCTTCTATATTGGCACTGAATTATGTATGTAATGTTGTACAAGTAAGTGAATGCAAGTGTTCCAAGACAAGAAAATCATAGTCCCTGGGAACATCTCTTATTTTTAGCAGGAATAATCCATTTGTTATGAATATATAGTCAGAAAAAAGATGAGATTAAGAAAGGTATTTGAGCAACAACAAAAAAATTTATCTTTACCTTAAGAAATGTCAAAGTTTTTGAATGTTATGCAAAGTGAGACTATGTCATAGGATGAAGTAGGATAAACTAAAGTCATTGAAGACTTTTTGTTTGAGAAACCACATAGCTTGGAGATAGAATAAAAATTCTTGTTAGCTGGTGAAACTTTATGTTTTGTAGTGTTGTGTTTTCTAGTTTGTAATTTACATAGAAGTTGAAATATCCCTGGGAAAGCCTATTCATATAATATTTCAAGCCTGAAAGAAAGTGTGAAGGAGAAATTCTCTCAAGAAACATTGAATGAATATTTCCTTTTCAAATGTGTAGTAGTCCATCAGTTTGAAAAAAATTGAGACATGTGTCCAAAGTCAAATTGCTATAATCATGTGCACCTAAATCTGTTCCCAGTTACCATGATGAAATCTATAATCAGAATTACATATCAACATCTGAATGGGTCCTTTCTATAACTAAAAATGTTCCAAAATACTTCTGGAAATGAAAGCCTGAAATCTTCATTTTGTTTCAGTCCTTGTCTTTCAATCTTTTGATTTTAAACATCATAAAAATGAAGAGATTGAATTATACATGTGACACTTAAATTCATGCTTAGATAGGCATTATTAAGTAGAGCTATAATTTTTACAAATTACACCTGGGGACAGATAATCACCAGTTACATTGATTTTTCTGCTCAGGATTTTAGTCACTGACATTAGTCAGAGATTTATAAAGGAATAAACACTTCTATATCAGTAGATTTTGTAGATTTTTATAGAAAAGTTTAATTTTAGAATAAAGGGAGCTTTAGACCTCATGTTTTTTTCATGAAACCTTCACATATGTTGCTTATTTCAATCCTGAGGCAAATGACAAATGCTGTTTAAGCACAAGATCACTTTACTATTTTCTTTCCAATTACTGATGGAAAGTTTGTGAGGAGCTTCAACAAAGATTTGGTCTCTACAGATCTCCATTTTATATTTTCATTTTGGAGATCAAATCCTGCGGCATTTATAACACCCCCACTGAGGTACTGAGTGCCCTTGGACACATGTATACGTATAGTTACACTTAGGTATTTCTGCTTACTTCCATGAAAAAGTCACTGGGTATGGCCTGAGGAACTGCTTCTCCAGTGAGCTCAGCTGAACTGAATTTGAGCCTCCAAGGAGTGCATGGTTTGTTCTGCCCTGTGTAGCTCTCCATGACTGAGAGCAGACTGAATAAACTCAGGGGTTGCTTTCAGGAATTGGATTTGAACCTGCTAGAGGACAATATTGTCCTATAAAAATCTATTAGCTGTTAGATGACATTACAGATGTGTATTGCAGTGCAGGAAATGACATTCATACACAGAGGATAAGACTCAAACTGAAAAGCTGAAGAGCTATGTCCTTGTCCTGAAACAGATTAATAGGGCCATCAAGAAGCTTCCTTTTTGTCTGTGCTATACCCTTAGAACAGATGAAGAAGTGACTCCCATCCTCTCAGAGGCTGTTTCTCCCTTCCTTCCTTTGTGTGCTAAGCTGAGCTTCAGTGGACACTGTGAACTTGAAAAGTCATATTAGGAAAATGCCTCTTCTCATGTAACCTCTGCTGGGTGAATTGCATTCCTTATAGACAGCTTAAACAAAGCCAACACACCTTAACACCTCTAGTGGCAACAAGATTTTGAGGTGATTGCCTGAAGGCNCTTCCCTTCCCTTTCATTAGGGCAAATCAGTTAAAAGTCTAAAGTGTTTGACCTTCATCAAAATCTAAGCCACTTACAGCTTTACAATACCATCTCAGTTAGTTTTATTTCAGTATTATGGCATGACTCTTACTGGAGGACAAGTTATAGTCCTTTATCATTAATACAAGCTA
>VYZX01017204.1:0-21943 GCA_013401335.1 Brachypteracias leptosomus | reverse complement strand
ACCTCTCCTACGAGGATAGACTGAGAGAGTTGGGGTTGTTCAGTCTGGAGAAGACAAGGCTCCAAGGGGACCTTATTGTGGCCTTCCAGTATCTTCAGGGGGCCTACAAGAAAGCTGGGGAGGGACTTTTTAGGATGTCGGGTAGTGGTAGGACTAGAGGGAATGGATCAAAACCAGAGGTGGTTAGATTCAGATTAGACATTAGGAAGAAGTTCTTCACCATGAGGGTGTTGAGACACTGGAACAGGTTGCCCAGAGAGGTGTTGGAAGCCCTGTCCCTGGAAGCTTTTAAGGCCAGGCTGGATGGGGCTCTGAGTAACCTTCTCTAGAGGGAGGTGTCCCTGCCCATGGCAGGGGGGTTGCAATTAGATGATCTTTAAGGTCCCTTCCAATCCTGACAATTCTATGATTCTATGATATGGGCTAGACTGAAACCCCCACAACCCCTCGTCCCCTTTTGCCTATTAAGGTGTTTTGAAATAAGGCTCAGTCACTTTTTTTTTTTTCTTGCTTGATAACTAAGTTCTTCAGTTACTTTCTGTAATGCAGATCAATGTCAAAAAGTCAAGATAACAGCAATGGCTCTAAACTGAAGGAAGTAATTTTTCCCTCAGGTCAAGAAATGGAACAGGTCTGTCTCATGACACCTAATAGCCATGCAGGTGTATTCATTACACAGGGGAGATCACTACTGCAGTGCTGCCCTCAGCTCTGGAGTCCCCTGTCCAAAATCGATAGGATAGATCATGAAGTGAGCAAGTACTTGGGATTCAAAAGATACAGCTGCAGTATTAGGGTTTTGACATAGTATGACAGCTAAAGTTGAGAAGGGTAAGAAATTATTTTATTGTTGTATAGAAGTACCAGTATTAAGGACAAGGTAACCAACAGCATTGTCAGCTTTTCCCCTTTTCCTTTATGTGCAAACGGATAAAAAGAGGTAGCATCCTAAAGCTGAAATCATACACATTCAACCTTGAAATCAGGTGTAATTTTCTAGCAACAAAGTAAATTTCCTATTGGAGAGATTACATAGTGAAGAGATACGTTTTCCATTGAATTGCAGTTTTTAAAATGAGATTAGGTACCTTGAAAAGAACACACAATTCTATACTATAATTATTTACAAATTTTTTACCTTTCTATAACTTTAGATGATATACCTGAAATTCTTCAGTTGCTCAGCTATGAATCCGTACACTTTAATATGTTAAATTTTTCATGAAAAATAATGATTGTTTTAGGAAAATTACTATATTCTTGATGCCTGTCTTTTATGTGAAGTCACTGATACATGCTCTCAGTCCTGTAAGGTTTTTTATTTCTAAATTGGTTTCTTTTTTTCAATTACATCTTATTGTGGAGATATTCCTAGAACAGACTGTTAAAATTTCTGTAACAGTTTTAGTAGTTTTGCTTTCAAACAAATTATATAGAGGATGAAGTGTGCAGTAGTGTAGTTCTCTGTTTTCAGAACCAGTCTAGTAAAGCAGTGCAGTTGTATCTTAATTGCTAAAGAAAAGTGATTCGTTGCCCTCTTGCAGGAGTCTAATCCCAGGGCCTTGTTCACAGTCAGCTAGTGTACCCAAGTGCTGCTGAAGTGTATTTTCTTTGCTACAACTCCATTTTTCTCCCCAAGTAGTTTCAGACATGTGGAAGTCCCCAGTGCTTCTTGTTTCTCAGTCATCCCTAAATAGCAAGGTACTGTGTGAGAAAAATTAATTTTATGTCTCAGCTCCCTAAATTTCATGACAAGGTGTCTGAAAGCTTTTTAATTTCCTCTTTTTTCACTCTTTACTCAAAAGTGTACTGTGGTAATAGGTTCTGTCTCCATTCTGCCAGTTAATGTTTCGCCCTACTCAAAGTTTCTTTTGCCCCTTGAAAACCAGACATACTGTATTTGGCAGAATCATCTGTCTGCAAAGTGCACCTTTTATAACAAGCCCTCAATTTTCAAAATGCTGTGCAGCCTTTTAGCCACATCATATCCATTAAAATCAATTCCTGAATCAAGAAACATCCTCTTATTTGCAGGAAACTTCTCTTATTGAGTGATAGTTCTGGATACACCAACCTGCTAGGCTAACTCTACTTGGTGTGAAATCACCTGTAAATGATAATGCACTTACAGAATGTGTTATTTTCCCCTCTTCTTTCTGTCAACACAAAATGTTTCTTATTTAGCTTCATCTATGATTTTTAAGACTGCTGCTGCTATTTTATATTTTATGGGGTTTTTTATTATGCATTACAGATACATGTATAATGTATTATATACTTTAAAATATATGTAGATAAAAAACATACACAATATATATATATGTCAGAGAGCAGCCCTGCAGAAAGGGTTCTGGAGGTGCTGGTTGAAGCTTTGCTTCATTTCTTTTGAAAACCTTCTGCACCTCACTCGAAGAAAAATTAGCCAAAGCATCAAAATACTAAAATTGCTACAGAAACTGCATCAAATTTATAAAAAGCTAATTTAGGGTCCTCCTTATTTTCCTTACAGAGTCTAATAATTGATCTTGCATTTCCCAGGCTTTTCTTGCATCTATGGAGATGAGGAATTTACTTCCCTGAGGTTGTCACATAATCAGAATGTGAGCTCTGGGTCCCCCACTGTCCTCACTGTTTGTTGACTCACTCTCTGCCTCTCCTGTGGATCACTTCACCTTACTCACTCAAGATAAACCTGTCATAGAGGGAGGCAGAGTCTCAGGATCGGTCCCTGACTTTCTTTGGTTTGTCAGTCAGTCATGACAAAAAGGCAGATCATAGCCCTCTCCACCTTGCTTGTTATATTCTGCTCCTCCACAGAATGGGAGAACCCATCTCCTAATAAAGTGGATTTCAGAATCATTTACCACTTCATATGGACTTGTAGAAAATGGAGAGCAGCTTTACTTGGTTGGACTAGACCTGACTGGGATCATATGGTCTGTAACACCTCCTATATCTGATCACAAACTGATAGAAAACAAAAAGGATGTATAAGCAAAATAAATGTTATAATGAAGGCCAAGAGCATTGAGTCTTATTTTTGGACATAGCAGTAACATATAACTGAAAACTGCTATTTAAATAACATAGCTATTCTAGAAATCAGCATTCTAGATGCAGGAAATCTAGAGTTATGGTAATATTTAAGTGAAATTCACACGTATTCCCAGATGTAAACCTCCAACCAAGGTATACAAATACACTGAATTTTCTTTTTATTGACAGCAACTAAAGAAGAAATACAGTAATTTTTTCTAAAAAAAAAAAAAAAGTGGTTAAAATTAAAGAGAAGGACAAAGAGCTGTTCCTTAGCTTTGATAAAGGTATCAAATGGTAGGCTTTTTCCAGGAGGAAAAATGTCCTTTTTAAAAGAATGGAAGGGTTTTGAGACTCTGACTCCTGAAGCACCATTGATGCTCAGAAGACAGACATCTCAGCAGAAATAAGTGCTAGAGACTGACTTACTGTAATAAACAAAGCGACCTTCTATCTTGAAGCTGTATGACCAAAGTCAGCCTTTTATTACTGTTTATTCAAAAAACTCAAGTGCCTTGAGGCAGTCCCCCCTACTTGCCAAATCATGACACTATTTACAAAGAAATACTACTACATGAAAACTTCTGCCTTAGTACATATTAGGTCTACCTCCTCCTCCACTGCCCTGTGATGTGTTGTGCATGGTCTGCCACAGTTTCCCCACACCCACCCTGCATCTGTTTTTCTTATTGTTCTTTCAAAGGCATCATAGAGGATCCTGTACATCATTTAATCTTCATCCCACTGCTCCTCCCCATATATCTTCCTTTACAGGCACATTGGCGTATAGGTAAAGGTGCACCCGTTGTTTGCAAGATGAGAACTTACAGATTGGCTATGAGAAGGCCACCCCTTCACCTGCATCCAGCCAGATACTCATTAGCCAAATCCTGAACCTCAGAACGCATTGGAATTGCCAATGCTGGAAGGAATAAATTTGCTTTCTGTGTTTTGCCAGGCATAGGTACAAAGCAAAATGAATGTACACATCTAAAAATATAATCACTAAAATCAACAGTAAGATGCTGACTGAATTCAGTGAGTTCTCAGTAATACCCTTTCTTCTTAATGCTCTGTTATAAAAATAAGATCTCCTTAAATGCATACAAATAAGATACTTGCATTGTATTGACTTAAAACTGTCTTAAAAATACTTCGTTTGGAATCTCAGTGCTTGTTATAATTACTATATTTTCACACTGCATTTATTTCTGGTATAACAGCATTGCCATGACAACTCTAAATTATGCCAATATATACACATATTTGATCTAATTCTTATTAAAGAATTAAAGATAGAAAAAACAGAGTCAAGAACAGGGCTAGAGAGCACTAACTGTGTCATACATGCACTAGGATATTTGTACAAATCTCAGAGCATTTTTCACTGAGGCTGCAATAAAAGAGACAAAATTTTATTTCTTTTCCTTTTTTTTCATTCCATCTTTCTTGTTTGGTTTATCTCCAGCCCTAGAAGGAAGCTTGTCAGGAGTCAATTGTATTACAAAAGAGCTGAATTTGACTCAGGGAGAAGATACCTTTTCCTTTACACTGAACAATCAAATTTGTCAAGCTTGTCTCATGCAGCCAGAGAGAAGGCTGCAGTGCCCTTGGTCAGGAGGGGATACAAAGAAGAAGGGTCTGAACTTAACACTGACAACTGTGCAGAGATCCAGGGGCTGTCACAAGGGGATGAGAAGTCCCCTTTTACCATTTTATCCATGTCTTCCTCCTTGTCATCACCAAGCAGCTGTTTCTGTTCTCAGAGGTGTCCTCACTTCTCCACCGTAAACATCCAGACACCTAGGCCTTTCCTATCTCATGGGCTGACTACATGTGATGCTATGGACCATCATTGCTATTAAGATCTTTCTGGAAATGGAGTAGCATCACCAATCAACCCAGTGCAGGACCAGCAGCGAGAAGGCCTGTGTGCAAAGCTGGATGAAGCAGTGGTTTTAGTCTTGGTTTAGGTTGCTGGGAGCTATGCAACAGCCTTGCTGACGTTTTAAACTCTTCACAGAATAGAGGAAATAATCTAGACTTCATTATTATTATTGTTGTTGTTAATAATAATTATTAATAATAATGATACAGTCAAAATCTTTGAAAGGTTGCTTTTATTGCTGTGTTGAAAGTGAAAACATTGACCTTTCCTTTAGTCCGATTTTGTAAAAGCCAGCTTTATTTAAATCAAAAAAGTGACAAAACAGCAAGTAGAGGACTGTAACTGTACACTAAATTGGGAGGAAAAATCAAATGTCAGACAAGAATTGCCTGAGCAAAAAGAATGAAAGACCATCTTTTAAGTCATAGAAAGAGTCAAAGCTAAGGTTGCCATGGAAACTTTAATACTGCTGTTCCTGTGGTGTTTTTTTTTTAATTATGAACTTAGCCTCCTCATTGTGTCAAAATCAATGGGAATTTTGAGTCCTATCAATTAGTCTGTGGGTTTTGTCTTCTTTGTCTCTGTTCATTTGACATATGATATAATAGAATCTGAGCCTACTTTCCTGAACATAATTTATGCCATTTACAGGAAAAATGATAAGGTTAAAGCAAAAAGACCTCTCAATAGTCATTTAAGGAAAGAGAAGCTCGTAAGAAGTGGAAGCATGGTGGCCTTTCTGTATGTCTTTGAATAACACCCTTGCCAAGATAAAATCATATTTATTGGACTAATTCTAGATAGCTGGCTTCAGAGCACCATCTGCATGCTGTGGCAGCGTATGATTCTAATTATCTGGGATTGCTATTCAAGCTGATAAATTGTATGAAGGATTCTGTTTTCCATAGAGTCATTCTTCATTCAGCACTGACAGTATGATAATTAAGCAGCAGTAGCTGGCTCTGAATGTGGATAATTCATAGGAATTATTTCTAATAAACAAACAACCTAGAATGTTTTAAAAAACAAACAGGAATCCCTTAAAATAGAACCTCTTGCTTTTGTGCTGCATTCACTCCCTCTGATACACCCTAATCAGAAAAACGCAGAGAAGATATTTGCATGTTTCAGCTTCCTTGTTCTGTTAGCTTTGATAGGGAGTGTTAAACATACCGAGCTAATATGCCTGCTCCTTCTTAACAAAGAAATTACATACTCTAGAACATGGACCGAAGATAACCAGGACAGTGGGAAATATAGATTGGTTGAGCTCATACACTAGCAGTACATATTCAGAAATCAATTTGTTGTGAACAGCATCATACGCTGAAATTCAGCATTCATTTTGTATGTTTAAAATACTTACTATAAAAGGTAATAGGATTATTCAATAGGTGTAAAAGGTAGTAGGATTATTCAATGCCCGATACTCAGGGGACCATTAGCTCATTTGGTTTCCAAGGGCAAAACACAATAAATAACTGGGAAGTCCACAGCTGGCAGTTGCCATCTCCCAGTCATGAAGGTTGTTGGCACAAGGAATTTAAAAGTACAAAATACTTTCTGCATCTATTAGGTCATGATAATTTCACACAACTCTCAAAGGCCATTTAGTGATCCTCCACTATGAGGTAAATACTGCTGTTTCGCACAAGCCTCTATAGGCAGACACTATAACATGGTGGGAAAGAGTCCTTCCTGGTCTATGACATCTATGAACTCTAGAAGTGGATGTTGAAATTTTTCTGGAACAGGCTTGTTTAAATAAAATTGCAATTTAAGAGCATTATGTGCAAGATAGTAGTTTGTGTACTTTATAGAGATTGTGGATTTACTGACTTCTTCAATCTTTAATACTTTCTGGCTTTAAAATCCACTCACTCACTAAGGAAAAGACAATATGCCTGTGAAACTTGTATAACCTAGGCCCCTGTAGCCTTTTAGCTTAAGTAAATTTAATGATTCTAAATTCTGAACTATAAGTATTCAAGTCAGTAGCACGTACACATAAGCTGGTTTTGTCCTTGATCCAACCTAGAAGGCAGTTTAGGCCAGTGAGTTGTATCCATATTTGTCATACTTATATTTATTCAACTAATTCCATTGGAGAAAATATGGACTCTATTAAGGCCTATTATTTAAATTTGATATAGATGAGTAATACTGGATATTATGTTGTATGGTTTCATACTGTAAAGCTATTGAATACAATCTTTTAGATTACTAAACATCTACAGCAAACTGATTTGAAACTGACCATTGTAAACTGTGTACTGTGTTTTCTACAGTATATTAAATGAGAACAGCTCCTTTCTTCATATAAGTGTGAATCTTATTTTTCTGCTACTTTTGGGCCTAGTGTTTATCTTCTCCCCTCCCTAGTTCTTTACAAAACAAAATAAAATGAACAGCTAGAGGAAAAAAAGGAAATATGTTTAACTTCTTTGTATCTTTTGCTTCATGCAGGTAGTTTGGGACTTTAAACCAGAGACTATGCCATCAGCTAACCTTCATCTCATTAAGTAGGTTCTCAAAGGATTGCTTTGCTCTGCAGAACGTATTCTCTTTCCCACCTTCATTAGCAAACTGTTAAACATTTTACTTTGTCATAAGACTGGAATATATAAACAGGTGCACCTTCCCTTCTTCCTCCCTTCATCTCTTCAAAACATATTCTGACAATCTTTAAGGAAAACCTTGATGAATTTCTCCAATTTATTACTGAACTGGCAGAGAAGTAAGATATAGAGGAAGGAAAAAAAGCAATTTTTTAAAGGAAGAGGTTATACGAGTAAAAATGTTGCATCTAGAGAAAAAAAAAGGCAAACCAAACTATAGTTCACCATGGCTGTAGTAGCACCAGGAATCAGCAAGTATTTCTCTAAAGCATCATGTGGAAGGTTCCTCTTCCCACCCCAGGGGCTGCTGAACCAACCACCTTGCACTGTGTCACCTTTCCTTGTAATACATAACATCTGATAAATTTCAGTAATCCAGGCAGACAGAAGTGTTACTAGAAATGAGATAAGAAATTAAAAGCCCAGTCCATCTTCCATTTTAAAGTTTAGGGAAGCATTCCCAGTTATGTCAATGGAATTTAACATAAATAGTGTGATTAATGCCGAAGTCTGTGTCTGCTGGACGGGATTAAATATCTGACAAAGCACAGTATTTGATTGAAAGGTACTTTTCTTCACTGGTGGGCCTGTGTTGATGGTCTGTTCCACCTTTCAGTTACAGGCAGGACCCACTAACCACTCTCAGTCAGGTGGCAGTGGGAAAAGGTCAACACAGAAAGATTGTGATTTCAAACACAGAATGGTTACAGTAAAATAACTAGAAAAAGATCTTGTTTACATTGTGCAATAACCCTCCAAATTTTGTGACCTGAGAGACCTAGCTGAAAGGATGTGGAAAATAAAGACAGTGGTTATGTCCTTTTTTATACCCTAGGTCTCTCACAGCCATATGTCCTTCAAATGCACATCACTCGCATTATATATGTCCAACTGCACATTGCCTTGCATTTGCAAGTAGTGTCCACTGCTCTCCACAGATGATATTCCTGACATTTAGAACTGATAGAAATAAGAGTCTGTCTTTATTTCTCTCCATGCTTAACTAGAGGGTTTCTTAAGCTTCTCCTGGGCATCTGAAAAACTGAGGTAGTTCCTGCCCTTGCAATTCAAGCAACTACAGTGTGTGAGCAGCTTGCCCTGACAAAGGAAAGGCTGTATTGGACATTATTACTTTGTAGGGGCTGGAAGGCATCACTGTGGGTCCCAAGCACCAACACAGTTAATCACAGAATATGGGGAGAATGAGCCATGTGAAGTAAATGTTTCTTTTTATTCCTTTATTAAGCAAGCTCTTGGGAAATTCTTTTCGATTGCTTGAGGCTGGCACTTGATTCAAGAAAGCCCACTGAGCCTTTTATTATCAGGTTCATTTTAACTAGCATTTTGCTTCAACAGTACTCCAAATGCTTTATTATCTATTTTTATTAAGCATTATAATGAGAAGGTAACACTGATTACGCCTCTCCCATGCACTGCGGATTGGCTTGGCCTTGTGCATTGTAATGTGCTCATTCTTCTAGCCCTCCTGTGGTGGCTGCGGCTTGGCAAAAGGGGGCAGAAGGGGTTGGTAACTTTTTCTCATATTTGCAGATTGATCTGCATTGCTACTGAAAGCTGGAGTGACAGTTGTTATAAAAAGAAGACAGACATTGAGAAGATTTATATCTAAGTAGAGGTAAAGTTTATTAAGTCTTAGTTTATCATCCTAACAACCTTCTCAGCAGGAGATTCAAAACACTGCGGCTTGAGAATTAAAAAACCCACCAGGGTAGACTCTCCACTGATTGTCAGAGGACCTGTGACCTTCGTAATAAAACATCCTTTTACTGCAGGGAGAACCTGCTGCACAGTCACATCACATATCCTTTTATTCTACCAGTTCAAAACAATATTTAAAAAATAAAGGGAAAAAAATAGTTTAATGAATGTGTTTGATAGTCAAAATAATTTTCTGAATAATTATTTCTGACAAGTTTTATCTTCTCACTCTGTATCTCTTTTGCTCCCCATTGATGATCTGCAAATCTTCAAACAAGAGATTTGAGGATTTCCTAGCTGCAGCCTAGTCAGACTCAGCTGGGAGCTGGCCTTCTTGGACTGCAGTGAGAAGCATGACAAATCTGTCTGCAAAGGCTGTACCCGTGTGTCTGTGCACTGCAGCCTGTAATGCAGTTCAGAGGAGGGCAAATTTGGTAAAACCTTTGTGAACAGGAAAATACATTCTGTGAACATTAAAACAATGCATGTGGGTATGACACAGGCTCCACTGCTTGCCATACTAGCAGTAGGTGTCAAATTTTCTTCATTTTATTTTTATAGAAATAAAAATGCTGCTTTCATGACTGTAAGACTGTCATTTCTCAAAGCAGCCACAAGAAGGTTCTTTGCTTCTGCATTTTCTGTAGCTGTTGATACAGTCTTCTTAGGTAAACATTTATATATGCTTTGTAAAATTAGAAAAACATCTTCAAAAAGCAAAAGAATTGAGGTGATATGTTGTCAGTGTATTGCTCAATGTTCTTCAGCGCATGTGGCTGGATCCAATCACAGTCTCAGTTTATCAGGTTCAGGCTTCATTTGCATTTATTCTGGGAAACTTTGCCTCTCAAAAGATTTAAAGGCAAAAATCTTTTGGAAGTCTGAGGTAGATACACAGCTTCCAGACCAGAATTTTTTTTCAATAATATCTTCACATTTTATAAATATGATATACCTGATAGGTCTCCATGTTAAACATGTGCCTTCATATTAATTGCAGACTATTTGCCTCCTCTCTGTCCTTTTCATTAGCCTATACCATTCTTGTCATCTGCTGAGCGGTGTCAGTGTTTCAATGCCATATACGCAGTGCAGTATTTTTCATCTCCAATTTAGCATGCTCTCTTTGCATATAATACGATTGTTGCCATTTTATCATGGCATCTCATTTTGTTTTGTACATTCAATTTATCACATGCCATTTGCTTTAATGACATTCTGTGCTCCATTCTAATACATTCTGGGTCTGTTTGGCCACTCTTTAAAAGCTAATTTTGAATATATTTTGTTCCAAAACATTTTATGCTATACGATGTCTTGCATGTAATATTTCCATATTTCTTCCAAAAAATCAACGTAAAGCAATGTAATATAAAAGTTGGGCTCTTAGCTTCCCTTTGTGTCACTTTCAGCTTGGTCTCAGTGCAGATATCTACTGAGCTTGAGCAAACAATATGATGTGGAAGGCTAGAAAAATGTCTCATATTCTAACACCAGACATTTTCCTAGTGTATTTTAGGAAAGAACAGAGTAGGAGCCTATGTGTCTGACTCTGAAAGGCTCTCATCTGTTTTGAGGAGGGATAACGCTACTGGAAATGTAATGAGACCTGATGGTTGGTAGTAAAGGAACAGTTACAGCTCCTGTTGCCTTCTGCTCAGACCTCTGTGGACAGTGTCTTCTCATATGTGAACAGCAAAGAAAAGAAAGAAAAATTTCAGGTACGATACAGAGTTTCTTGCTGGCACATTAGCACATGTGCTAAAGTTTTCTTCTCATTGTGGGTTGGGGTTCAGCTGCCCACAGGAGATCTTTGGTTATTCCTAAATAATTTTTGGATTTCCCATCACAGAAATCAGTAATAGAGATACAGTTGCTCAGATATCTGGAGCTACCCCCTGAAGTCATCCAGCGCTCCCTCTGCTTCATCAGAAATCACTACCAGGACAGTCCTTGCTGCCATGGGAGCCGTGCTTTAAGAATTACTCAATGTATGAAAACGTACACTATTATTCAAATAAATCTAGCACTGGAAAGCTAGATGGGTTTGAACCAAGCCGCAAAAATTATAACCTTTAATTTATTTACTGAGAAAACACTTGCTGATGTATACTAAAGTGCATTCCCTAGAAACTTTGGACATCTGGTGGAAGAACCTTGACTAGGACATCTGCTGCCCAGACTTTGTTGGCCTTTGGACACAAAGTGAAACTGATCTGCTTATTATATTTTTTCCAAAATTGAGTTGATAGGGAAAAATGTTGTACTAGAGATAAATTTCCAAAATATTTTCAGGCAAAAAGCTGGAACAAAAATTTTCTTGAATTATGGTGAAGTGTCAGCCGAAATGCAACAGAGCAGAAGAACTGAGAACAGGAAAAATAAGTCCGAATAACAGGAAAATATGTTCTATCAAATTGTGGAATAATCTGCCAGGAAAACAGTAGCCCTGGTATCTCCATTATGGATATCAGATTTGACAAATAATCCTTCAAACTATACTGTGTAGATCAATCCTTCTCTGGCCTTGGGGAATGTGGTAAACCTCAGACCATGGTTCAGTTCTATTTTATTGCCCTCCTGAGTTTCTAAATTAACATGATGGATGTGGGGAGAGCTGAATACTGTTGGGGTTTGGTATTTTTTTCAACCTTTTTGGCTTTGTGGACATTTTATATTGAGGTGGGAAACAGAAACACTATTTTATGTTAACACAGTGCTTCCTAAACGAAAACATGTTGCAAGCTCTACACAGGCATGCATCACAGTTCCCTCCCACTGAGATGCAACAGCCTCTAGAACCGATGTGGGAAGCCACATACAAAGCTTCTACTCTAATATGCCACATAGCAGTAGGAGATAGAAAAAAGCTTGCTGCAGCCTGTGACAATAGAACTATTCACAGCTATTGTCATAGTCTTTTGTCCAGTGCTATCACCTCAGAGTTTAAAGGGACATATGAATACCTTCAGTCCTTAAGATACACTCATTATTGTGGTATATACTACTCTATTTCCCTATTCTGTAAGTCAATACCCTACTTTGTCATCTTTTATATAATTTAGGGAGTTCTTTTATAACTCAAGTTATTGAAAGACCAATAGAGTTAATACATGATAACAAGAACCTTGCAGGAAGCTCAGATCATTGCTCTGCAATATTAGAGTTATTAAAGGGCAAGGGAAGCATCCGGATTAAAAATGGCTTTTCCCACAGAGGTCAAAACCAATTATGATAAATGGTATATAGCTATTGGATTTTGTAAATACTTGTTCATATAGAAACATATAGTTAGGATAGGATTTCAGTGAAAGGGCTCCTTTAGAACTTTTTATCCAGCTGTGGAGAAGGGTAGTCATGTGGGAGGAAAGGAGTTTCAAAAGCCAAAGGAAATCTGAGGGACTTTCACATGCCAAAAATAGGGTATGGTAGATAACCCCTTTAGTGGATCTAGCATTTTACTATAGAGGAGAGGAAATCTGCCTCGTAAAGGCACAGTGCAGAGACAACAGGAATGTTTTGTTCATTATGAAGGGAAAAAGATGTCTGTAAGAGAAAGATGAAGTTCTAGGACATACTTGAGTAATACAGAAAGATAGAGCATATTGTGGTTGAGTTGTCTTCTCTTTGGTTATAAAAGAATGAAAAATAAACCCCAAGTCCCCGGACTACGTCTCTTCTGTAACCCAGCCATTTTCCCGAAATGTTTAGCAGCATGTGGATGAAATAATTTGGAAACTTCTTGGAAATACTTAGTCCATTGCAAAGTTAGAAAGACTGCCAGAAGCTCTGAATGTCACTTCTTTGTTGTGCTGTTGAGCTATTAGTAACCTGTCTTTCCTGCAGTTTCCCCTTCTGCCAGCCTGAAAGGATGAATGCATTGAATAGTCTACTGCTGTCTCTGTAGAAATCCCATGTTAGCCAGATTCTGTCTTGGTGACCATGTACTCAACCAAAAGGCTGGCAGATAGAAACCATCCTAGATCTGTTTCCTCTTAGGTGTTTGCTGAGGTGCTGAGGGATATAGGAGCATTGTCAGATACAGGCAAAGGCTAAACTGAGCACTGAACAGGTCAGTCTGTAGAGATCTAGCCATCATAAACATTTCCTCCAGCTTTCCCAAAAGACGAGGAAGCAACTGTCAGCAGTTGTGAACAAAATTATACAGTCTCTAACCGATCCCCATGTACTTGTCTTATCATACAGCTTCATCATTGTCAGTATCCATTTGGACTTCACCTTCCCTTCCTCAGCTAATTTTGCCTTTCAAGTCCCATTGTTCTATTGCAAATCGCCTGTCTGACCAGTTACTCCTTCCAGTGCCTTTGTCCACTCACCCTTAGTATCTGCTTATTGGCTTTTAAGTTTCTAAACCAAAATCCTGTTATCCAGCTTTTCTCTTCTTATTAGTCTATCCAACTTCCTCCTCCGTTTCCCATGGGCCCATTTCTTTGCTTAGGCAATCTCCATTTAAGTCTCCTCAACATCACAAAACCATGACTAATTTTTTTCCCTAGCACCATCTCCCCTGTAGATATTGCTAAGCCATCTGCTGCACATGCTCCATTTATACAAAATGTCTGAAGATTTTAGCAATCAGCACCAGGTAGCATCAACTGAGCAGACACACACTGTAGGTTTTGAAAGCTGCAAAGCATGGCCAAATGTAGGTAGAAACTGGCAACACAAAAACAAATCACTTAGTTGAATAAGGCACCCCTACTTCAAAGCACATGGTTGAAACACAATTTCAAAGCGAAACTTACCTGAGCTGTTTTAGCAGAGGCTGACACTGTATTTTTCCCCTCATCTTCTTCTCAAAAAACATCTTTCTGGTGATTTCAGGAAAACTTCAATGCCACACAAAAGTTTCCTTCAAAATTTCAGCACCAGTAACTGAAGAGCTGTAAAACTCTATACACTAGAAAATATAGCAAGTAAATAATGTGGAGAATTGCAGGCATCAAAGTAATATCCCTGAACTGCTATTCCAGGCCACTTAATCTTACAGGAGAGGGAAAGGTGAACACCTTCTGATATGAATAAATATTCACAATAAGTCATGGAGCGTTGCACAAACCATCATGCAAGCCACTTCCACTCCAACCAATTTGACAAATCTGTTTAGTGTTTTCTCCTAAAATCTGGGCTGTGATACTTAGAGGTCAGAGTCTGGTCCATGAAACTGTAGAGTCTTTCTTAAGAAAAAAAGTGCAAAAAATAAAAAACGCTTGATGATAAATAGAACTTTATAAGAAATGAGGAAGGTTAGTGCCTCTTCATGATCTAAAAAATGTTTACTGGTCTGCTGGTTTACTGCCCAGTTTCTATTCCTGCATTTTGGTAAATGTATTCTATTCCTGCATTTTTCTATATTTTCTATATCTGCGTTTTGGTAAATGTATTTCGGTTTGCAATATGTTTTTCTAATGTTTTTACTGTATTTAACCTGTTGCTTACACCTATGTTATGGTTTAAGGTTTGGGGAAGGGGAGGGACAGGTGGAGCGGCTATTCCACTCCCCTTCCTGCCACACTCTATAAAAGGACACAGGAAGTTCTGCTCGCCCCTTCCTCGCAGGGATTGCTGCTGGCTCCGGCCGGCTCTGTGGCTGCTACAACTCCACGTGGCTGGGAGGAATCCAGTAACATCCGAGGATCGGTGTTGTATATATTTGTATATATACCTTCCCTTGTTACTGCTGTATATTTCCCTTCCTTTAATATCCCTTTTGTTACTCCCTGTTAAAAGTTGTGATCTTGATTTCCAACTTTGTGTGAGGCCTTTCTTCCTCCCCTGGGAGGGAAAAGGGGAGTGGGAAGAGGGGTGAAACAAATTCTGCTCCGTGGGGGGTTGCCCTGAGCCTTAAACGGAGACAACCTATCTTTACTAATTGTAAACACTAGATCTAATTTTATGTTGAATGTAGATTTGATTGATGCCAGACAATCAAAGTGTTCTTTCAGTCATAAATATTCTTTTTCTTTTATTTTATTTAGGGATGAATTTATCACTCTAACACAGACAAAACAGTTCAGGATAAAACGGCGAAGAGTGAGTTTGAAATCTGAACTATTTCAAAGGCCTGTCTCCCAGGGAGGGTGGACAGAAAGCAGCTTGAGGAACCAGCAAATGCTCACAGATTCAGCTGGAGAGTGAAGCGTTGGAGCTCCTTTGGCACCAGGCATCTTCTCAAATCTCTCCTCTCGGCCACCTCATCTCAGTAAAGGCCCCATTTTCTGGTTCCAGATCAGTGATTTTGTCTGATCTCACTCCTCCTCTGCTTCCTCAGTCACATGTGAACTTGCCAACTACCACCAGCTACACTAATAATGACCATTTTCCATGGGTATTGCACCAAAACCTGCATTCTAAGATTTAAGGATGGTTATTTTTGAAAACTGTGGATTGGATCTTTCAGCCCATATATTAACTTTTCAAATTATGAGATAAATTCAAAGCATTTTTTCATCTTTGAGGGGCTCCACTAGAAACATCCACCACCAAGGCTGAATGCTATTGGCCCCTGAGTATTTGGTTTCCCTGTGCAGAGAGTAGGAAAGATCAGGAATAGAAGACTGGTGCTCTCAGGAGCTGCCAGGCAGGAAGGCTCTGTAAGGTATTGTGCAGAAATGCCAAGGGCAGCAGATCTACAGTCATTATCTTAACAACAGGCTCTGTTATCCGATTAACCTTCAGCTCAAAAGGGAATTAATTCCTCAAATTTCTAAGGTTTCTCTCACAGGCAGAGCACAACATGAATTAGATCTGTCTGGACTCCCACACAACAAGCCACATTGCCCCAGACTTATGACAAAACACCATTAAGTTGCCAATTACATGAAACAAATGAAAATATTTTTATGTGGTTGCTCTGACCCTCCTCAGACAAGACATCAGATGCAGCTGGCTAATTCCACAATAACCATGAGTCCCAAAGAACAAATCCAAGGCAGATGTATCACATTAGACCATCCCCCCTTCAGTAGGGTTCTGACCAGACTGAAGCCCTGATCAGCTGCTGTCCCCAGCCCAGCTTTGCTCACAGGTCTCTGCTTGCACTCCTGACTGCCTGCACTAGTGCCCTGCTAACCTGGATCCCTCTTTTGTTCTTTTTGTCAGCTTTATGCTTAATGCAAGGTCTAACAAGGCAGAGCTGAGTGAATCCAACTAATTCTAATGCTTTTCCAGCCATGCTATGTGTGAATTATAGACTTTTCTGCTGTTGTCTTTCCACATCAGCTAGTAGAATATATTTCAACTAGTATTCTACATCTCCTACTGCACTTCTGTAAATTGAGTCCCAGATAAAGGAGAAGGCAGATGGGAAAAGCGACACATCTGGGTTTTTTTCGTGGAACAAAGCTTCTACAGAAGGACTAGAGTGAACAGGTTTTGAGGAAATAAAAGAGGATATGTCCCTAGGGCCCGCTTCATAGACAAACTTTCTTTTTCTAAAAAAGAGTTTGCTCTCTCCTGAGGGATGTTTTTTCAATTCTAGATACTCAGTCAAGATTTTGTGCTAGCAATGGCTTCCAAAGATACTTTTTGAGGCATCAGAATAAACCGATAAAAAATAAAATGGAATCTCTTTAGAGACTCAAGAGAGAAGGTAGATGCTGCATGCTAAAAACAGCTTACAGATGCTGGAGATGAACAGAGAAGTATAAGTCCCAGGGAAGAAACTCAAAGAGAAACCTGTCACAGACTCAGGGGTATTGTTGTCACTGTATCTTACCATTTTCAGGTGGAAGATTTTTCCTCCCTTGGCAATGGAAGGCCCTGCAACAGAAGTGGTCATACTAGTGGTGCTCTATTACATGCAGCTATAGATTCTATTTACGGTTCTTACGTCAAATGAATCCGCGGTGGCAAGTAAAAATCTCAGATGCTGGCAGGCAAAGTCTGTAAACATCTTGTCTAATAACTCACAGCAGAAATGCTGCTCTCCAGAGAGACAGCCATGGCCTGATTAAGGGATCTTGGCTTGTGCAGCACTTTGAAGATGCCTTTTACTTTCTGGAAATTTTTCTCATTAGGAACTCAATTCTGAGTCAAAAGAAGATTTCCTTGATTCTCCACACAGGATCAGGAAATGTTTGCTGCCTCTCATAAGGATGGTATAAGCAGTTTTATCCCTATTTAGTCTCTATTATTCTCTGTTGCATGGGGGAGGGAGAGAGGTGCAGCGATTTCTTTGGAGTTCTTTAAGTACTTCCCAAAAGTCCATGAAAACTACTGAACAGGAATGTCAGCTTATTATTACTCTGTATATTGAAACATCACACAGTTTAGCAATGTATATATAAAGAATATTTCAATTCCTACTTCCAAATCCATCATTTTTATGCTTCCTACTTAATGATAATGAGTTTCTAATCAGGATAGCTGGAGCAGGAAGCTTGGAAAATTTAGGATCTAGTTCCACTATGTGGAAAAAATACTCAAATCAAAACTCCCAAAAAACTTAAGCTTAAGTATGTTTTCTAATTTTTCATCTTTTTTTTTTTTCCTTAGAAAAAAATCTATATGTAATAAACTGAGCTGATATCTCCTGCTGCCTTTCTATTTATTTGCCCAGAGTTGCTCTACCATTGTTCTGGCCAGATGAAAATATTGTGTGTAGCAACCTGTTTGTTCTTTGTTAAGCATACTATGTCTAAGGAAGAACCACAGTACCCAGAGATAGAAAATGCAGGACATAGTCTTCCCTGTGGTTAGTTTTGTTACCTTTTTCCAGGGGGAAAAGTCCAGTCTCATGATTTAGCTAATTCAACCTTGGTCACTTTAAATAGCACAGTCTCTAATGACTGAATCATGGCTTATTGTCCTCACCAACCAGTATACTGAGTGAGGAGAATCAAAATCCAGGATAGAAGAGTCTTTTTCCTAAGACACAGAAATGAACCCCAAATTTGAGTGGGTTTCTCATAACTCTCACAAGCTGCTACATCAGCAGTAGGAGAAGAGGAGGATCTTCACACTGTTCTGTCTCAGTTTTCTGCAGATACTCTTGCTTTGTTCAACAAAGCCACATCAGCTCTTTGCTATGAAAGACTTGGGCAAAACTGCTTCCAAATATCCAGCATTTATGGACACCCTGCATGGGTAAGGCATTGAGACTCCTCAACTCCTTTTGGTCTCAGTACTCTGCACAACCTACCATTAAGATATGTTGAGTTTCAATACTATGAGTGGAGATGGTGCTGTATGTCCATGATCCACTCTGTGGAGAAACAGAGCTCCACTTCCTTGAGAGATTTAATAGGATTTCCTATAGTTAATAATGTTGCCTTTTACATACTCTTCTGCTCTGGTACAAACACCACAAAGTGGAGATATGCTTTTAACACTTTTTAATAAAGAGTTTAGATTATGTCAACTTTCTCCCCATCACAAAAGTTTTTACAAGCTTTTAATGAAGAATTTAGACAGAATTCCTTCCTGTCTTGCTTTGTCAAGGGGTTAATCTGTTGCTCATCCTGGCTGGTCACTAAACATTGCCACATTTGAAGCCATACCTGACCTGCAAAGTCTTCTTTTAATGAGAAAAACCCAGATTCTTTCCTTAGATCTCAGTCACATTTTCATAATAAACTCTTGGACTGGGATAACTGATGACCAAGGGAGTGCTCTGGGAAACAGATTTTCTTCCAAGATGCTTTGGGAAAGAGAGAAGTATGTAATCTGTCTCTCTTTACAACATGACATACAGTCATTTCTCTGTGACACTCCAGGCTGGTGTGGGGGACAACTAAAATAAGTCATATATGGTATTTCAGGACATGGTCTAACAGTCACGGTAGTATTGGGTTGACAGTTGGACTTGATGATCTTAGAGGTCTTTTCCAATCATAATTATTCTGATTCTAAATCTTTTTCTCCATCAGAGCTCGAGTCTGTGAGCTCCTTACTCATCAGACTGGTCCCCATAACTTTCATATATGTCTATGTGTATGATCTATTTTCCTTTTGAATACATTTTATGTCTTTTCAACCTTTTGCCTATCTGCATATTTGTCAACAAAATGCTAGCTTTCAGCTACATTATAATGTGTGATTTCAATCCATGGAAGACTTCCTTAATGGAAAATCAAATTCAGTCTAGGGCAACAGTTGCAGCATATTTTCTCTTCTCTGTTTCTCTGCAGCTGTGAGCAGACTAACATGATGATATTAGGATAAGAGGAGAAAATACATAGTAAAGTTGCCTTAAAGTGTTCGTCTAATTTTGCTCCCTTCTTCTCTCCTGTGGCAAGTGTTGGTTATTGTCTCTTCCCTACCCTTCTGCATAGAAGCCCAAATCAGGCAGAGGTGGAAGCCAGAGCTGCGCCTATCTCCTGGGTACCCTTGATTGAGCATCCCAAGCAAACATAAATGTGGGAAAAGTAACAAAAGTTACTTGATGGGACAAAAAACAGCGTCTTGACAGGACAGAAAAACTAGTAAATTTTGGAGCTCATGGAGGCTTTAACAGATGAGGTCTGACAGGACACCAAAAATGGCATGATTTGTCAAAGCTGGCAACACTCAAGGACTCCCTGACAACATGGGCTGTGTTTGTGTCAGGCATTATAAACACTGTCCAAGAAGATGACAACACCTTCAGTCCTGAATTCTTATCTGAAAGCCAGCTATAAAATGACCTGTGAAGTTTTTGGTGTTTATTTTGGTTTCAAAAATTATTGTGTATTCATGCAAGTAGCAGCGACTGGTATCCTGATGCTATGTGACAGTTTCATCTTTCTCTTCTATTTTCTGATTGAAATGAAGCCTTAGCCTTCCAAGGTAACAGACACAAGTTTAAAATGAATGTCACCAGAAGGTGAATAAAATATTGGATTATTTATTTACTCTTTGATCTTGTCAAATTGGAAGATTTGCATCATTGAGCTTCAGCTTTTCCCCAAGATTTTCATTCAGTCTCTAAGCATTTCTGTGCCAGCTTTTCTATGCTGAAGCTGTGAATGCCGTATCAAAATTTACACAGCCTTTGAAAATAATTTTATGGGAATATTTCATCCTTGGGTAAGTTCCATTCCAGGGTTTAGTAGAAATGCTGGCTTTGAAACACAAAGGAAAAATAGTTACCTTTTTTGGAAACAGCTAGGAGAAATGAGAGACTTGCAGGGATATTTAAGCTACCAAAGAGTCTTCTTAACCTTTCTTCTTACAGAATAAGGTTTTTCATTGTTATTCCTTTGGAGAGAAAAGGGCACAGAGATAATGAAGAGTCAACATCCAACTTTATACCGGAGATAAAAAAGAACTCTTCAATACTTCTATCAAAGAGTTCTGACTCCACATTTCACATAAATCAGCCTTGCTCCCTAGTAATTGCCCTAAAAGCAACACCGTGACATTTTTCTTCAAGCATTCACATTCATGCATTGCCATGTAATATGTATATTATGGGGCTAGATTATCAAGAAGAACAACTGGAAGTATGGCATCTGCCATGCTAGCACATTTGTCTATGCTTTCAGACATTTGGATACTACCCTTTCTTATGGGGTCCTGATCATGAACTAAATATGGGAGTTTTCTTTCATGGTTATTGTCCAAATGCTCCAAAGTAAAGCATGAATGTATGCAGCTTCTGAAC
Source organism: Brachypteracias leptosomus (assembly GCA_013401335.1). Taxonomy (NCBI): domain Eukaryota; kingdom Metazoa; phylum Chordata; class Aves; order Coraciiformes; family Brachypteraciidae; genus Brachypteracias; species Brachypteracias leptosomus. The sequence goes on along the minus strand of VYZX01017204.1, from coordinate 1,077 downwards.
CAAACATCAGTTCTAACACATCTTGTGCCCTACAAAAAGCCATAGCAGTCATTTATGGGGTCTGCAGTGTAAGGTTTAAAAAGCTAGGATTAAGCTTAAAATAAACGACTGAAATACATTCCACATTAGTTTCTTTCTCTTTTGTTGTGTATTAAAGTTCTAAGAGGTATTACCAAACTCTGTGACAATTTAAAAATAGGAATGTAGCAAGCATCGCACCAGAGGATTACTAAGATTTGGTGCAAAACCCAAGTGACATCTAATTTTCAATGAAATAAAAGGATTAAGACATTTTCCCTCTCCAATTATGTCTTCAAGTAAAATTGCAGCTAAAAATCTCATGAGATTTAATAATAGTGGAAGCTGTAACAGTAACTGCTCTCACAGTTTGGTTTTATAAGAACTACTCATCAAATTGTGCTGCTGTCAACAAGCCCAAACTTCAGGAGTGTTGTTCCAGATGTCACCTCAACTCTTCACGAAACAGTAGTATCACTAAGATGTCTAATCATTACTCCAGTCCTTATATTGTTTTCTTTCCCTTCTCCGTCTCATTGCCTTTCTTTTCTGCAGGAGGTCAGGTTGTGTTTTGTCACTCTCCTCCATCGATTTTTATTCAAGATTCCTGGCAAGAAGGACCTTAGTGTTGTTATGTTTCCATATTCCCTTGGCAGCCTGGAAGCCCTTAGTGACCTACATTTTCATGGCACTGTGTTGCAGGACAGTGCTGTGTGATCACCTGAGTGCAGGCTGTGCATTACAGCCCCCCATGTCTTACTGCACACTGTCATCAATATTCAGGGCAGATTCTTGCCACTTTTAAGCCTCTGAAAAACTGTGTTGAACCACAGAAATGCCTTTTTTTTTAATAGCATGAACTAATTGTAGCCAAAAATAATGCATATTTCATGCCCTTCTTTCTAAAACAGGCACTATGTCACCTGTTTTTAAAGATAGCTCTGACAAGTTAGGAAGATAACTACACCTGGTGTCATTGACCATGGCTGCTTACAACAGAGCCTTCAGGCCAGATGTGCCCAGGTGTTTCTGGTTATCATTATTGTCTCCGTTTAGGGC
>VYZX01017181.1:1114-13948 GCA_013401335.1 Brachypteracias leptosomus | reverse complement strand
AGCCCTAAACGGAGACAGCTGGGCAGCCCACACTGCAGTACTTTGAAAAGACAACTAAAATCTTGTAGTTTCATAGTCATTGTTTTGATGAGGTACCAAGTGGATATCTTAAGAAAGAACTGAATCATTTCTCAAATACTTGCTTTCTAAATAATCCCTGTCCTGTGAATTAATGCAATCTAGCTGTACTATGATATAAACATGGCATAAACTAGATCATGATGAGGCACTTGGGCTTATTCACATTTACACCTTCTAAATCCAGCCCTTTGTATACCTTCTCCACCATACTTACACTTATTTGCTTATATTTAATAAGGAGAGACACATAAGCAAGTCAATACTTTCTGCACCCTTGGGGGCCCATGGGGCGGGGGAAAGTGTGAAGGGTCTTCTTCCACCAGCTTAGCCACCGTTTTCCACTTCGAGCTTCACATGAATGCATCAGAACCCAAAGCCCTGACAAAGATAGCAAAGCAAAATAACAGTTGCAGAAACATTAAACAGTGTTGTGGTTTAAGGTTTGGGGAAGGGGAGAGAGAGGTGGAGTCGCTATTACACTCCCCTTCCTGCCACACTCTATAAAAGGACACAGGAAGTTCTGCTCGCCGCCTCTTCCTCTCTGGAATCTGCTGGCTCTGGACGGCTCTGTAGCTACTACAACTCCATGTGGCTCAGGAGGAATCCAGCAACATCCAAGGATCGGTGTTGTATATATTTGTATATATACCTTCCCTTGTTACCTCTGTCTATTTCCCTTCCTTTGATATCCGTTTTGTTACTCCCTGTTAAAAGTTGTAATCTTGGTTTCCAACTTTGTGTGAGGACTTTCTTCCTCCCCTGGGAGGGAAGAGGGGAGGGGGAAGAGGAGTGAAACAAATTCCGCTCCATGGGGGGTTGCCCTGAGCCTTAAACGGAGACAAACAGGTTTGCTGATAGACTGAAACTGCACGCTGTCCTTTTCTACTATTTATAACATACAAAAGAATATTTTCCCATTCTCTGTTGTTTTTTCCCCACACGTAAGGCATAAGTTTGGATTTATTGCAAGGCTTAGTCTTCACTGGTCCACTGCTCACTAAATAGTCCTTATGGTGGCAATATCTTAGCTACTGTAGCCTGTGCCGGTCTGTAATTCATCCTCATTACTTCCATGTTTTCTATTTTAAATTGTTCCAAAGGAAAAAACACATGTGTTTACCTGTTCTAGACAAACCACAATAAGAAAATGTAAATGATGCTGAAATTTCAGAGAAAGATTTGTTTACTGGGTTATTTTTCCGGTCTGTTTGAGGTAGATTTCTACACATTTCACCAGATGAGCTCTTTGAAAACTCAGTTAAATTTTGTTTTGGACTTAGATTGGAGTAAATGAGGTCAAGGTCTAGCACAGTAGTACATGTAAGAATACTCTGTAGTTGTAAAATCAGAGAGAGTCTGTTGCATTAATTTATGCTGGAGAAAAAAAATTTATCATGAAATCCACACTGAAAAAGTAAAATAGTCTTTCTCATAAATAACAGTTGGAAAGGAAATGTAATTTAATTTATCTAGTCCCAAGAATATGAGTAGAAAACCAGAACATGTCTCAGTGCACAAAGCTCTTACTCAGTTCTGACACAGAATTTAGGTAAAATATCCTGCTATCACTTCAAACATAAGGAAGATAATCTATCCTCAGAAAGTTGCCTTGTCTAACAGATGAACTTAGTTCTATCTGTAAATCATATCAGCCCAAATTATGCTGCCCCTGTCTCTTAACATGAACAGATTAAAAACCAAATCAAGCAACCAAAACCCAGTCCTCAGATATGATGGTGGTAGGATCATTTAGAAATATATTAGGATGATGGTATCTCCTTGCTGTAGGAATACCTGTTAAAAGAAATACCTTGATACCTTGGTATCAACACCCCTCAATAACTGGAGTCCCTTTTGCCTTTCTTTCACAAATACTTTCCATAAAACTTGTTGTTTCAAAAATGCTATGACAACGACTTTTTTAGCACTCAAACGTTTCAGTACTCTTCTTTCTTTTAAAGAACATGATGATTCAAAGTGTTTGGCCAAACTATATGTTCTACTTTTTTCCCTACATTTTGTGCCTTGTTATTGCATTAGAAATTAATCATTGTTCACATAATCATCTTGAATTTAGATCTGGATTGCAAAGTTAATGCTATTTGAGAATATAAGTATTTGTGAAGGAGCTAGACTAGTCACTGATAGTCAGCTACTGATTTAGAGAAGCGATTCTTCTAACTACAATGCCAGGAGCTTGAAGGTTTATTATCAGCATTTAACTTTGTATCTTAATCTAGCCAAAATAATCTCTTCCTTCCACTAGCTAAATATCAGTAGACTGATAAAACATGTCAGTGAAAACCAGACAGATTTCTAAAACAATAAGGAATCTCAAAGCTTCTTATTAAGAGCATATTATAAAATCAAACCATGAAAAATATAAAATGCTCTTTAAAAATTGGAGAAATAATTCCTCTTGACAGTTGGTAATAATTTACTTTTTCATTAGACTTTAAGATGTTCTGCAAATATGCCAAATATTTCCCATTCTCCTTTGATCTCCAATAATGTTTTCAGAAGGGTGCATTAATATGAACCTTGAGTGTAAGGTTCTTGGTTTCTGTCTGATCTTAAAAAACATAAATTAAGTGCACAAATGCATATAAACATAGTACACAGAAAGACACAATTCCTCCATAGTTGTATATGTACAAACTGGTAGAAAAAACATAGTGCAAAATATACATGGTGGTGTAATAAGTCATCTAATTCTGTTCCTGTGGGTTTAGGATGGTTTGACTGGTCCAGGCTGACAGAGAGTACTGAAATATCCTTCAGTCCTTGCCTGTCATATTTTTGACATGCATTGCATATGCTATAAAAATGTTTCTAACAATGTTCTTAGTGGTTCTCAGGTTCTTTTCCCTCTGTCTCCCTGGCATAACTTCGCTTTATCCATCAGGACAGAAGTGCTTAATGTTAGAGGACATGGCCTAGAAACTAAAACCCCTTTCACAGAAGAACCACACCTTCAGAATTATAAAGAATGAATCTCAGCTATAGAATAAATCCTCTAATTTGATACCTTACAAACAAACTCTTTATAAAAACTACCTACCAATGGAATAGAGTTATTCATGTGGAAAAGGGCATGTAGTTGTATTCCCCATTGTTATAGGTGTCTGTAGATGACCTAAAGATATCTCCTACAAATTGATTCACTTACAGGAAAGATTCAATTTTCATGTGAATTACAAAAGAATCCTTTCATTGTTGTTTCCTAGCCTGGGACATTTATAAAAGGTTGGAGTAATCTGTAAAAGGAAAGGGCAGCAGAAAGAATGAGATAGTGGCATCAAGGAGAGAAGCTGAAACAAGAATTTTGAAACCTACCCCAGAAAGTGTAGTATCTTGATTAATTGTTAAAGGCTGACTTTGTTGTTTTTCAATGTTGTTTCAGCATGCATTCCCCTCAGAGCTGTGGCTGCATCCCTTATTTAAATCTGCTGTTATTTTACCACCTGCTCACTCTCTTGGCACATTTGGAAGTAGCAGAAGTAAGATTAAGGTGTTGCTGCACCAGATGGATCTTGCAAACATTCTATACCGGCTCAGAGTCTGGATTTGTTTTCTGAGGGCAAGTTGTGTTCATTTCTTCAGCTTCCATCAGCATAAAGATCTCAATAGTAATCTATAGGGACCCTCCTCATTGTGCTCCGCACCAGTGAATGAAGACTTCCAGCTCAAAGGACTTCAAAAGAGAAAAAACCCACAGGGGATGAAGCAGTGGCAGCCATTCTACTACTGGAGGTAACAGGACAAGAGTCTGGAAACAGCTCTAGTAAATGCAGGTAGAGAAATACTTAACTTTAAGAACTAGTGAGTTCAATTTACCTGTATAATTTTAACAAAGGGGTAGATATTTGGGAGAAAACCCTCCTTTTCCTGCTTTTGAATCTGCAACTTTTAGGAGCTAGTTTCAAAATGAACTGCAACACACTCTGAAATGCTACAGAACAGCAAATGTGTGTTTGTATATATGTACTGGGTGCAGGTTGCAGGGGTGGCCTCTGTGGGAAGAGGTCAGAGGCTGCCTTGTGCCAGACACAATCATTCCAGCTAACTCCAACCAACTCACTACAGGGCACAGATCAACCCATTAGCCAAGATAATGACACGTCTGTGAAAACATATTTAAGAGAGATCAGAAAACATGAGACAGACAGAAAGAAGGTAATAAAAAGAGAAAGAGAAAAAGTAGAGAGAACACCAAGGTCAGACAAGTAGCAGAAATGTTTCATGGTAAGGCACATATCCACACTGCAGACTGTGGAGGACCTCCACACTGGAGCAGTTGGGTATTTCCTGAAGGAACTGCAGTCTCTGAAAAGCCCATGCTGGAAAAGGAGAAAAGTATGAAGAAGAAACGGTGACACTGAGGAACAATCATGTACTGATCATAATCCTCCATTCCCTGTTCCCTATGGGCCTTTTGAGGTGGGTAGAGGAGTTTGGAATGCAGGATGGAAGTTAAACCTGGTTGAATTTAATTTTCCACAAGTTGAGTCTCTTTTGCCCAAGAAAGTAATTGATAGGTATCTCCCTGTCTTTATCTCAGTCCACCAGCTTCCTCATGTTGTTTTCTTCCCCTGTCCTGCTGAAGAGCAGTAGTGAGTGAGTGACTGAGTGGACATTTAGCTCTTATCTGAGGTTAAACCCATCACATTATTTGATACACATATACATCTTATGAATATATATCCACTGGTATATCCTAGTCACTGTAGCAGAAATGTGTTTCTTTTGCTTTAATGGTGAGAAGGAAATGGATTTTATTCTTTATCCATCAAGGTCTTCCATCATCTTGATGTCTTGGCATGCCAGGATTTTCCAACCAACTAAGAATGTCGTAAGATCTCAGTTCCATTAATCTGTCAAATTAATGTCATCAAGATTTAGTTTTGACTTTATCATCCTCATTGTCATATTAATGTGATAGTAGAAATCTATTGCTTTTACTGTCTTGAATAGCTGAATTAGGTTTTTAAAGGCCAAAAATAGAAAGCTACATGATGCTAGTTGATGCATGAGGAAGAAACACCTTAGGGATAGGCTAATATTTAATATTGGTTTGAAGTTAATTTTTGGATTCTAATTATAGTTTGAATTACTTGAAAACATGAGTTCAGCCAAGTATCAGCAGCTGTACAACCTCTATATTCAAGTTGGTGAGAAAGTTATTGAAAAGGCCTTTATTTTAACTACTTCTTGCACTGGAACTGGAAAGTGCTGCATAGGAGTGGTCATAATTTTGGCTTTTATGGTTCTATGCTAGTTGGAAATTAGGAATTGGTTAATTAAGGCAGTGTTATAGTCCTGGATGTTCACAGTGGCAGTCCGAAAGAAGCAAATTATTTCAGGAGAGCATGCTGTGTGCATAAAAGGTAGCCTTGGTCATCTCTTCAGAGATTTAAAGTTCCTGTTTTATTTGGCAGAGTTTAGGGCCAGAATTGCAATAGCTATGTTGCCTTTCTTATGCAGAGCATAAGAAACATCTGCCCTCCCTGACCTGGTGGATGAGGATGCAATGTTTCTATCGATGTCCTAGTGAGAACTGAAGTTATTAACACCAGATGAAGCAGAAGCACCAAAACAGAGTCATTCCACTCTACAACTCCCAATAGCCTAATAGCTTACTACATTTGCACAACATCAAGCTGATGTGGACTTCGTGTTCTAAGTTAAATTAGTCCTTTATGCAACTGTTGTATGGCAACTACAAGCTACTCTTTGTGATCTGAGGACTGGAAAAAAAGCTCTGCAGGCTTCTAATTATTTTTGGTGCATTTCAATATGTACTTAACAGTAGACACTATTACCAGTAATGTCAAATTATTTTACAGTATTTCTTGCTCATTCTTTTCCAGACTATTTCTTGCAGATATGCATTATGTAGGATTTGTTCACAATTTAATTAACAACTCATGTAAAATAGATGCTAGGCTGACAATAAGGAAAGACTGACCAAAATGAAATCCTGTTTAAGTGATGAATACTTGGCTTTCATGATCTCATTTCACTGAAAATAAACCAATATCCATATCACAACCCTGCTTTCATTCCTTCTAGGCAGTATCTATTGTATATGTAATTATCTACTCCTTTATATTAATGAATCCTCACAATTTCATTAGACTTATATGCCAACAAGTACTGAATATTCAGCTGATCAGTCTGTCATTAAACCACTTCAGACCTGAAGTTCTGTTGAATAATTTTGCTAGTTATATATATATATAAAATAACTATACTGAGTATAAAGATGAGGGATTATAAGAGTCTTAATCCTTATGCCTGGATCCTCTTCCCTTCAGGACACTTAGGCTTTTTTCCTTCATTGGACCCTTCCCTTCCCTTTGGCCTTCTTTCTTCTCGGCCCTGCCTTTGATCCCGATTTGTGTGCTCCTGAACCCAGTTCCCATCAGCTGCTGAGCCCAGTCTGGGACTTTGTCAGTGCCTGCTCCACAGCCTCAGTGGTGATAGTGATGTAATTGCCATCAAGGGGAGGCTGAGTTTGATACTGGTTTTGTATATATTTGTATATCTTCCATTTTATCATTATTATCTCATTAAAGCTGTTTTAGTTTTCTTTTCTAATTCAGAAGCCTCACTCTCATTCCCTTCCTCTCCCATTTGGAAGGGGAGTGGGCCATAAATATCTCTCTCTTATCCTCTTTCTCTTCCTTTACTTGGGGGGGGAGGGAAAGAAGGGTTAACAGAGAGCATCCGTTGTATGTGGATTGACTATAAAACCCTACAATTTGGAAGGTTACCTGGAAGTAAAACATATTAAGAATGAAAGAAAAGTTTGGTGAATAAAATAATATCCTTGTGAAATAGCACTTTTCTGCTTCAGCTTAAAAAACACCACAACATAGGACTTAAAATTGTACTGTCAGGTAAATCAGAGGAAAAATTACTTTCCTAGAAAAGTAGGACTGAAGTGATGAATATTCTGTATACATTATCACATGAATAATCATATAACTGTGAAGAGAACATGAGCAAATGATGCATTTACCAGTAGAGTCCAAATTTTATAATAGCACAAGAAATTTTAGAGTTCAATATGAACTGTTCTTTCACTGCTGTTTACAGTCTTCTGTCTTGATTTTATTTTTTCAGCTTTATGCTTGCTATATAAAATAAGAAAAAAAAATTATTTAACTCCTCCAGTAAATACTGTAGTTGTTCTAGTGCTATAGAAGATGAGACAGTAAAGTGTGCACACATTACTGACAAATCTCATTATTTGGACTATGATGACAATACTGATAACATTTTCATCTTAAGTGGAATGTGAAAGCACAATGCCAGTTGTTTATATGTTTATGAGATTATTCTTTATACCAGTGATAATAATGTGTTTTAAATCAGATATTAAAATTAGTGAGAATATTTCTTTGGAATAAGCCAGTTTGGCATCTGCAGAATGAAAATGTTGCTGATAAACAGGTACTAGATCTCTGCTGATAGTAGGGACAGGTCAAATCAGCTGGAGAAGCTACAAAGAATCAATGACAGTTTGATAACTCTGCAGGTATTTTAAGGAAATAGTATTAACACTATCTTGTTTTCCAAACACAGTAGCTAAGTCCGTCTAACTTACGTTATCATGTTGAGTCTTCAGTGCAAATTCCTGACTTCTTTCTGCATGACACAATCCCTCTGTTTGTTAGAATGAAAGATGATATTTTTTCTTTACTCACATGAGTGCTGCACTCTATCTGGTGGAGCAGCCTTGACAACAGCAGGCTTCTTAGGCCTTGCTTTCTCTGCTGTTTATTAAAACTGCTTTTTATCATAATCCATGGGTCTTTCTTTTCCATCTTATTCTCTCCCGGCTTGCCTTGCTGATGGAGGTTTGGGAGAGGAGTGATAGAGGGACTAGGGGTGGGCACCTGTCACCCAGCCAAGGTAAACCCACCACAACACTGAACCAGAAAGTCTTGAAGACCCAGGTGTTAGATTCCACCTCTGGCTTTTATATGAGTCTGGAGCATTAATAGGCATATTCTAATGCCTGTTTTGTCAATGAGTTGTGTGTAAAGGTGCAGATGTGTACACAAAAATGTCACTCATGGACCTCAGCCAAATAGTTATGAACCAAACCTCTTGGGTAATGTTAAACTGGTGGCCTTCAGAAGAACAGTTTTGTAATTTAATGACCGAAACTACAATCGTATATTACTATAACTGTGTCAGAAGAAAATAATGTGTGATTTCCTTTCTGGAAATGCCAACGTGAACCAAAAAAAACCCTGAAACTAATACTTTAAACTTTATTAGGTATGACTGAATTAAAGGAAATACTCTGGGTATTAACAAGAAAACTAAAGAAAAAGCAATTTGAGTTTTGAGAAAAGAAAAAAAAAAAAATTCAACAAAACATGTCTATTAAATTCTTCTATACATGTTGCTTGTTTCTTCAAAGATCAGTTGTAGCATCTGAGAGCTAGTAGCAGAGAATAAATAGCATGTTGAGGATAAATTAAATGGAGGGAAGCATCCATGGACGTTTCATAGAAGGAAGCATCTGTACTAAATTTTAGCACTTTGCCACAATGTTTATTTCTCTTAGATCTGCCCATTTGTTCAACAAGTGAAACAATAAGAAAAATAAGTTTTAAAAATTAAACATTGATAATACATAACAAATATAAAATGTACTACCAGTGTAATGAGGGAGCAAATTCAGCACTGAGCTTATTCTTTTAACAGCTACACAGATTTCAGAGAGTTACACACATTTTACTGCACTATTTATTTTATTTTAAAATTCTGAATAGAGACAGGAGTCATGGATTAATTGGAAATACATGTGGATTCTTGCTCCTGAGGAGCAGTCTGGCTTTACTTCAGCAAAACTCTCAACTCCAGCACTAGATGAGTCCTAGAGAGTGAGTACAGGGGTCCTTGAAATGTCAGGCCCTACAGATTTACAGGACAGAATTTTGCAGGCATATAAGCCCATGTAGTTGCTCTGCCTTAGTGGAATTAGTCTGATTTATGCAAGCTGAGGATCTATCTCAGTACAGGCTTTAATAGGAGATTTCCCAGTTCTTCCCTAACAAATGCAAGTAATCATTACTCAGGAGAAGACGACTTGCAAGTAGAAGCTTGTTAAAGAGAGCACTGAAGCTGAAATGTGCTTTAACATCATGTAAGAATAAGAGATGAGGAGTTAATTTCAACAGTTTGACATGTCTAAGAACTGTTTGTGGAATATGAAATTGTAGTAAATACTCCACCTTGCTAAGGACTGTTATCAAGAGGTCAAATGAAAATCATGCTGCAACTACAAAGCTTGTAATTTTGTGATTCACATAAATGTACCAAATACCTTTTCCCAGGCACAATTTTTACAGACATCTTTTCTACAACACTGTTTGTGTATCCATAGATAATAATGTCACAATAATTATACAATTCTAAATATGCATGGTTTTCTTCTCTTTTGTACATGCATTTCCACTATTTTGAAACAAGAAGGTATCCCAAATTTTTTGTGCATTTTTCTGTATTTTCTTAAATGGAACAAGTAATCTAGAAAAATCACTAAATAAAATATTAATATAGACAGAATTCTTTAGTTGGTACAAACAGAGATCTCTTGGCAATTTGCTACTGATTTAAATAGGACTTACAAGTGCATATACATGTATAAACATATATAAAGATTCTCTGAAGCTGTAATGTGATAATAAAAGAAGTATTAACACACTACCTAATGTACTTGACTAGAGCTGTAGTCAGAGACTACCGATATGACTCTTACAGAAAACAAGATCTCCACTGAGAAAGTGTTGTAGAGCCAAGCATCTTATTATCTCTAAATGCTGGCATAAATAGTTTTGTGCAACATTTCAGGAGCATGGAAACCTATGATCTGCTGAAGTGTCTAAAATTGGTTGCAAATGTTCAATGGACAAGTTGTTTCAAATCACTCCAAAGCTGAGACGTCATGGACAGATTCACACCATTTGCATATAAACTAGAAAACAAGACAGAAACAATGCTTTATAAGACAAAAAAAATGAATGTATTTTCTTTAATGAAATGAGCAGAAGATCTTCCAATTTATTATTAGTAATGCTGGACATTAAAAGAAACATTAAGGAAAACATAAGAAATTAAGAACATTACACTTTATTAGTTTTAAGTAAACATTTGGGAGAGTGTCAATTTTTGGAGCAGTGCTGAGTAAGAGTGATGCTTATTCTGCACTAAGATTAGACCCTGAAGGTAAAACGTGTCAGACACCATTTTTGAATTACAGTTCTCCCTCTTTGCCCATGGAAGTTTGTAATTTACTGGTCTCCTATTCTAACAGTAAATATCTGCCTTTGCTTCTCCAGGCTATCCTTCATGTTGTGGCTTGGGAACAGTCACAGAGTTCCCACCTGCTCTGTTCTGCCTCTCTGCCTCTTCCGGAAGAAAATGGAGCAAAAACCCCCACATTTCCTTCTATGCTACATTTATGCAAAGTCTTATTAATCAGAACAGAGATCTTAAGCATATGCCAAGTCACAATACCGTTCTTTAGTAACTTTAACTTCTAGAAGCTTCTCATCATGGCTCCTGCTTCCTGAAAAGATCAGTAACTTAGTGAGTGACATAGCTGAAAGAGATTATGATGTGATCCCTTTGGTGATTATGGGACCAGGAGTGAGACAATAACCACTACTAATCTGCTTCAGAATAATTTACAAAATTAGCCATCCCTTGCAGCTCCTCATTATCACATTTTCTGTGATTCTCTAAATGAAAAAAAAAATAACCCAGCTTTGGCTGAATGTGAAAAGGTTATGATGAGCAAATTCCCAAGTGGTTATCTTCTTGCTTTTTACTTTGCTGATACAGATATTAGTCATTTAATCTGATAAACAAATATGGCAAGTTGCTCTGTTAACAGAGTTAAGAAACACTTTGGAATATCTATAGGTTTATTTCCATAAATAGGGAAAATGTCTGTATCCCAGAAATTTCCTCTTCAAGGATTACAAGCCCACAAAATCCTTTTCAGCACTTTAAACCTACTTTAAAACTTTTGCACAAAAAAACCTCCAAAGCAACAGAAGCCACCAAGCCCATATGTTGCGGGGAGAGAACAGGGAATATGAAGGGCATTGTTAATACCTTCAGTTCCTCCAGTAACAACAGCAATTGATTTGTAAGGTTTAAATGCAGAGAGGCAATACCATTCAAAGAGGCAGTTAAATTTAGCAGTTGCATTCTAAACTGATCATCAGCCTCATAATCACACCAAAAATATCATGATGGCTGTATAATCTAGACAGTTTGGGGGTAGGTTGTTTTTTTTTTTTGAAGTCTGCTCAACTTTCAAAACTGGAAGTGATAGAATGTTGGAGTTTGGCTTCATTGATCACAGTCTGTATTCATCTTGCAAAACAAGCACAATTTCAAAAGACCTTATTTGAATGAAATACAAAGACCTAATTCACATCTTTTGGCATACCACAAGCACTATTTAAAGCTTTATAATCAAGTACATTCGAAAGCAGGAAGGCCAAATATCACCTTTTTTTTTTTCCTGATTAGACTTTGAAGTGCTAAGAGAAATGCTTGCAATAGCCTATGCAAAACATCACCAAAAGGCTTTTCAATACACCTGAGACATTGAACATCTTCAAGGGTAAGTGGTATTGGCAGCTGTTTCATTCAATAAAAGCTATGAACTGGGGGTTTGAACATGGAGAGCATGAATTCAACAAAATTCAGAGTCTGTGATAAACACAAAATGTCAAGGGGGAGGAGGAGGATTTTTGTTTTGGAGCATTGAGCCCAGCACAACTCTGATTCAGCAGCATCATTACTCAATCTATTCCTCATGTGGAGAAAATATTTATTCTGGCGAGGTCATCTCACAAGGGCTTACTGCAGAAGAAACAGTGCTTGGCAGAAAAGTATTTCTTAATGTTTTTTTCTATTCAAGCCATTCTTATTTCTTGGCTTCTCTTTTTAGCCTACAGAGTATTACATAAATGCGTCAATTAATTGCTTAAACTTCCCAAGGAAAATTTTACTGTGATTGATTCATTTAAAAAATTAGGCATTTTCTTGTTACAGTATAAGCAAGTTCAATGGTTAGTGAAAATAGTAATTTAAACTGCACCGATCAAATTAATTTGTGCTAATTTTTTCACATTTAATAGTTTGATCACACTGGGCTGGGAAATATCTTTGTTGTAGTTTAGCAACAAGTACCTCTGACTATCCTTAAATGAAAGGTTTAATATTACGTAGTTTTAGAATTTTCTGTAAAATTTCATGGTAAGGAAAGAATTTTATTAACCTTTTTTTTTTTCATAAAAAAAAACCCTAGTAAAAATATCAGTGAGAAAAAGTTGATTTGTTCTTGTCCTCTACAGGGCTTTAAGCCTTTATATTATCACTGCCTGAATCATAAAGTTAACTTTGCAGATCAGACAAAACAGGTTCTAGGAAGTAAAGATCTCTGTGCAAATTAGTGCAAAAGGCAGCTATAGGCATGTTGAAACTGGAAAAACAGAAGGAACATGCAAGTAATTTTATCCATAAGCATGTATTCATGTACTATTTCTTTATCCTCTATACATAACACTGAATAGCAGAGTTATAGTGTTTGCAGATACTGTAATAGCTGCAATTGCTGCTTGTATTATTAAGTTACATTTTTGATCATTGTGGCAGCGCGTGTGCCACTTCTACTCTCTTTCAGTACAGACAAGAACATTTAGGACAGGGAAG
>VYZX01017179.1:0-14418 GCA_013401335.1 Brachypteracias leptosomus | reverse complement strand
TCTCTGCTGTGCTGAGGACCCCTGAGCAGCCATTGAGCAAACAGCCCCTTGCTGGTTCTTGTCTGGTTCTTCGCTGGCTCTCCAGGAGCTGACAACACTTGGGATGGTGACCCCAGGCTGATGTTCCTCCCGTGATGTGTGGCTGGCAGGGCTGGAGGTGCAGGGTCAGCTCTGCCTCAGCCAACCCCAGGAGCTGGGCTGACACGGGTGGGGATCACAGCCCAACCCAGGGATGCTGCAGCAAGACCATGAGATGTCACCCACCCCCTCGCAGCTGCCCGTGAAGGTCATGGAGGAGCAGAAAGTGGCCAGCACTGCTCAGGAGGAGACACTCTTAGGAGAAAAAACCCAGTGGGTTTTAAACCCCGTTCAGCAAACGGGGGGATCCTCACCCTGGGGGGATCCATCCCCCCCTGCCCAGGGCTGAGCAGGACCGGGTGCCACTGCTGGGCAGGCTCTGGGTGAGGACCACACGAGGTGTTGCTCGGGGACACGCCACCTCCTTCCAACCCCTTCTCCTCCCGCAGACCCCGGGTGTCCGCCCCGGTCCCCCTCTCGCCCTCCAGCCCGTTGGACTCCCCCGGTCCGGGGGCGGTTGTGAGTTGGCAGCTGGAGCCAGCCCGGCGGCGCTGCCATGCCAACCCCGTCTCCATGGCGATGGGCACCCAATGGGCGCCCGCCGGGCCGGGCCGAGATGCCCGAGCAGGAGCGAGGCGGGTGCGCCCCGAAACCACCGCCTGGGAACCCGTGGCTGCCCCCAGAGCCCGGGGCTGCCCGGGGAGCCCGAGAGAAACCACCCCGGGGCTTGTGATGGGGGGGGGCGAAACCCTCAGGAGAAGGAAAAAGGGGGGTGGGATGTGCAGGGAGCCCCTTCAACACCACCCTGCGACCGTCTTGGAGTGGAATTTAATTAGAATCGATGGATCTTACATAATCCCCAGGGCGCTGCACTGCAGGAAGCCTCCCCCGCCCGCTGCCGGCGACGGCCCCTCCGTGTGGGGGTGTCGGGGAGGGGGTGGGTGGGACACGGGGGGACACAGTCCCCAGGGTTGGCTGCCCCCCAGGGCCACACGTCCCCGGCCCCCCCCTTACGTAACTCTCCGCAGCCCCGTGTTTGTGCAGCTCTAGGTGTGTATCAAACGCTGAAATAACTGTGAGTGCCGCTGTCCTAGGGAAGGGCTGGGGTGGGGTGGGTTGAAGACCCCTCCGGGAGGTTTCATGAGATGGATCCTCAGCCTGCCAGACCCTCAAAGGGCCTTGGGTGGGGTGGAGATCAACTCTCCTGGCTGGGAACATGGTATTGATCACTGGGTATCGATCTGATAAACCCCATCCTACCCCTGCAACCGCCTCCTCATCCTGCTCCTGAGGTTCCTGCAGCTCAAAGTGTGGCTCATGATCCACTTGTCCAGTTGTCCTCATCCAGTGCCACCCTGGGCTGGTTCCTCAGTGTCCAGCTCCACAGCTCCACCACATCTGTCAGCGGCTGCCCCAGTCATGGCAGCTGGTGGTCATGACAGGAGGACAACCAGCTCTGGTTTCTCATGGAGAACCCAGGTTGCAGCAATGGGCCACCAGCTCTGCAGCCAAGGCAGTGGGTCAGGAGACCACAGGAGCAGGGCAGGGACCATCCCCCTGGACTGGGCACTGGGCACTGGGCACTGGGGAGGAACAATCTCCAATCCTGGGGTCAGGTTTGGGCCCCTCCCTCCCAGAAGGACCTTGAGGGGCTGGAGCGTGGCCAGAGAAGGGCAAGGAAGGTGGGGAAGGGTCTGGAGCAGGAGTGTGGTGAGGAGCAGCTGAGGGAGCTGGGGGGGTTGAGCCTGGAGCAAAGGAGGCTCAGGGGAGACCTTCTGGCTCTGCACAACTCCCTGACAGGAGGTTGTGGTGAGATGGGGCTGAGATCTCTTGTCCTCAAGTGACAGGACAAGAGGAAAGGGGCTCAAGTTGCCCCAGGGGAGGTTGAGGTTGGAGCTGGGGAACAATTTGTTGTTGGTCAGGGCTGTGAAGGGCTGTGCCAGGCTGGGCAGGGCAGTGGTGGAGTCCCCATCCCTGGAGGGGTTTGCAAGGGGTGGAGATGTGGTGCTGAGGGCCAGGGGTTAGTGGGGCCCTGGCAGGGATGGGGAATGGTTGGACTCCATGGTCTGAAAGGTCTCTTCCAACCAAACTGTGTGATGCTGTATAGGGGATGTCCCACAGCCCTGCTCAGTGGTCCAGGTGCACTGGGTGCAGCTCTCTCCAGGACCTCTCCCACACTCACCCTGTCCCCTCTTTCTCCCCCCAGGAGGCAGGAGCAGTTCCAGACAAACCCCGACAGCTACAACGGGGCCGTGCGGGAGAACTACGCCTGGTCCCAGGACTACAGCGACCTGGAGATCAAAGTGCCCGTGCCCAAGCACATCGTGAAAGGCAAACAGGTAAAGGGCTGTCACTGGAGGGTCCTTGGGCTTCTCCCTTTCCCAGGGGTGCTCAGCTTTCCTGGGAAGCTCTGGTTGGAGTGGGAAGGCTCCTCATCCTTCATACTGGGTGCGTGGCTGTGACTGATGGTCCCAGCCTGGCCACAGTGTCCTGTTGCTCCAGCCTAGGGGGGTTCCCTGGCACCACATGGCATGTTCTGTGCTGCTTCTCCCCACTGATTTCCACAAGCCAGGCTGGGGATGGACGCTCCTTCCATGTAGCAAGTGATAGGACAAGAGGAACTGGCCTCAAGTTCCACCAGGGGAGGTTGAGGTTGGACACAAGGAACAATTTCTTCATGGAAAACGTTGTCCAAGGGCTGCCCAGGGCAGTGGTGGAGTCCCCATCCCTGGAGGGGTTTCCAAGGGGTGGAGATGTGGTGCTGAGGGCCAGGGGTTAGCGGTGCCCTGGCAGGGATGGGGGAGAGGTTGGACTCCATGTTCTCAAAGGTCTTCTCCAACCCAAACAATTCTATGGCTACGGTTCTGTCCCCTCCCAACGAGGCACTCGAGGGGAGCATCCCCACGGCTGCCCTTAGGTGGGTCCAGGACCTCTCCTCTCTTTCCCCAGTGCTGCTCTCCCCACGGCTGCTCCAGTATTTTTCCATTTGGGAAGCCCTCGCTCCCCCACCGCCCGTTCTCCTGCTTCCAGGGCGGCTGCACCGAGCACGCCTGGGTTTGTTCACCGGCTCCAGCCTACACAGCTCTGAGCCTGCCAAGGGAGCGTCACTGGCAGCCCGGGCAGGAGGGGTGATGGAGCCAACGGCTGCCACGGGGACAGCAGGGGACCGGGAGCTGCATCTCTCCCAGCGGGTCGCTGAAACGAGCCCAGGCTGTTCCTTGGAAGGGTTTGGGGACATCCAGACGGATGTTCCCTCCCGCAGCCCCGAGCTGTGCCCGCCCCAGCCCCGGCCCCGCTGCCCTCTCAGTGCCACCCATGGTTCACGTCTCGGGCTTCCCCCATCCCTGAGAGGTTCATCCGTCCAATGAGGCCACGTGCACCTGGGTTGGGGCAATCCCAGCACAAATCCAGGCTGGGCAGTGAGTGGGTTGAGAGCAGCCCTGAGGAGAAAGACCTGGTGGGGGTGGTTGGTAAAACATGAGCCAGCAACGGANTTGTAGTGGTAGGATGAGGGGTGATGGGTTCAAACTGGAAGAGGGGAGATTTCTTCCCCATGAGGGTGGGGAGACCCTGGCTCAGGTTGCCCAGGGGGGCTGTGGATGCTCCATCCCTGGAGGTGTTCAAGGCCAGGCTGGATGGGGCCTTGAGTAACCTGGTCTAGTGGGAGGTGTCCCTGCCATGGCAGGGGGTGGAACTGGATGATCTTTAAGGATCTTTCCAATCCAAACCATTCTGTGATTCTCTCCCTCTTGGGGCTCCTTTTGGCAGCCAGATTTTCATTTTAAATCCCTTCTGTAAATCCCTTCCAGCCCTGGGGCACTGGCAGCAGCTGGGCTGGGTCACGGGCCCAAGCAGAACCATTTTCAGCCCCTCTGTTGACGGGTTCCAGCATCCTCTTGGTGCATTCCCCAACACCCTCCACACAACTTCATCTTGTTAAAAAAATTATCAGGGTTTTGGCTCCTGCCTGCCAAGGCGAGATTAAAACTCTCCCCCGTTGGTCCCTGGGCTCAGAGCTCGCTCAGCTCTAATGCTGCTCAAAAATCTTCCCTCCACCACTTCTCCGGATCCAGGCTGTTGCTATGGCACATTTTCGCTCGGGTGAGCTTAAGGTTTCCTTGTAAGGAGCTCCCCAAAAGCCTCCGTGGAGCAGGAAGGGGCGCTGGGGTAGGTGGGAGCATCGTCCTCGGCCGTCTCCACCGCTCTGAGCCCCTCGGAGGCACACCCGGGACCCGTGGAGATGATGCCACCCAAGCTCCCCGTGCCTGGCTGGGAGGAGCCCAGCTCGGCTCCTTGGGAGGGTTGTGTTTGCTCCTTGGGCTCGCGTGGGCGGCTGGAGGAGGTTCAGTGAGCACAGGAACCGCTGGGGTGGATGGAGAGAGCCCAGAGCTGGGGTTCCTCCAGCAAGCCGAGTGTTTTAGGGGGCATATGGTGGGGGACAAGCAGCCCCAGGACCCCCGGGGTGCCCCTGGCACAGCGTGTCCCCCACAGGATCGCCCTTGGCTTCCCCCAGCCCTGCCTGCTGCTGCCAGACCCCGGGGTTACCGGCTGTAAGTGCCCTCAGTGCAGCACAGAGGGATGGTTTGGGGGGGCCAGGGGTGGAGGGAGGAAGGGCAGCCCCTCGGAGAGCCCGGCCACCCTCCCTGGTGGAGCGGGGATGCTGAGAGAGGAGGTTTCTCCTCCAAGGAGCCTGAGAAGGAGCAGCTGCCCACGTGTGCCAAGCCCTGCTTCCAGCAGGCACCACCACGTGTGCTGGTGGTACCTCCAGGTGGGGATATCTCCAGACGTGAGTCCTCTCGGACCTTGCTCCCCACCCGTCAGAGCTCTCTGGTGGTTCATGCTCCCCTCCACTCCCCTGGTCCTGCTCCCAGGGGGCTCCTGTTCCCCCCCAGGAGGGGCCTTGCTGGTGGCAGGTAGGAGGGGATGTTGTGATTGCTTCTCACACCGGCTGGTTGCGCAGTGAAGTGTCTTGAGTTAAGCCCAGTTTGGATCTCTTTGTCCAGTGAGGTCCCAGAGCCACCTCAGAGATGTCCCTCAGCCCCACCACCTTGTGCAGCCACCTCAAAATAAAACCCCTCTCACGTTTGGTTGCTCCTGTCCCCGTGGATCCCACATTTGTGTCTGTGCCTTCCATATCTCCAGCCTCCCCGGTCCCCCACGCCCCAAAGAAGCCCCCCAGAAGGTGACTTGGGGGCCACCCGTGACCCTTTCTGGGCAGGCCCTGTGCTGTGCCACAAGCCCAACCTCAGCCCTGTCCTTGCACCCGGGGACTGGGGCAGGGGTGTTGGTGGAGGGCAGAGCCCCATCCCCACAGCTCAGCCCTGGGCTGGAGGGAGCTGCTGGGTGCTGTGGCCTCTCCAGAGCTGTTTCCCATCCAGGAGGAGAGTCCATCCACAACCACATGCTGGGGAAAGCTCCTGGCAGAGCCAGAGCTCATGTCCCTTCCCCAAGCCCCTGTGATGCTCCTGGCCATTGGAGCTCAATCCCAGTATCACCCCGTGGAAGTCCCAGCAGCCCCATGTCCCACACAACGGGGTCTGGGCTTTGGGCTTTGGGGGCTCTTCCAGGTGGCATCAGCTGCATCCCGTGGTGCCCTCCTGGCTGAGCAGCTCTGCCTGTCTCCTGCCTGCGTGGAGCTAGTGAGCTGCTGGAAATCTCCTAGGTAATGGATAATGTAATAACATTTCAAATGAGATCTGCAGAGCGGGAGGAAGATCTGGGGGAACTCTGGGAGAGAATGCAGGCAAATCTCACCGCAGTCTCCTCCTCTCGGGCCAGCCACAGGGGCCACAAACCTGCCCCTTGCCAGCCAGGTCCTCCCTCAGTCCTCTGGGCTGGCTCGGGCCCTGCTGGCAGCAGCTCGGGGCTGAGAGGGAAAGGAGGCAGCATATGGCCTCTCCTGAGAGCCAGGGCACTGCGCGGGCACAGCCTGGCTCTGCCTCCCCGGGCACAGCCCTGTCACCTCCACAGCAGGTCGGAGCAGGGCTCCCCATATGGCTGCTGCAGGGGGAGCTGGCCCCGCTCCTGGGCACGGGGCTGCCCGGTGCCCTCACCCCGTGCCTGGGGAGCTGTGCCACAGTGTCCCTCTGGCACACGGAGGGGAGGCCTGGGCAGAGCACCAGGCTCTGGCAGCACCTGCAGAGCTTTCGGTGTGGTGTGGACAAGCCACTGCAGCCCTGCCTGGGGTAGAAATCCCAGAATCAGGGGAATCCTCCTGCTGGCAGGGAAGGGCTCAGCCCCCGAGGGTGGCACAGCCATGCCCAGCTCCTCGTGGTGCCAGCCTGGCACACACTGTGCTCCTGAGGAGCTCGGTCACAGTGCTTGGGTGTCCAACCTTCGTGCTGTAGCAGGGCTGGGTTTCTGCAAGGGGAAACTGAGGCACGGGGCAGCTGTGGGGGCAGAACCAGCTGTGGGGGCAGAACCAGATGTGGGGGCAGAACCAGATGTGGGGGCAGAACCAGATGGGGCAGAACCAGACGTGGCAGAACCTGCTGCCTTGAATCCTTGGAGGGCTCCATCATCAGGGCCCTGCTGCCTCCCCTTCCCCGGGGGGGTTTCCTTTCTCCCCGAGCTGTTGCCGTCTGCTCTGAAGTGCCAGCGGGATTCCCACCCTCCTGCTCCTCACTGAAAGCTCTTCTCCCTCTCGCACCCCCAGCGAGTGCACTTGACCCCACACCCCAACGAGCACAGCGGGAGCAGACTCAGGAACCTTCCTGAGGGTTTTCTCTCTCTCTCCACCCCCAGGTGTCCGTGGATCTCAGCAGCAGCACGATCCGCGTGGCGGTGCTGGAGGGGAGCAGCCAGCGCGTCCTCATGGAGGGGAAACTCACCCACAAGATCAACACAGAAAGTTCCCTCTGGAGCCTGGAGCCAGGGAAGTGTGTCCTGGTAAGGGCGGCCCTGTCTGCACACCCGGGGTTGGCCTGGGGCACCGGAGCAGGTGGGGTTAGAGCCAGGTCTGGACGTGTCTGGCTGTCCCCAGCCAGCCTCCTGCTCGCTCTGCCCTTGCCTGTGTGCTGGGCCCCGCTGGGGTGCTGGCAGAGCAATGATTGCATTGGGGTGGGCAGGGGGACCCTGCAGCCGAGCCCGTGGTGGTGGGAACACATCAGTTATCAGTTATCAGTTACCAGTGGTCACTGTCCTCTGATGGCAGCACACACAGCCTGTGGGCAGGGAGGCCATGGCAGCTTTGCCCTCCAGCTTTCCTGGCCCTGATCCCACCCCAGCATCCCAGCAGATTCCCATTCCTGGCTGTTCCCTCCCATCCTGCCTCGGGTTTCTCCCCATTGGCAGTGGGCACTGTGGCTGCTCCTCTGTTGGCCTCCAACCTGCCACCCAGCACCCACATCTTCCAGTCAAGGTGGTTTGGGGGCTGTTGCCACCCAGCAGTGGATTCCTGGTGGGTTCCCAGTCCCGTCTGGTGTACTCCAGGAGTCCAGGCTGAGGGTGTGAGTTCTTCTGTCCCGAAGCTGTCCTGGGGGTTGTGTTGCTACCTGGGATCTTGAGTGTCAAACAATTGTGTGAGTTCTGGGGCCAGGATTGTGCTGGGAAGGAGCTTTTGTCACCTGTGGCCATCTTTGCCCTCTCCTGTCCCACCCAGAGGCTTTCCCTCTTGGGAGCCCCAGGGGAGGATGCTGCTGGCTGGGCCAGGCAGGTGAGGTGGCCCCTGACCCTTCTGCCAGGTGGGCACCCAAAGCCAAGTCCCCGCAGCAGAAAATCGAGGGGGAATGTGCTGCCAGAGGCAGAGGTGCTGAGGATGGTGTGTGGGGAGGCACCTCCTGGCCACTGCAGACCCGTGTGGATGGACCCTGGGGTGACAGACTGGTCCCTGCAGGAGAGGAGCTTCTCTGACTGTTGGACCCTCGGAGGGATGTGAAGAAGGAGGTGGCAACATCATTAACCTGCATTTTTTAAGATGCTCTTCAGCTTCTTGAAAACTAGAAACAACCCTGGGAAGGAGTAAAGCCACCCAGGAGGAGGTGGCCCAACGGGTGGGAATCCCTGGTGGGTGTTCCCAGGAGCAGCCAGGGAGGGGATGTTGGTGAAACCCCCGGTGCCGGAGGAGGACGGGGCTGGCGCGGGGGGAGCAGGGGGATCAGTCCCATTCCCCCCAGCCCCGGAGCTGGGTCTGGCCTCGAATCAGCACGAGCACAGGGTTGTGAGGATCTCCAGCTGGCTGCCAACATATTGATGGTGGGATGAAGTTTCGCTGGAGAATCGTAAGGTAACTGGAGCAGAGTGAGTAATTCTCGCCTGGGAGCGGCAGAGTAGCCAGCAGTGGTTTGTGGCTCCTCCCGTTCATTCATCAGGAGATGCTCAACCACGTGTTGGTGAATTGATCACCCAGGACCAAGAGGGGACAGGACAGGAGCATTTGGGTCTGGTTGGAGGGTGATGGGACATCCAGGCCCCTTCTGTACCTGAATTCCTGTGTCCGTGTGTTGCGTGGATTCCAAATGCGGCGGTTGGGAGTGTCTTTGTCCTGCAAGGTGCCACAAGATGCCACCAGGCTTCAGGACCCAGGGGATGGCATCAACCACCATGGTGGAGACACAACCAGAGCCAAACACTCCCAGTGCCAGCACCGGAGCCATCCGAGGAGATCCTGCCCACCCTGGTTACTGCTTGGGACGCCTCTTTGGGTGGCTCTGTCTGGAGCAGGAATGGGGTGTGCTCGTGTTTCCCTGGTCTGCAAGTGGAGACAATCCCTGCAAGTGGAGACAATCCCTGCAGGCAGAGCTTGAGCTGCACGCTGAGGAGGTGACATCTCTCCTGATCGATCTTGTCCATCAGGGAAAGCCCCAGGTCTGTGCAGAGAGGTTGAGTCCCATGTGCTCTCGCAGGACACGTTGAGGATCATCGAGATCCCTGCACTCTCCAGGCTCGTTACACCCTTGGCTTCTCCTGGTCCCTGCTTGGCTCCCTTCTGGGACAGCCATTCACAGGCTCTCATTAATCCCTTGTCCTGCCACCTTCTCTCCTACGGAGGTTAATTTGCCTTCTAACCCCTCCTGGCTCTTCTGTCCCATCCCACCTGGTGTTCATATCCATTTATCCTCTTCATCCCACCTCTGCCCACTCTCAGCAGCCCCTGTGCTCCCCTTTTCCCAGTGCTCAGGGACCTCTCGGCCTTTCCCCTCCCACTCCTTGAGGTTCTTTCTCCCTGTGGGAGCCTGAACTCGTGTGTTTCCCCCCTGGCCCTTCAGCACACATGGTTTGCATGGTGGCCGTGGTAGAACCCAGCAGGCATCGTTTCAAAGCAAGATGCCCGTGGCTCAGGGCAGGGGCTCCACCCACCCCTCGTCCTGCTCAGGATCGTGCCCCTGCCTGTGGTGCTGGAGCCCTGGTCCAGGTATAATCCCTGAGCTCTCCCTTCTCTGTCACACCCGCTCGCTTGTCAAAAACGAGATTAAAATAACTCTGCCCGAGCTGTTTTTAGCAGTCCCCGCTGGGTGTTGTGCACAACACATTTTGGGATTATTCTCCTTGTGGAGGATCTTCTTCCCCCTGTTCCCTCTCTCTTTCTCCTCCTCTCCAGTGTTTGCTATCCATACTTGGGCTTTTGTCACCCAGTCCTGCCTTGATCAGCTCTTAGGGTCTCCAGCTTGTCATCTCCTGAGGTCAAATTCAGAATAATCTGTGGTGCTCTCCCACAATAATCTGTGGTGCTCTCCCTCCTCCTTGCCCTTCCCCACATCACAGAGACCTCCCTGCTGCCCCTTCAGTACCCCTAAACATCTCCTGCTCCTTTTGGGGCCATGGCTGCTGTTGTTTCAGGAGGAAAGCGGGTCGTGAGAGGTGGTTTTTCCAAGACCTACTTACGTCCCTTGGCAGCATCTCTCCGGATCTGAAGGGACTGAGGATCAGAGAAGGAGCCTCGTGCTCTGACGGAGCCCAGGACCAGCAACAAAGGGTTGTGACCTTCCCGGCAGGGCATGGAGCTGTGACGTGACACCGTGTCCATGCTGGTGACACCACTCACCCCCTTTGTGTGCCCGTGGAGGGTCCCTCCTGGCCACAGAGCTGCCCACCAAGTGTCCTGTCCCCCTCACATGCCCATCTCTACCTTCCTCACCATCCATCCTCGCCCAGCCCCTGTGCTCTGCCCAGTGCTCAGTGTGCTGGTGTTGGAACAGCCCCTTCCCTTCATGGCCAACATCTTGGACACCAGCTTTGGGAACAGGAGTGCTGCGGCTTGAGGATGCTGCCAGCTTCGGATACAGCCATGGGGATGTCCCCCCCAAGCCTCCCTCTCCTCTGGCCACCACTGCAGAGGCTGTTCCTGCCTCCCTCTGCACCCCAAAAGACTCCGCTGGGCTTTTAACCCTTCCTGCTGTGGGTGAAGGATCTCACTACAGCCCAGGAGGCCCTTGGGGACCCGCAGCCTGAAGAGCAGAGCCAAAGTCTGACCGAGAGCCCAGACACACTGCAAGGATCCGATCCCTCCTCTGGGAAACAGCCACCAGCATGTCCAGCACCCTGGAGGATCAACCACTGGCATGTCCAGCACCTGGAGGGTCACGCTGAGCTGTTGGCTGGAAACTTGTCGTGGCAGCAGCTTCGAGCACGGGCAAAGCTTTTGCCTCCTCCTGACTGGAGTAACATAACCAGGTCGAGATGTGTCCTTGCCAAAGCTCCCTGCTCCTCCCGAGCCCACCAGGCTTTGTGGAGCTCCCTGAGTGAGCTGCTGCTGCACTGGAGCCTTCTCCATGGGGCGTGAGCACTGGTGCCCACTGGACATCCCCCTGCCACGGCCTCTTGGCTCTCCTCAACCTTCTCACGCCCAAGTGCTCAGTGTGGCTTCTGCCTCTGTCTCAAAATCACAGAATGGGTTGGGTTGGAAGGGACCTCAAGGATCATCCAGTTCCAGCCCCCCTGCCATGGCAGGGACACCTCCCACTAGACCAGGTCACTCAGGGGCCCATCCAGCCTGGAATCTCCATCGCCACAACTCTCATAGCCCACGTCCCCATGAGCACCAAGCTCAACCACTGGCCACCATCCTCAGGAAGGTGTCTTGAGAAATGCCCCTGAGCCTGTGCTCCCCATGCTGGGCTCAGACCTGTCCGTGCCAGTGCTCCAGCACCACCTCCAACCACCAGACCCCAAACCCAAGGTGACAGAGCCCTGGCCCGGGGCCGTTTCAGAGGCTCACGTCAGAAAGTGGGGCCCCCGCCTGGGAGCGAGTCCCACTTTCCACCTCTCCCCCTGGGCCGAGGGGGGATGAGCTGGTTCCCTGGGCAAGGAGGCTGCAGAGGTTAATTAGTGACTGTTCTCAGAGTGCTGGAGCCCAAGGAAATGAATAATTCTGCTCTTCCCAGCAGGGTGGGGAACAGGATGAGGTAAATAAAGCCAGGGCCACGAGCGGGGTGGGAGGAGGAGCAGAGGATGCCCTGGACGGTGCCAGCACCAGCAGCTCCGCCGTCGTTGGCCAGGGATGGGCTGTGGATTGGGGGATTTGGCTCTCGTGGGTGTTTCCCACCCCAGTCTGTGCTGGTTCCAGGGGTCTGCTGGCAGTGGGGTGCTGGGGAGGAAGGGGGTTGGTAGGGAAGGGAGAGGGGATGGGGTTTCCTTCCCCTGATGCTTTGGGATGAAGGTGAGTGATGCTTGATACGTCACGGAGCCCTCCAGTGTCCATCCCTCTGCTGCCAGCCTGGCTCTGGTGGGGCTCAGCAGCACCCTGAGAGCACAGCTCATGTGCCACCATCACCCATCACTGGGGACACTCACACCCAGGGGATGGTCCTCTCCTTTCAGACCCAGGGGAGCAGCAGAAGCCTGGAGGAGGGTGCTCCTGGCTTGGTGGCCAGGCCTGATGACCCACTGAGGGGACAGTGTTCCCAGGGGAACTCAGCGTTCCCGGGGGAGTTCAGTGTTCCCGGGGGAGCTCGGCGTTCCCGGGGGAGCTCGGCATTCCCGGGGAGCTCAGTGTTCCCCCTCCTGCCCACCCAGCGTTGGGAAGCCCACGAGCAAACCCTCAGCAGCTCTTCCTCCCCTCGACAGTGGAACTGTGTAATTAAGAGGAGAAGGAGCACTCCTGTCTAGCTGGGAAACTAACGCCTTCCGCGAGCTGGAATATTTCACCAGCTCTGCTCTCTCCCAAGGATTGAGCCCCAGCCACCCCCTCCCGTATTAATTGGTTCCTTTGCTTTGCTCCCAAACTTTAATGGCCGCCCGTGTTTTCCCCTCCAGAGCTGTTGAGCTTCCAGGGAGGGTTCAGTAAATTGTGTTGTCTGCCTTTATTGATGATTTTGCAGAGAGCCCGACGAGCGCCGTAAATCTTCCCTGCTGCTGGGATTATTGCTCAAATAATACAGGAGGAAGGAGCCCCCCCCCCTCCCCCGGCACGTTAACAATGAGTTGGGGGATGCCCCAGAGCACCAGCAGCTCTCGCTGGCTCCCAGCACTCGGGGGGTGCCCGTGGCTATGGGGGGCTGGGGGCTTTTGCCAGAGGGGACAGTGGCTGGAGGTGAGGGGATGTCCCCTCTCCTCGCCCCATCCCTTCAGGGCCAGCCATGGTGCCAGGGGAGGCTGGTGCTGGTGGTGAGCAGGGGTGGCACAGAGCAGTGGGCGACATCTTCAACCTCCTTGGCCACCTGTGGGGGGAGCTGAGGAGTGAGGGCTTCTTGTGGGATGGTGAGATGGGAATGGTGGCTCTGCGATGCTGGGAGCCCCAGACCCGGGCTCTTGGCTCCTGGGAGGCTCCTCTGGGATCTGCCCCATCAGCTGCATGGCACCAGGCTGGTGTTGGCCACCCAGGATGCCCATCCTGGCCTCCTGCTGCGGCGTGGGCCAAGGTTTTGGTTGTGACATCCAGCTCAGTGGCCTGCGAAGGGCTGTGGAGGGGTCGTGTGAAGCCCTTGGACCACCAAGGGGTGGGGGGAAGGGGGTGAATGTTTCTCCTCCCCTGCCACCCATGGAAGGGGGACCTGGGGCTCGGTCGGTGGCGAGCGGAACCCCCACTTGTGGGCACGGCCGAGCTCACGGCATCGCTGCCATGGGCTGGGGGTGGCACATCCCATCATCTCCCCTCCCCTCTGAGCCACACCCTGTCCCCTTCAGATCAACCTGAACAAGGGTGACGAGTACTGGTGGAACGCCATCCTGGAGGGCGAGGAGCAGATCGACATCGACAAGATCAACAAGGAGCGCTCCATGGCCACGGTGGACGAGGAGGAGCACGCGGTGCTCGACCGCCTCACCTTCGACTACCACCAGAAGCTGCAGGGCAAGCCCCAGAGCCATGAGCTGGTAGGTGCTGGGCACTGTGGGCACTGCCATGGGCTCCTCCTCTGGTAGGAGCACGGTGTGGGACAGCTCCATGGCCTCGCTCTGGCCCAGAGCTCCTCCTCACACCACATCCCCCCACAGCTCCGGTTTGGGGGGACACGCTTCTGCCCGTCCCTCTCTTTTCCCCCCCATCCCGGTGCTTGGCAAACGCTGGTGAGCCCAGACATGGTCCCCGTGCCCATGGGCCTCCCACCAGAGCCTGCCCTGCCCTGTCCCTGCTGCTTCTGCTGTGCTGGAACCTCCATGGGGTTGGGTTCAGCCCCACCACGGAGCCACCTTTCACTGCCCATCGCTCCCTTGTGCCCTCGCCAGGTGCTGATGGGCCCATGCCCTTGGTGGGGAGGGCGAGGGTCCCGGGTGAGGGTCCCAGGTGAGGGTCCTTGGGTGAGGGTCCCAGGTGAGGACAGGGGCTCACCCCCATCCCTTTGCAGAAGGTGCACGAGATGCTGAAGAAGGGCTGGGACACCGAGGGCTCCCCTTTCCGCGGCCAGAAGTTCGACCCCTCCATGTTCAACATCTCCCCGGGCGCGGTGCAGTTTTGACGGCGGCAGAAGAACCACCAAGAAACGGAGGCGAGGAGAGGAGAGGAGAGGAGGAAACCTCCCGGGCCTCCCTCGGCAGGTGCCCACCCCTCTGCCACCCTGGGCACCAGCACCGGGCGGTGCCACCCTGTGCCCGGTCACCACGGCAACCCCGGGACCCTTCTCCTCGCTTGTTTCTCCGGAATAGACGGAGCTCCTGGGGTGACATCATGATTATTTCTGGTGGCTGAAGATGCTTCTTTTTTGGTTTTTTTTTTTGTTTTTTTTTTGGGGGGGGGTGGTGCCCTCCCTGCCCTGGCGCGGCGGAGCTGCGGGGGTGGCGGGGGGCACATGGGGGGGATCCTGCCCCTGCCTGCACCCCACTCTCCTGGGTGCTGCCCAGCCCAGTTTGGGGGGAGTCCTCCTGGGTTCACCCCCCTCAGCTCATCACTGGAGGGGGGCACACCTTGCCCCTCAGTGGGGTGACCCCAGGGTTTGCTTCCCCCTTCCCCAGGGGGTGGCAGGGAGT
>VYZX01017169.1:0-17764 GCA_013401335.1 Brachypteracias leptosomus | reverse complement strand
CCCCTCAGCTTTATACTGAACATCATGTATATGGGATGGAACACCTCGTTGCTCAGTTTAGGGTCACCTGTCCTGGCCGATCCTCCCTGCAGGTGTGGCCTTTCACTTTCTGCACCCCGCAATGTGGTACACAAGATCTAGCAGTGACCTTGGTCTGCACACACCAATTCTTGGTAGTAACTCTAAACATCAAGCATTATCACTGCTAGAAGCAGACACTATCTACAAAAACATGCTGTTAGCTTCAGAAAGTGCAGTTAGTTAGCAGAGACTCAGATGAAAAGTAAAATCACTGAACATAACTGGTTTGGTTCTAACTCAAACCAAGACACCCACACATCATATTTTCATATCCATGTGGCTAAACTAACATGAATTTAAAATAATTTATATTTAGACTGTTATTTCACTCACTTGTAATTCATATATGAAGTAGATGAAACACTGAAATAGTAATGTACCTGTTTGAGCTGATGTGTTTCACAAAGCCATCGTCTATCTACAAATCTACTGTGTTTTCATTTTTAGCATCAAGTTAGTTCTTGAGGGCTCATATAAGCAAATACCTTGATGAGAGCTACTGAAACATTACTGTTAGCTTTGCATGTTTTCTTTTTTTTAATATAATGTACTTATAAAAATTGATACATTCAGATTTATCCAAGGCTTTGGTGGAACTGTAGGAGGTGTATCTATTATTAGAGTAACTATGGAGCAAGAGGAGTATCTATGATTGTATAATACGATCTATGAAAAATATACTGTGTCAGTCTGAGTATCCTGAGCTGTTCTCTATTCAGAGAAACATACCTTGACCTTTAGCAAGAGCTAAACTAAAACTGATAAAACCCCAGGATTACAAATTGTTTTGCAACACAAATATTGTCTTATTTGAGCCTGTCTATCTGGGTGACTGAATTAACTGTTAGAAAGAAAAGCTCTGCAACCTACATCTTCACTTAAAGTCGCCTTGACTTTAGCATCATAGTAATGGTAACAGAGAAAAACAAATTGAAAGGAACTGTCTACTGCTAGTCTCACTGAACTCTCACAATAAAATTAAATACAATTTGAGGGCTAACTGGAAAGAATATTACAAAACAACAAAGCCAGTTTTGAGCTGAACCATCAGAAAAGCTGCTGCAATTACACACTTATGTAGAATAATAGTTCATCTCTTTCATTATTTAGAAGGGAGGGAAGAGCCCTATGTGTTATTTGCTGCCTAAGATCCCTAACAGTTTATTAAACTGTAATTCTCTTTATTAAACTTTTTAATAAGATTTTTTCTTTTTAATAGATTGATAGGTAAAATAAAAACAGTCTTTCTGGTTTCAGTTTTTTATTGGAATTGGGAAAATTGATTAATTTTTACTGAAGACAAACTTGCAATCTAAACTTTATTTCATGTCTGGACCACCTGTCTTACTTTAGAAACCAAACCACATGAAAGAGTGTCATTGATCTTCTGCCTGCTCTCACACTTGTCTTGGCTTAGATCCACCATTCATCATGGAAAATGTCAGATGACAAAGCAGAAAGCAGTGGTCCAGGTATAAAATAGAGTCAATTCATACAAATCTAGACCAATTTAGGTATCTTTTCTGCTGGCAACATAGAAATGTCCTGTGATTGTCATGCCATTGTTTAGCCTCTTTTTAACTTCCTTAGGAATCCATCCCAAGTTTGGGAAAGCCACAGAAGAGACATATTGACAACAGACACTTCCAGGACTTTTGGAATCATGTTTTTACTGATCTGAGAAACATAAATGCTGCCTGCAGTTCTCATGCTCTATGCTAATCACCAGTTTTACCACGTTGTTCCAGCCTCATGGAGTCAATCTACTGAATTACAGCTGAAGTGAACTCCAGGTCTGCCATTTACCTGCAGCCATCCATGTCACTCTTCAGTTCTTTGCTTTTGTCATTCTCTCCTGCTTTTCTCCCTAACACTCTTCTTGAAAAAGGAACAACTAAAATTTTAATTTCCTAATGCTCTTCTTAAAGACATTATGAAATCTAGAGACACACTTGATGCCCCTAATTTCTGTGTGTTTTACAAATTAATCCAATAGAATTGTTGATGTAAATGCAGTTTAAATGATCCAGGATCAGGTATTGTGAACAGGAGGAGTTTCCTGTGTGAGAAGACATCAGCTAGTAAGTGCAATCTCCTAAACTGGCTACAAGCCACCTGTAAGTTTATGGCCCAATACACTTGGATTCATTGTTAGCCCATTCCCAGTTATACGCATAGGGTTTCTTTATAAGCAGATTATAAACATAGTGCAATTTTTACAATAATGTCAACAAAAAGCAAGCTGGATTTTATAGTATTGCATTCACAAGTATTTTAGCTCAAAAATTCCTATATCTGTGTCAAAAAGAGAGATGCTTTGCATATTTCTTTCAGAATTCTACTTTTGGCTTAGACACCCAAAGGCAGATAAGGCTTAACAATGTCTGTCAGGAGCTACTATTTATCTGTCTGAAACTAGCTAAAACTGCATGTGCTGCCATCCATTGACTCCCAGTTTTTCCTCCCTCACTGTTATAATCTGTCCAGCTCTGCAGTTATTTTAGTAAGTCTGAAAAAACCAAAAAGATTAATAACATACCATTTCTATGTTTCCTTGTATCACTGTAGGGATAGCAATTTAAAGATGACAATTTTCTTTTCCTTCTCACATTTTCTATCTTGCTTCCATTTATCCCTGTGAGGATACAGATACTCAATCTAATTTTGCTACCACGTTCTTTTGCTTTTGAATCAATGGTTTATTTTTCCCTATAAAATGATCAATTTTGTCAAGCATCCTTGTCCCTGAAAAATAATTTGTTCCATTTCAGTTCTGCCTGTTTCCTCAGCTCTTTTTCTGTCTTGCTTTGCAATTATTTTTTCTCAATTTTTTTTTTTTTTCTTCTACATCATTCAGCGGCATGATATCCCTGGTCATTTAGTGCTATTGGTACACTGCTTTCATTCACTACTACTCTTCCATGAGGCACCAGCTGCATAATTATAACATTATCCCACCCAATTTTTTCGGCTGCTTGTGACATCACATGGAATGTCTGTTTCATAAGATCTCTGTCCAGGCAGTGTTAATCATACTTCGCAAATTTTATCTGTTTGGGGAGAAATTCTGTTAGTTTTTCATGAGATTAAAAGTATTTTGGCCGAGTCCTGAGACTATAAGGACCTAATTGTGCCAGAAACTTGCTTGTTTTCAGATTACAACCTCCCATTTATACTAGAGTGAGACTTGAGAACAGAGTCCTTGATGCTAACATATTCATTGCTTTGTGTAGTGTCAACAGTTCCTATTCACACCACACAGTTTCAAGGGAGTCACCCAATGAGCTAAATCTACCAAGTCACATCATACAAAGGACAAAAAAGTGCATCGTACACCAGAAGGGGTGTCTAACATTGGTCTCTGTGCATACAATTGAGAACAATAGGAGACAACAGTAACAGTTTAGAGATAACTAATCTGTGGTGCTATAATACTGGCAAGATCAAAACCTACTTGTTCTAATCAGGTTTCTTCAGTGTAAATTCCTGCTGTATAGACTTTCAAATACCTGATTTTCTATAAGTATATGAATAAAATGGACAGTGTAATGTTATACTGTAAAGGATAAACGTAATGTGATTTCCCAAATCTATTTTGCCTATTAAAATCTAAACCAAACCAATTTCATGCCTCAGAAGATTTCAGCTACAAGTAAAAGCTATAGACTAGGATCCCAATTTTGATAGAGATACCAACTCACAATCAACAGGAGTCAGAGATCTCATATTATTAACATGCCATAACTTTATTTTCCCTCCCATTTTCATTATTTAGCAGCACAGGAGGCTTGAAGACAGTAATACAGTATGAGAAAATCGGAGGACAAGAATGCAAGATTCTCTGTAGTACAAGGGAAGATTTAATGGCTATATAAAGAGTAGGAGCTAGAGTGCATACATTACATAGCAACCTTAGTGGAACGATAAGAGGAAAAAGTACAAGTTGTAAAAGCAAAAAAGATCCTAAAAAAGCACCAAAAGGCTGAGCTTCATGCACAGAGCTAGAAAGGTATTAACTGTTGCCATTTATAAGCAGTAAGCTGTTTTCTTTTTCAGGAAGAAGAAAAGATTCCTTTAATAGAATCATAGAGTATTTTAGGTTACAGAGATGTCTAGAGGTCTAGTTTGACCCTCCACTCACAACAAGTCCAATCAGATCAGGTTGCTCAGGGACCTGTACAGGTGAGTTTTTAATAACTTAAGCATTTCGATGCTGTTTTGGGAGACTGTTCTAGTGTTTGACCACCCTTATGGGGAAAAAAATTTAATTCATTTTATATCTAATCAGAATTTCTTTGCTCCAACATGCATCCATTGCCTCCTTTTCTATCTCTGTGCATCTAGGAGAGTCTTCACTTTACTCTCTTATTGGTTGTGTTATTTTCTTGAGGTTGAATAAATGTAGTTCTCTCAGGCTTTCCTTTCATGTCATGAACTCGCAATCATCTTGTTGGTCTTTCACTGGACCTGTTCTAGTCTGTCAATGTTTTTCTTGTTTAGGAGAGACGAAATCTGGTTACAATACTCCAGATATGGTCTCACAAATGTTGAACAGGGGGTAAAGTTCGCCTCCCTGGAGCCACCAGCAATACTTTTTTGCTATAAGGGTTCAACTCATTCAACTTATCAGCTCCTTTTCCCTGGCACTGCTTTTTATCTGTCCTGCACTGTTCATGTGGTTATTCCATCCCAGATGCAAGACTTTGCACTTGCCTGTGATGAACTTCATGAGTTTTCTGTCAACCCATTTCTCCAGGCTTGTGAAGCCATTCTGGAGTATCCAGCATAGTGATCGCTCCATCCAGTCAGGTTTGCGGTATCACTGAGAGTACACTCCATCCCATCATACAAGTCATTAACAAAGACACTTTATTAACACAGGATAAAATATAACAAACAGTGGTGTGCCACAGATAAACTGTTTTTTTTTAAAATGAGCTATAAAACAACATTTCCATTATTATTTAGCCAATATATTAATCTTACCTATGAGAGTATTCTGATGGTGATAATATATATAAGATCAAGACAAGCCCAGATAACTGAGAACTTATAATCCTTTTGCATGATTAACAAACAGATGAAGAAAAATGGAAAAAGAGAAGGGCTTTAATAAGAACCAGCATTTTCTCTGTGTAGTAAATATTTCTCAAGCCATTGTGATCTTCTTTACTTGTCAATTTGTTTATATTGAAAAGTTGTTAGAGTGTTCAGTTAGCACTGTTCTGATGTAGTGTGAAAGATAAAAAACAGTCAGTGTGAAATGGCTGTGAAATGGCTGCTTTAATTTAGGTTAATTTTTTTGTACTGTGCCTTAGCAAAATGTATAAAAACTGCAGAGACAAAGACTGAAAAAGTTCCAGGTGACTTTCAGCCTTATACATATGACCAATGAAATACTGTGGACTGTTTAGACTGTGTCATCATCCATCACCTTAATCTCCTTATATCAGCTTCCAAAGAACATCTTACTGAGGAAAGGAATCGTTTCTGCGACAGATCATCAACTAGTGTTTTTATCCAGTGCTCCCAAGATTTTGTCTGCCTGCTTTCCAGTTGGTTGTGTACGAAGCTCTGAAAGATAGACAAATTCCATTCATGTTAGACATCAGGTAATTCCACTTTTTTTTTTTTTTCTTTTCTCTGAGTACAAAGACCATTAATTCTAAGTAGTTAAAGAATAGCTGGATCTCTTTATGAACTGATTGATTCAACACAAAACAAAGAAAGAAACAAACTTCTAGTGCAACTCATTCTTGTTAAAAGAAACAATTCTACTGATTGCAAATTTTCATGTTATATATCTAAAGTTAAAGAAAATGCACAAGAAAAATAATGAAAAATTAACATATCAGTTATGTCTTCCCTCTGCACCAATTTTCTGCTACCAGGCAGGTGCTGTGACCAGGAACTATAATTAGAGATTCAGAGGATTATTGAACATCGAAATTTCCCAGTTCTTACTGGGAAAGCACTGGGTCCCTCTTCTTACTGAGACATATGATTAAAGAGTCGTACTTCTTAACTTTTGTGTGTTAACAACTTCAGCTTCATACATATGTGTAAATATCAGTATTGAAGAGAAGGAAAGACAGAGAAAATAAAAATAATTATTTATTAATTTGATTTAGGTAGGTTTGACCTGAATCAGAATATTTTGCTGGATGGACATAATCCTATATATACAGTTTAAACAAATACCTTCAGTTCATCAAATGAACAAAAATTATTAAAGTGTATTTTTTAAGTCCATGCATTCTAGCATCTCTAATTCAGTCTAGTTTTCTATAAATTATGCTTCTTGAAGGACTAGAATTTCCAAATGTAATGTAGCTAATTTAGCAACAAAGAGACACTATTAGGATAGCAAAACCGACGTCACACAGCTCTGTGTTATGGGAAATATAACCAATGTAGACAACTCTTCTTTTGAACCCCATCTGACTTTTCTGAATTCTGTTGTTTTGCTATAGGAAAACTGTGATAGCAACTTTTTTTTGTCCTTCTGTGGATGGCAATAAAAGGCAAGTGAGACAGAAATAACTTTTTTTTTCCTCAGATTTTTTTCCTAAGGAAATCCATTATTAAAATTGCTGAATTTTAATAATACAAAGAATAACCATGTTTCTAGATTTACACTGTGAAGAATATCCAGAGGGTGGTGATGTGGTCCCTGAAATTACCCATCTTCTGATCCAAAATATAAATACAAATTCCACCATCTATATCCTCTATATCTTAGTATCAAGAACTATGAAAGAATACTTTCACATGGAAAATTCAAGGGGAATGGAAATAATAAGATAAATAAAAACACTAACTCATGCAAGATATAATGGTGCATTTTGTGTAGTAATCACTTTTGTGACCGCTCTTCAGGTGCTAGTGTTCAGGTAAAATTAACTTCCCTTACTTTCTCTAAGAGCTTGTCAGCATTTTAAATACCTATTATAAGGTATCACAGGCTGTAATTTTCCCAGTCTTGTAAGCTGCTTTTGTGGCTAAGCTGGTGTGACAACTAGAAACTCAGATTTCAGCTAAACTAAAAGAACCAGATCCTAAATAAATAAATAAATAAAACTGAAGCTCTGAAAAAGAAACAGGAGAAGAGAAAAATAAAGCAAAAATGAAACAACAAAACCTCAAACCAAAATGAAGAGGAAAAACAAGAGGACTCCTTTACTGTGAATACAAGTACCTTATTCTATACAAATATCTCATCTTTATTTATTACAAATATAAGTGACTTTTTAATCAATAATAACTCAAAGATAGAACATTTACAACTCAAAAGCAATTTAAAAAAGAACTGTCTTAATAATAGGGACATTTAGGATATAATTAGCAAAAGCTTTTCATAATACCAAGTAGAAAAATAGAGCAGTCTTTCACAAACTTTTTAAAAGTTTACATTGGGCATTTCTCTACAAAAATTTCCAGGAAATAGATTCTTTGGAGAACTTACAAAGTGATACAGTAATAAGTTCTAAGAGTATATGTAATAGAATGTGTAAAGTTATTGTACTAATAAATCACCTTTCTACTGGAGTAGCAAGCTTCTTTCAAGCTAGTGTTAAATAAACACCTGTGGGAGACACTCACCTTTAATGACAATAAGAAAGGGGGTTCTTTGTCTGGAAGTGTGATCAAGTCTTAACATAGTGCAATACTTGTCCTTTTGTTTGTTTTTATATATATATATTTGATGATCTTATTATGGAGATCAACAAATGACTGCTCCCACACTTTGTACTTTACTCACACAGACTTCTTGGCTGCCTGTATGGTTACTGGACAGGGAGAGCATGCAGATTGCACACTAGCTTGCACAGTAAGCTGGGGTTGCCATAGCAGAACAACATTTCTGGCTGAGCTCCACAGATCTCACTCTCCTCTCTGCTGCCCTCAAACACCCTCTTCCAGGAGCTGGCATACCTGGCAGCATGCAAGGTCTTGCTGGGACCCAGGGAAAAACAAAGGCTGCTACACGGCCTTTACAAGAGATGCTGTCATTTGGAAGCAGCAGAAGGGGGGTAGGGCCCCACTAGCTGAATCTCATGCCTAAGGCATCAAACTTGCTTACCTTAGACTAACATCTGTAAGATTTCATCTTTGTGTTATTAAACTTGTGGCAAGCTGAGGATCTGTCTCTGGGTGAACATGTGGGGAAAACTGTAGTGAAATGATTTTGAAAATGGAGATATCAAACTTTGGAAACTCCCTAGTCTCCTTTCTCAGTGCCTGAGACCAGGCAGCTGGAAAATGAGGAGTGTTGGGAGCTTCAGAATGGAAGATTTTGTGATTCTGCTCCTAAGAAGAGTGTGTGTGGACAAGCTTGCCTAAAACTAAAAAGCAATGAAGACGGACAAAGGAGCTAGCCAAAACAGGAAACTGAGCTTCAAAACTGACCTGCTTTGTTAGAAAATCTGCTGAAGTCATCATATTTCTCTAAATATGTTTGATCTCAATAAATTCTGTCTAATGCTTTTCCTAATAAATAGGGCAAAGAATTGAAGAAAGGAGTAGACAAGTTTTGTGTGTTAGGGTAGTTGAACAATGACTTAGTGTCCTGTATTCTGTTACTATGCCATGAAACTCTGTGTGATGCTAGGCAAAACAGTTAACTGAATTTTTCAGGAACTCTACAGTCTGTATTCTGCTTATGACTGCCTTAAGAACTTGGATTTTTTCCTGTAGAAATTCTGACAAAAGCATGGTGTCACATAAATTAATCAGACCTGTGCTTTTAACTTACATATTACATTTAAAGAAAAGTAATGTGCAAAAAACCACACATAAATTGTTTAAACAGGGACAGAACCTTACTGTGTTCATTCTAGCATTTAGCTTGGTTTACCTACTGCAGAGACAATGGAAAAGTGGTGTTATGAAAACTGATGTATTGACATCTCTAAAAACTTCAGCATTCTAACAAGTTATAAATGTCATAAAAAGTATATAAGGAAATTCTTATTTTTTTCTTTAAAGCAGGGTTTGGATAAGGGACAACAGAAAAAAACTAGGCTTAAAAAGTGATTATTAATAAAATGCAAATAAATATTAATTAATAGTCTATGTATCAAGAGCTTTCTATCATGTTAACTGAATGAAAGATAGGCTATATAGGGAAAAAAAGTAGGAAAAAATGTGACTATATAAGAGAAGAATGTCAAGGAGTAAACACATAAGAATTAAGGTGTTTTGGCTGCCATATAAATGACATTTCATAACTTTGGAAGACATCTGAGGGTTGGACTAGATGACCTTTAAAGGTGTCTTCCAACTCAAACTAGTCTATGATTCTATGATACCACTGCAATGTTGACTATGCTTTTTCAACATAGGGCTTTCATATCTATGACAGATATTTGTATTTTTGTGAGAACACAGTAAATGTTCATCATAAATAAGAGTTTAGCTGTTGGTAATACCGTCCAATATAAATTCAGAGTTCCCCTCTAACAATTTCTCATTTGGTATTTTCAGTATTGTTTGCATGTTCACAGATTCGTACTAGCCGTTCTGATCAAAGCACTTCAAAAATGTCTGTTTTGGTGCTAACTTGGGTGTCAGTGAGAAAACAGGTATTTCACATACAAAGAGTTTTTTATATTGTCAAATCTGTGGGGGAGTAGAAAGTGCTTGCAAGGAAATACAGAAAGCCAGCATAGCAATAACAAATAGGGGATCCCAGGTGCAGCAATATCTCAAATTCTACCTTCACTGAGCTTAGATTAATAACTCCCTGTCCACTCACTATGCAGAGCACTGAAACCTCTTTGGAGGTTTGGAGAACATGATAATACCCACTTCTTACATAACAGTCATCCACCCATCTCTCCAGCCTGTCAAGGTTCCTCTGGATGGTATCCCTTCCCTCCAGCATGTTGACTGCACCACACAGCTTGGTATCATCCACAAACTGGCTGAGGGAATAAATTCCACTCTCTGTATCACCAACAAAGATGTTAAATCATATCAGTCCCAGTACCGATCCCTGCAGAACATTACTCATCACTGGTCTTCACTTGGACATCAAGCAATTCACCACCATTCTTTGAGTGTGACCATCCAGCCAATTGTCTGTCCACTGAGTGGTCCATCCATCAAATCCATATCTTTCCAATTTAGAGACCAGGATGCTATGTGGGACAGTATTGAACGCTTTGCACAAATCCAGGTAGATGATGTCAGTTGCTCTTCCCTTATCTACTGTATATCCACTGTATATATAAAATATAAAAAGAAGAACAGGTTACCTCTACCAGTCCTGTAGATGACACTGTATAAAAAGGACTACAAGGGGAAAAACAGAAAAAAAGAGCTTTATTCTAGGAACTAGCTATTCAGGTAGCAACTGGCAACCAGACTTCAATCCCAGGTCTCACAATATTTAGTATCTTCAATATTCTATGAGAATAGTTATACTCAAGTTATCAAGGACTCACAGATTAATTTATTCATCCCAAAGCTACGGCCTTATGACCAAGACATCAGTCTACCTTAGTTAACTTATTGGAGGAGATCATTATCTTAAGAAACGTAGTTTTGAACCCCTTCTGTGCCTTAGAATTTTTATTACTTGCTTCCCAAGAGAGAGCACCAGCCCTGAGATTGTTGTCCAACACATCCAGAACTTTCATCCTGTTTAATGAAATCAGCAACATCCCTTGTGCTTTATAATGGAATTATCACTATTGCTTTGTGGTAAGAAATAACAGAACAAGAATAATAAATTGTCCATTACATGGAGTTATGATGCGTTTAGATTAGTCAAGGCTTTGGCAAGGGGGAGAGGTGTTGCTGTTTAGATCAGGATTTTCAGAAGCCTGAAGTAGTTCTTAGGTTGAAAAGGTAACATCCTAGCCAGTTTTAAGTGCCTCCAAAATAAGGCAGCATTGCAAATGTGTAAATACAGATGACATTTTTTCTAAATATTCTTAAAACTGTAGCCAAAGCAATTGCTACCTCCAGTTTCTGTTCCCAGAACAGATTACGATGATTTGGTGATTGTGCTGTCTGTTTAAAAATCTATTTTTTCTCTCTCTTTCTCTCTCTCTGGGGATTTCATTAATTGATAACGAGTTTGGAAATTTTCCCAAATGTATGAACCTTCAACTACTGATAATGCACGACAATAAAACACATATGAAGTCTGTTCTACTGGCTTGCTTTCCTGCCTTTCTACTCTACTATTGCAATTCTAACAGGATTCCATTGTTTCACTTCATTTTTCTCTTTATGCTTGAACTGGAGCTGATTCTACTTAAAATAATGAATTACTGTCTGCAATGTTTTGGGAGATATTTATCTGCATTCACATAGTAATCTAATGAATAGATGCTCAAGGATAAACAAGTCACCATACAAGCCCTTTGCACTTAGGAGAGGAAAAGGTGCCTCCAGAGTATGATTCATCTGATTGTAAAAGAAGCAAGATGATGAAACAGCTCATTCCAGAAGTCCATCTCTGGGCATGTGAGTAAAAAGAAGGAGTAGTCAGTATGGATTTGCCAAGGGGAAATCATGCATCTGCAATCTGATAGCCTTCTACGATGGTGTGATGAGCTGGGAAGGTGAGGGGAGAGCAGTGGATGGTTTTTACCTTGACTTCAGCAAGGCTTTTGACACTGTCTCCCATAATATTCTCATAGGTAAGCTCAGGAAATGTGGGTTAGATGAGTGGACAAAGTGGATGGAGAAGTGACTGAACAATAGAGCTCAGAGGATTTTGATCAGTGGTGCAGAGTCTAGTTGGAAGCCTGTAGCTAGTAGTGATCCCCAGAGGTCAGTACTGGTCTGGTATTGTTCAATGCATTCATTAATGACCTGGATGAAGGGATGGAGTGTACCCTTAGAAACTTTGTTGATGATACAAAACGGGGAGGAGTGGCCGACACACCAGAAGGTTACGCTTTCAGCAAGACCTGGACAGACTGGAGAGCAGGGCAGAGAGGAACCTAATGAAGTTCAACAAAGGCAAGTGTAGAGCTCTGCACCTGCGGAGGAATAACCCCATGCACCAGTACAGGTTAGGGGTTGACCTGCTGGAAAGAAACTCTATGGAAAAGGACCTGGGAGTCCTGGTGGACAACAGGTTAACTGTGAGCCAGCAATGTGCTCTTATAGCCAAGAAGGTCAATGGTACCTTGGGATGCATTAAGAAGACTGTGACCAGCAGACTGAGGGAGGTTTTCCTCCTTCTCTACTCTGCCCTAGTGAGGCCACATCTAGAGTACTGTGTCCAGTTCTGGGCTCCCCAGTTCAAGAGAGACAGGGAACTACTGGAGAGAGTCCAACAGAGGGGTAAAAAGAGGATTAGGGGACTGGATCATCTCTCTTACAAGGAAAGGCTGAGAGACCTAGGGCTGTTTAGCCTGGAGAAGAGAAGGCTGACAGGGGATCTGATCAATGTTATAAATACCTAAAGGGTGTGTGTCAAGAGAATTGAGCCAGTCTCTTTTCAGTGATGTCCAGCAACAGGACAAGGGGCAACAAACACCAACTAGAACACAGAAAGCTTCACCTAAATATAAGAAGGTTTTTTTTCAGGACAAGAGGTAATGGCCTCATATTGTGCAGGGGAGGTTTAGATTGGATATTAGGAAGACGTTCTTTACTGAAAGAGTGGCTAGACACTGGAACAGGCTGCCCAGGGAAATGGTGGAGTCACCATCCCTGGAGGTGTTCAAAAAACGAGTAGATGTGGCACTTTGGGACATGGTCTCGTGGTCATGGAGATGCTGGGATATAAATTGGACTTGATGATCCTGGAGGTCTATTCCAACCTAAATGATTCTACTGTTGGAGTGACTGAGCACTGGAACAGGTCGCCCAGAGAGGTTATGGAGTCTCCTTCTCAGGAGATTTTCAAAACTCACCCAGACATGAGTATTAAAATCTGCTCTAGGTGAACCTGCTCTGGCAGGGGGGTTGGATTAGGTGATCTCTTAACTCTACCATTATGTAATTCTATCATTCTGTGGAGCATTTAAAATACATCAGATGACTTTTCCTAAGATAATTATTCATCCAACGCCTTTAAAAGGCAAAACAATGTTGATTTTCTGAAGAACTGAACATGATTAAAAAAAGCAAAGAGAAAATTCTAAAGGCAAATTACATACACACACATATATGTATGTATCCACCAGTATACAAATACACTAGACTACGGGTTGAGAAATTTTTCTTTTAGGGAAAAAACCACTAGCATATTGGTATATATAACATTATACAGTCATATATACATATATCGATATAAAGCCATATATACTAATACATATACGACTGTACTAATTTGTGGGCTTTGTTTGTTTTAGTGTGTATATATATACACACACACAATATAAACTAGTTGCCAGATAATACAGTCTGAGGTACCTCCACAATAATTAGTTCTAAATGTGACACTTTAACATAAAGAACTTAGTAACCACTTATTTGGTCTATGGATTGCCAAAATCTCACAGCTGCTCTATTTCTGCAAACAATAGCACGCTGTGCTCATTACATGTTGGAGAGCATATAAAGTGGGTTCCTGTAGTTATATACATATTGTTTTTTCTAGATTCACACTGTGTAACATCAGTGAATTTGGTCTAACTAATGGAAATGAGGTTAGAAGCTAGCCAGCTGTTGAAGTGCAGTTTAGATTAAATGTATTGTACTTTTCTTAGGTAAGTAATTATCTACTTGTTTCTAAAAATCTATTTTTTGTGTGTAACTGAGGGAATCCATTCTACTCTCAACTGTAAGAAATAATTTCTAAATTCTTTACATGAGAAGGGCTGGTTATCACAGCTTCCTCAAAGTAGGCTACAAAAATGGTTATATTTGCTTATTCTTAGCTCTATATAGTGTGTGTCAGGTTCAAAAAGTTCTACATAACTTTGAAAGTACCTTGTCCTCAGAATAAAAAAGAACAAAGTTTGGTTTCTATTTCTTCTATTTCATTTCTGAGTTCCCCATCCAACAAGCTAGTCAAATAGACTCTGCTGCACGAGGAAAAAATGACAGGGGAACGCATCACACTCAATGTCCTTGGGCATATTTTGTTTACTTTAAATATTATCTGG
This sequence comes from Brachypteracias leptosomus, assembly GCA_013401335.1. Lineage (NCBI taxonomy): Eukaryota > Metazoa > Chordata > Aves > Coraciiformes > Brachypteraciidae > Brachypteracias > Brachypteracias leptosomus. The sequence continues at coordinate 3,605 of VYZX01017169.1, read as the reverse complement.
CACTTCATGACAGAAAATCATTTATATTTCAGAACTTTAACAGCTGAAATAACACAAGGATAGGTAGCCCTATACTAGTTCACCAAAAACAGAGTTAGAAACACATCAAAATATGTCCTTGACCAAAGTTTTGCCTGCATTGCTTAATAAAAATGGAGATTGACCAAATTACAGTTGATAGCAAAATATAACATTTTACTTTTAATATAAAAAAGTTTCCTGTTCCTTCTCTCATTGAACTATACAATACTGTGCTAACTAGGATTGTTCACATTTCTTTGATCTGAGAGAACAAGTACAAGAATTCACCAAAGCATATTGCTCTAACTGTAATTTGGTCAATACTCAAATTATATTAATGACACATATATATACACATATATTTGGCTATTGCGGTAAAAGATGGTTGGAACTTTTAAACCTTTTTTTTCAGCAAAATTCTTGCAATGTGAAATGTTTTATCTGATCAGAGGTTACAAGGATAGCCTTTCCTATGTGACCCATGAAATACGCTGTATGTTGTTGTATCAGTATGGTTTTACTACAATTATACAGTTTTCAGCCATTACAAAAATATTTTTTCTTCCCCATTGTTGTGGTTTAAGGTTTGGGGAAGGGGAGGGACAGGTGGAGCAGTTATTCCACTCCCCTGCCTGCCACACTCTATAAAAGGACACAGGAAGTTCTGCTCGCCCCCTCCTCGATGGGATTGCTGCTGGCTCCGGACTTCTCTGTGGCTGCTATAACTCCACGTGACTCGGGAGAAATCCAGCAAGATCTGAGGATCGGTGTTGTATATATTTGTATATATACCTTCCCTTGTTACCTCTGTATATTTCCCTTCCTCTGATATCCCTTTTGTTACTCCCTGCTAAAAGTTGTGATCTTAATTTTCCAACTTTGTGTGAGGCCTTTCTTCCTCCGCTGGGAGGGAAGAGGGGAGGGAGAAGAGGGGTGAAACAAATTCTGCTCCGTGGGGGTTGCCCTGAGCCCTAAATGGAGACACCCATGTTGTCAATCTTCAAACACAGTCCTTATATTATTTAAATTTAGGTGATGCCTACATTCAAGAAAGTATTTTCTGCCACCTTTTAAAGTCATGGGAGAGAGCAGGCTCTTTTAAGGTGTGAATCTGACCATCTGATAGATGAGTATATTCAGAAGACATTATATTAATTTCATCCTAAAGTGCCCTCTTGTTCCCATTGGCTATAAAGGAAGTGTAGATGACTAGTTCAGACCCAGCAGCTTATATTTTAAGCTCTATAGTTGGTCAGATTAAACCTATTGAAAATGTCAGTTAGAAATATCCAGTCCCAGAAAACATTTTCTGAGACAGGAGCTTGTGGTACCTAGCTGGCATTCTCTGCTCTGCCTGGCTATTGAAACTGTTTAAACAGCTTTATGGTGTCTGTTCTATCACTAGCCAAGATATTTGCAAATATTCATGTGACTAGATTCTAATGTTCTGAATTCTCACAGACAGAACAGTTTAAAGCTTCACCCTGTAAGACTAATGAGTAGTGAATTCTCAATGTGCTTTTCCCATAGTGCTTATCTTATTATAGATTATAAACCAATGTCACATGTGACAGCATGAATGGAAAATCAAATAACGATGAAAAGTCATTAATTCTGTAAGATAACCTTTCAAAAGAAATGTGAAGAAATATCAATCATTGGAAAACAATAAATGTAGAGAAAAATAGGAGAAAATAATCAAATGAACAATGAATTATGAAGTACTTTGAGTGTCAGAATATCTTTAAAGTTTTCCAGACATCTGAGCATTTAAATTAAGTATCTTTATGAAGTAAACCAGTTAATTTTACATACAGTATTTTCAACTTGATGCTGCACAATCTAAACACACAATTAAGCATATACTAGCATGTTCTTTTGAATAGGAAAGATTTATCCATTTGATGTGTGAGTAGACTGAAAAAACACACGTGAGAACATTTAATACATTATCAAATTTTCTGCAGAGTCAAAGTAAACCTACATTATAAAATATCAGATCTTTAATAACCTATACATTAAGAGATACTTGGGTAATTATAGGTGACCATTGGAGAGCTGTTTAAGAAGTTATGTCTCAGGGGAAAAACCATTGCTCTGGTAAGCATATCTAATCTATTGCAGTGTAAAGTAAAATAGACACAATATACATACAGGATGAAACTTTATAAACTGTTCTATCTGGAGAATTCAGAACATTAGAGGTACATATACATGATTCTAAGTTAAAAATAAACCAATTTTGGCTTTCAATATACTAGGAATAATAACATTCTGTAAAAGAGGTTGATTTTTAACACTTGCATGATGTCAGATCATTTTCAATGTATCAAAAAATGTAAAGAAACCAATGCTACCTCAATGAAATCACTTCTTCGGTTGAGAATAGCAAATAGGGAAGCCTTTAGCCTACTGTGCATAATACATAATAAAAATTTATCTCAATAGACTGGACAGTATCTCCAAGCAGAGCATGTCATTACCTTTCCTGTGTTTCGAGCCTCCTATGGAATAATCTGCACATAGTTATGGTGGTGGAACACTTCAACCTTGGCATATCAGCCTCAATCTCTCAATTGTAAATGTATTTGCGTAGCAAAGATACATGTCATTTTGTCTTTCAAGGAAATGAGCTATTTCTTTGAATGTAATAAAAAGTGTTTGTTGAATGACAAATGCAGAAACTTCCAGCATGTTCTTATCTCTTCAGCAATTTGAACTCATTACTTTCTTCAAATAAGTACCTAGAAAAAAAAATATCAGAATAAGAAGTCCTTGCTGAGGTGTCTTGTGATGATATCACAGTGACTGCTTAAATATTTCATGTCTGCTTCCACAGTGAACATTGTACAGAGAAACTCATTAGTGTCAGGATGATTCTGTTGCGAACAGATCAAAGATGAAATCTCACACTCTAGGTATTGTTTTTCCATTACTACTAGATAAACATACAAAGTATATTTGTTTTGGTGATGAATCACACCTATTATATTCTTACATTTTTCTACTGAGAATATTACTATCAAGCAATATGATGAAAAAACTAACACTTAATTGTTCCTCTGTTCTTCACCACAGAGAATATAGATATTCATAAACAAAACCCATATATATGCATATGTATGTATGCATATAAGGAAACTGTTTTTTGCATAAATGTGTGAACATGCTCAAAACATGAGTGAACATTTCCTAACTTCATGTATTTTAAACCCAGACATAGGCTTGATTTTACTGATTTAGATCACACCATTCCTAAACTCAAACCCTAAACCTCTCCAATATCCCTACTTACTTCTTCTCTCATTTCTGTACTTCTTAAGTTGGTAAGTAAGTCCACTTAGCACAGTTCATGTGATGCAAAGCTGAAGTGGGGAAGAGAGACCAGTCTCTAGGTCTTCTGCTCTCCACTGCTCATGTTTCATTCTAGCTCTAGAGAGCTTGGCCATCCAGTTTTCTCAAATCCATTTTCAAACAAAACAGATGTGTTCAACTATATGAAAAGACAATCTAGTAGAAAGAGAAACAGAAAATAGAGAGGTATTATTGGGGTTTATATTCTTTATATTCACAGAATCACAGAA
>VYZX01017163.1:0-20802 GCA_013401335.1 Brachypteracias leptosomus | reverse complement strand
AGCTTCCAGTTCCTTCTGTTTGTCGCCCATGCTGCTTGCATTTGTGTAGAGGCACTTCAGCTGGGCTGCCGGTTGTGTCACCTTCCTAGAGGGACGCCCCTTTGTTTCCCTAAGGTGTTTCATGGCCGCTGCCCTGTTAGTTTCCTCAGAAACCCCTGGCTCATCCATGTTAGGCATTGCCTGTACTGCAGTTTTTCCATCATGCCTCAAGGCAACAGACTGAAGACTCTTACATAAGTCACCCCTTCCCTCCAGCCTTGATGTGTCATCCTGTCTCTCTGGATCAATAATCCCGATAAAGGATTCTCCCTTGACCCCATCCAGTCTTTCAGCATCTACAGCATCCTTTGATGAGGAGTTGCAGAAGTATCGTTCTCCTCTTGCTTGTTCTTAAACTGGCTTCTTCCAGCTTTCTCTGGTGACTTTTGTTTTTTTTTTCTTTTTTTTTTTCTGTTAGGGCAATGAACAGTTCATCCATGTGCCACCTACCTTGTTCTGCCCCATGTCACCTCCCTGCAACGTTTCCTTTGTTCCTTACTGAGGGGTTCTGCCTTGTCTTGACAATCCTTGTATAGGAGCTGGTGTCTTTTTTTTGGGTGGGGAGGCCAGAACCTCATGCAAGGTTTGAAATATGGACTTTGGTTTATAGATCATGTTTTTATTCAGTGGCTTTTTGAGGATCTTTTGTATCTTTTTCCCTATCAGTTTCTAATGCTTGACCCAGTTAATTCCCGAGGCTTTGACCATGGCTTGTTATTGAGCCAAAGTTTTGCCAACCTTACTGTCATATGGGAGCCCTGAATGTCAGTGATCAGCTCATCATCATTTCATGTGTGATATCCAGCTTGGCAGTCCTGTAAGAGAAGGGTCTCCAATCCATCAGAAGAGTGTTCACATCCCACCTTGTCTTGGTGCCAGCTCAGTGAGTTGAACAAACTCACCCCTGGGATCCAGCAAGAGGGGCATCAGGAGTAGGTCGCCAAGTGCAAGGCAAAGAGTGTAAGCACTCCCATTTCAGCAGGAGCATGCTGTTGAGTCACCTTTGCCATGTCAGTCACCTGCACACTTGGGACCTGCTTACTTGCTGGATTTGGCTTCTGTTCCACTTCAGATTTCCTGGAAGCCTCGTACCCTGCTCACCACAGCTAAGTCTGAAACAGTGACTTTAACCCACCCTGGACAGGGAGGGCTGTTCCCAGCATGCTGCTTCTGTTGCCCGCCTGCAGCCTGTCCCCCGTACCTTTTGTAGTTTTCATGAGCGTTTTGGAGACTGGAGACTGAGAAAACATATTTGGCAGTTGAAATTGATGGCTGTCTGGCTGAACATATTTGCACCTCAAAGACCACCGCTGGCTGATGAGGCATTTCATTATTAGATATAGTTCTTCTGTCCTCCAAACAAAGCTGGGGGAACATCCTTCCGCCCTCTCCATGCCCTTCTCCCTCCCCATCCACAGATTCTCTTTGGGCATAGCCTTGCATCACACCAGTCCTCCCGGGACACAGGACCTTCCTACCCCACTGCCACTCCTCCAAATTTATGCCTTTTTTTTCTCTTTACTCCCAAGACCATACTAAAGAAGAAAGTGAACTCTTACAGTTTCTAAATCTCTCTCTGTCTATTGGCATCTTAGTGTATTTAGGTTTAAGGCAGTTGCTTGTATAGCCAAGCAGCCCTTGAAAGAGATTCCAAAGAAAGAGGAACTCCAGCAGCAGATGCCTCACAAACATGTCTCATTGTGAGGGCTTCAGTGTGTGTTTGCAAGTAGTGTTGGTGATGCTGCATTTTGCCTGTGCAAGGTGATGTAATACTGCTGTTTTTCCTTGATCCAGCAGCTGCAGCACGTGTGTTTGAGGGGGTGAAATATTATTTTCTTTTTTTTTGGGGGGGAAGAACCATTGAAAAATTCTGAACTAAATTTTCATATTCTTTAATTGCTCTGTAATATGTTAGTTATAGACTTTCTCTGGATAACAATGACTTAACCTTGATTTCCTAAATTTAATAAATTAATTTTGGTGTTAATTTCTGAAGGTGAAACGATTATTTTGCTGCAGTTTAGATGTTGCTGAATATTTGATCAGACTATATTCACATAACAAATGTTTATGTCTTCAGCAGAACTTTATTGTAATTTTTCCTGCTATTACCCCACCACTACTGTAAATGCAGAGAGTGTTTTTTTAAATCATAAACTGTGGCATGATTTTGGAAGAGTATCTGGTCTAGAGAGTTAATGCAAATACTTATGTATTGTTTGAGAACTGAATGACTGTGACATTATTTTGAGGATATGAACATGACTGATAAAAGTTTTATCTAGAATGGTTAAGAAGCATTGTTTATATTTTAAATGAAAACAGGAGGCTGCTTGCAGGAGAGGGTGGAGGATACACATTTAGTACAGCTGGGTGAACATGCTGAAGTCATGGTGCTTTGAGCTGAGGAGTTGTCTAAAACCTAAACAAATTTACATTAGCTTGTGAGACTGTGAAGCTGATGATTGGGAAGATTAAGCTCTGCAAAGTGCTTACCAGGTTGAGGAATCGTGCTATTTCATTTGCTTGTAGTTCATCTGTGAAGGAAGGAAAAAAACTGTATATTTTTTATTTCAATGTTGCATGCAGCAAACCTGAAGTGGACTGCTGTTTCTCCTGACTGTTTTGCTTTTCATTGTAGCAGTGTTTCAAATATCAAAGTCTTCTCCGACTGTGTTGGAGGTCTCTATGAAGGGCCAGCATGGCTAGAATGGGAGTTTGCTCAGCTCTAGGCTGCAAACTGGAATGATGCAGGAAATACTTCAGCAGTTGTACCAAAGTGATATATCTTCTGGAACATAATCCAAAACCAAACAAAGTAACAAGGAGGATTTTTCCTCTAGCACTTTTGCAGTGACGCTTATACTCTGGCATGGCTTTTCCAGTAGTTCGTGAGACATCCCAGGAGAGGCAAGACCCAAATACTACTTTATAGTATAAGTAGTAACCAGGAGCTTTCCCTCTCTTCACCTAAATATGTATTTTAATATTACAGAGGAACAAGGTAAGTTTTCTGTGGCAGGTCATTTTTAAGTCTCCCACACAATTTTAGTGCCAAAACACTTCACTGACTTAAATAATACTGTTACAGAGATAATTAATAACACAGAGAGAAGAAGCTCTGGCAAGAAAAGAAAGACACATTTTCTCCTGGGATTTGAAAGAAATGGGAAAGTAGATGAGGCAGAGAGGTGCACAAAGTTCCTTCCAGGTGATGTGTGCAGCACAGAGAAGAGTTTTGCACCAGTAATGCTAATATAATTTTTGGACGGGCAAAGAGGAGACCTGTGGCACTTGAGCCAAGAGACAGGAACATCCTATGGGAAAGAGGGGAACAGATCCCAGCCCGAGGGATGTGAAGGCTGAGCTGCACCATGGAGCCAGGCAGGCTCATGTTTTACATGTCCTGTCTCTGTCCTGCGTGGGTACTGCTGGTCACACAGGGAGCAATGCCAGAACAAAACGTGGCCTCATCTGACTTTCTTACAGATGAGGAACAAGTGCATTGGCCCATTGTGTTGTTTAGTCTGTTTGAATTTGTTAATGCATAATAATGTGAGAATTTAGCAAGAAATCCCATCCCTTCCTATTTCCCTCCGCATTGAGACTGCTGCCTGTATTGTTTCCTTTCTTCTTTTTCCTCTTCTAACCCTCACCATACATCAAGGTTTCACTTCTACAGCAAGTGCAGCACCTGCCATGTGAAATCTCTTCTCTTTGAGTGAAAGCTTTAAGCAACACTTCTCCCAAACAGAGATTAAGGCCTCAGTGTTGCTGTCTGGGCTGGCCATTTGATTAATACAGGGTCTCTTTATTGTCACCCTGCCTTTCTGCTCTTCCTCATTAGAAATCAGTGACACTTCCCAATTCATTCATGACATGGATAAAAGAATGCCTAATGATATGTATAGATAAAGAAAATATATAGCACGCATTCAGCTAGGAAAATGAGCTGTTTTCCCACATGGAGAGGGGATTAAGCAGGGTCTGTATTTGCCTCCTGCAGCTGCTGGTGCAGCCTCTGATAGACAGCAGTGCAATGTATATATGCACGTGTGTATGTACGGACACACACACAAAAGAACCGAGCACAATTGCTGTTCATAGATAATTTTGTTTTGTGTGTGTTTCAGTGAAGCGATGTGATGGCCTGGAGGTGGGGTTTTTTCCCCTCTGAAGGTTGGAAATGGTTTTACTCCTGCCAGCTACTGAGTGTTTCCGTTAGCACTTGATGGCACTGTGTCAGCAGGGAGAATATTTGTTTTCTGGGGTTTGTCCAGGGAGGAGCTGCAAGGAGGGGTATGTGGGTGTGTTTTGGCCAGAGCACAATGCCCTGGGGATGTAATCCTTCCCATAATGAATTGCACAATTTACTGAATTAGGAATGGGTTGATAGTTTGCTGTAACCCTTTTAGCACTTATATCCAGGATTTTCTCCGCTTTTTAGTGATGCAGTCTTTCCAGACACTGACAGTGTGAATATGTACAGTAGTTCACCTGGGGTTAGGGTTTTACAAGTGCAGTTCTGCTGTCCTTTCCCTGCTGCCTCCCAGCTGAGCTGCTGGTGGCCACACTGGGGCTGGCATTTGGGGCTTGCTGCAGTTCCCTTCAGCCTGGGTGGAGCACAAGCCCGAGAGGTGCAATGTAAAGCCCAAGCCATTAAGCTCTCTTGGACACATGCTGATCCTGTGCAGGGGCAGTGTGGATGGACTGCTGGCTTGAAGACTTAGGAGTAGCTTGGAGGAGAGACAACTCAGGTCCAGCTGTTACTGAAAGGGATTTGATGGGGAGTAGGTGCTTTCTTCTGCGACAGCGAGATGGTTATGTGTTGCGTTGGTGGTGAGACCAGTGTGGCCAGAGTTTACTTTACCCCAGAGAGAACAGAGCTTCCTGAGCTTGTGGCTGCAGGGTTTGGAGCTGGCACTGGATAAGTGCCAAAGGTGATGGGAGCAGGGTTATCAGGTCCAGCATGGTAGTTGATGTTGCAGAATAGAATAAGAGAAAGCTCACCTTAGATGTTTATAAACCATAATGTAGAGTGTAAAAAGGAATGTGAATAAAACCATATATGTGTGTATGTATATATATATATATATATGCTTTCTGAGTCAATTAAACTTCAGGAAAGATTTGAGTGTTACACTGAGGTGGCAGTGAATTGGGAAGAACTTCCCAGCTCTAGGCAGCACAGGAGGCAGCAGGAATGAGGGAGCTGTCAGGGAAGGGGTAAGGCTGGCAGGAAAGGAACAGCGTTTTCCTTCCATAAGTAATAAATACCCTCAAATGTCCATGGGTTAGAAAAGAAACTAGTTGAGAGGAGGCATGTGGGGGCTTGTACTTTAATATATTTGAAATAAAGTAGCTCAAGTTTGGGTCCTGGTAATTTTGTGCCAGTTGAGGGAACCTGTCTTGAGGTTCTATGGGGAAAATAAACCCTGGCTTCATGTAGTGCCAATTGATATCGAAGGACTTTGTGACCATGTAGCTGCACTGTGGAAATGCTCAAGTTTTTCTTCTTCAGGTCCATTCCTGAGAAATGTAAACTGCTGTTTAATATCTGTTTTGTGTGTAAGCAAAGCACTCTGCTTACTGCCGTTCTGCATTTCACTTGTGCTCAACTTTGATGGTCTTGTGCTTTTGTGAATCCAGTATCTGACAGAAATAAGGATCAAAAAAAACCCCCCACTGATTTAAGATCAGTTTGGGTGAAATGAAGAATGTGGATGGGGGCAAATGTACTTGAAGAACGTGGGTGCTATGCAAGTGCTTTCTCAATGAAAGATGCTCGTCTTCCCACTGCCTTGGCAGTGTACTGCCTCCAAAATGTACTGGATTCACCCCAAATCATAAGGTGGCAGTGGCCATAAGTGCTTTCCTTTATCTTTCAGTTGGTTTTACTTATGTTTTTAATGGTTTAGCATAGTAAAGCTTTTGTCATCTCAAGACATCCCTGAGAAACTTCTTCTACTGCTGTTTGAACTGACCTGGTTAATATTTACTTTTTTTTAATACATTAAGTTCTATGGGTACCTGAAACTGGCAGCTTGCTTTGGCAGTGGTGCTACAGATCAAGAAACAAAAAGTCAGGCCTCATAAAGAGGATATTTCCACAAGCACCTGTTCATTTTGTTTATGGATGAACATCTTCAGCAGAGGAGAAGCTTCATTCTTGTAGCTCTGGCAAATGAGCTGTGACACACTCTTACTGCTGCAAGTAATCAGCTAGAGGTTGCTTTCCTGGATGAAATACATTTAAATGGCAGTGAAGGAGAGGACTGTGATTTATTTTTATTGTTTTCCCCATTATATTTGCATACTGCAGTATGCAATAAGAGCAGCTATATATAATGATTTTTTTTTCCTCTCCATGTGACACCATAAATCAAGAGAGAAGTTAAAAAAAAAAATTGCTTTTAGTGACATTGGCTTTTCCTTTGAAGAACCCAGGAGGAGCTTAGATCTGGATGCATCAAATGAACGTATTGTTCTATTTGTGTTGAATACGACAATATGGTTTTGTGTTGGGTAATGTATCTGAGAGGCAAATATCATCACCTGAATGTAATAAGCATTCAGAATCAGCCTTCTTTGTTTTCATTCTCAATCCCACCTCAGTGTTAAAGAAATAGTTATAAAACTATTCATCAGAGGTTCTGATAACATTTCTCTAGAGTTGTCAATGTGTTTAAGATATAGTAACTTGTTTAAGATAGGCTTGAGAAAAAAAGCACTTAATAACATAGTGTTACAGAACATCTGTATTTTTTTCTCCTTACCAAAGAGGTTATAAATTAGGGTTTTTTACTGTGCAAACTCTGTCCTTTCTTACATTTGACTTAATTTAAATTGACAAAAACATGACAATAAATTTGGCAAAAATAGGTATGATCACTCCAAATTCTGCGTTAAGAATGCATGAGCATGAATTTGGGTCACAGAGGTCTGTTTGGAGAAACAGAGCCAAAACTTAGTCGGTAATCTGTGTGTAACAGGCTCAAATGACACCAATTCTAAAAGTACAAGAGCCTTGGAAGGAACTTGGGCATTGATTGAAGAACTCGACTTGCTCGCTTGGTAGCTTGTGCCCGCATGTGTGCATGTCTGCTTGTTTTTCAGACGATTGTGCCAGGGTGGTAACAGTTCTTGTTTGGCACGACAACACTTCAGTGTGCTGAGACTGTGATGCTTGTTCCCTCCCAGCATCTGGTGAGATTAAGTATCAGTGCTGCTGTTTAATGAACAGTTTGCAGATGCGAATGAATATTTGGGCTTGTTTTTGTTTCCTCTGGTTTGTAGCCAACAAAGCTGTTGGGATGAACAAAGCCTTCTGGGCTGCCTGCTACATAGATTAATTTACAGCTACCAGTTTATATTAGTTGTTCTATTTATTCTGCTTGGATGGTTTTTTGAGGAAAGGAGTATTTCTTAGTCAATTGTCTCACAAAGAGAAAAGAATCACAGAAATGTGAAGCAAGCAAACTCCCGCTAATTAAGCAAGCTTTTGGCAACTGAGTTGTTCTCTTCCTTTTCTTATAATTTTATGTTACATGAAAGGATTGAAGTTCAAAAACAGAATTGAAGTTGTGACCTGAACTGTATTTTACCTTCGTGAGCTCTACGGTGATGGTACTGGGGCTCGGTGAGTAGCAGCTACAACCAAGTTTCTTGTCTGCCTTCTTAAAAGCCTGGCCCTACTGAAGGCTTTGCAAGCAGAGCAGTGCATACAGTTGCCTCTGCAGCTCCTGAGATACCATAGGTTTACCAGGAACCTCTAATGCTCCTTATCTTTGTGATGTTGCCCTATAATTCTCCTTTTCCCTGTTGCTACTTGTGCCGAGTCTGGGCTCTGTGTGCCAAGTGCCTGATGCGGCCGAGGACTGCTGGCTCGTGGCACTGGGGATGTCCAAACCTGTGCACAACCCCACACCTCCTGAGAAGTGACTCTGTCCATTAGGTAGTTATCAGCGAGGGCATGAAAGAAATATCTGAGAGTTTATCCAAGAGCCTTATGGATATGTCTGGATGTGGATAATACAGACTGATGTCTTTGTCTGTCTTCTCAAATAATTGCTTTGGAGGACTCAAGTAGTTCAGAAGGGGATTAGTTTACTTATGGCAGGATCAGGCACATTGGGAGGTGCAGCTTTCTTCCCCACCCCCAGCAGAGCCAGAGCTCTTTGTTGCCCAAATTACTGAGAATGGGATCAAACTGGGCTAAATCTAATCTATGATCCTGCCCAGAGGGTTTGTTCTCCCCCTCCCCTCTCCTGGGTTGCAGGGTGGGGATTAATGTATTGTGGGTCTGTTTGGAAACCAAATAGAAGGTAGTAAGACATGCAACATCCCAGATGTTAAGAGGAGACCTTTCAGGGACAGAAGCAACTGCTCTCAGGACTGTCATTTCCCTCAAAAAGGGCTCTGCACAATATTGAGAAGTAGTTATGTTGTATCAAAAATATACCCAACAATTCACTGTTTTCTAATACTTTTCTTTGTACTGAATAGACATTTATGAAAATACAGTATCTTCTTGGTTATAAAATAGAATTGTCAAATTTTACTATATAGTTTATATTTTGTTGCAAATTGTTGTGCCTTTATCGTCACCAGAGATGCTGAGCTTTCACATTTTTTAAATCACATGTAAAATTAGTTCTTTAAATCAGTTCTTCCCAGTGCCTCACTTCTATGCAAGTCAAGTCTTCTGCTCAAAAGACTCTTAAGGAATCCTCTTCTTGGATGTAAAATCCCAGGTCATGTTGGGTTGTCTTCAGAAGGTGTAAAGCCAAGCAAAATGTAGTTTTTTCTGTTGCAGTTGTGGGAGGTTTTATTCCTGGGGCTAACTGCCAAAACTTCAATCCATCCGCGTGGCCGGTTAGCTGGCAGGTAGTGACAAATCATGTTCAGAGTGATTTTCCCTACGGTTCAGGTGGATTTACAAGTGTTTTGTTTCACCTTGGTCACATATGGTTCCTCTGCCATGGAGGAGAGCTGAGACAGCCTGGGTACCCCTCCTGGCTGCTGCACCTCTTCCCTCTTATCGAGACGGTAGAGCAGGCATGGGATAATCTTGTATAATACTTACAGTCAGTATTTTCCTCCTTGCTTTTCGTACTAACAAGACAGGCAATCAAATGTTTTTTGCCTTAATTTGTGAAAAATACATGGACATTTAAATCCCCTTAGTGCCTTTTTTTCCTGATATTAAGTCATTTGCTTTGGTTTATGGAGTCACTTCCAGAAATTCCCTGCTGTTATTTTTGTCAAGGAATTTTTAGTTATTATTTGATATCTTATGCATTATGTTAGGGCTGAATAAAGAATCAGATTTCTTCATTAACTACTACATGTCCATGCAGCAGTCAGTATTCAGTATTTCCATTAAGCTTCATTAACTATTTTTTAAGAGTAAAACCTTTGACAAATGATGTGGTTGAAGACCTTCATGTCAAATAGTGGTTTGGGTTTCCTGGTTTTCTTTCATGTGCACAAATGACTTAACAAAAATAATGACTGTTGTCTATATTATAGAAATATATGTTCAGAGCATACATAATTAGTTAGACTTTGTAAAGTAATGTGTGTGTATAAAAACCCACAAAGACTTGAAATTACTTTTTTTTTTCTTTTGAACGCTTTCGTTCTTTCTGAATGTTTTCAGCTCCTGACTTCTTGACTTTTTTTTTTTGTTCTTTCCTTCTTCTGGTGTTTTTATTGGAGGTGATGACAGTATTGTTTTAAAAAGCAAACCTTTTTACTCACTATTTTCATCGTCACATGTATTCTTTTTAGCAAGTTCTGACAGACTAACCCTAAAATAGTTTGCTTACTAGTTACTCTCAAGAGAACAAATAAAGCAGAAAATCTCTGAGATATTTTTGGTTTTGTTTTGCAGATATTCCAGTTGTAGCTCTCTGTTTGGGTTACCTGATTTTGAACCTTTTTCCTTTTTTATTCCTTCCATGGATGAGAAGCAGGCAGTGCACTGAGCGCTCACAAGCACAGCGAGTGGACTTTTAGACAGACCTGCCTGCCTGTCCAGGTGTATCTGGGCTTCTGCTCTAAGCTGTATCTCTCAGAAGACTGGAAATAAGTCAGTAATGGCAGTACAGTGGGAACCACCACCAAGGCTGAATCCCGTATTTGAGTCTCAGTATCCAAACCAGAAATGGGACTAATCTGGTGCCCTCACATACATACATGAAAAGTAGGCATTTTAGTTTATATTAGCTGAGGAAAAACAATACCCGTATTTGCTAATATATTTTAAACATGGTGATTTATAATGAATATGAGAAAGGTAAGCAGGCCACTTTGTGAAGTCTTTTGAGTGTTACTGAAACACCAGGCTACTCAAATTTGGGCACTCGACTCTAAGGCAACGTGTGTACCTTGGACTCTTCTTCTAGTTGATGGAAAGAGAGATAATTCATCGAGAAGGATGTTCAGAATCTCCAAATTAAGTGCCTAGTCTGGATTGCCTTCTGCCTCTGTCTCCATAAGCTTGCTCTGCAGTCAGTGAAGATAATGAGGCTGGGATACCTGTGGATATGCTTCCTCTATCCCTTTTCTGTCCTGCAGGGTGGTGGTTTGGGTTCCAGTGTGGTGATGAGGGAGAGAGATAGGGCAGCGTGGACATCAGATTCTTCAGTTGCAGGACGTACTTTAGAGGGGAAATCTGACAACTTGTTCATTTGTTTGAAATGATTCCTATACGTGGTGCTCCTAAAGCTCCCTGTATTTTAGAGAAAGCTGAGTAAGTGACATTTCATAGGCTGGACATTCTATTGTTATCTAAAGACCTCCTCTGTTTTCATGTGGAGGGCACTTCGTTCCCACGGTCATACTGCTCCACAGCCCTTTGTCTTTGCCTCTCTTTTTGCCCCTTTTGGATAGAAGGGCATAAATCTCTTTGAAACATCTAGCTAAAATGTCAGGGTACTTAATGAAACAGTGATGCAGCTAGTTATGTTCATCATGAAGAATTTAAACACTGAAGAATAAACTAAGCCAGCAAGTTCATAAATACAAAGGTTTGTTTTCCTGCAAGAACCATAGCAGTTCTCTAGTGTCTGTGCATCATAGACCTTTACAATATATGGTTTTAATGTGTGTGCCTTACAGTGACTGTGCAGTTAGCTCAATTAACATTCCTTTGGCAGCCAAAACTTTGAATTGACTAATTTCTATTTGCTTAAACTTCCCTTTTTGTATTTCTCCCTTTTCTCACTTGATGTCCTTCTGAAAAGCAGAAAAGAAACTAGGAAAGGAGAGGGAAAGAAGACATGATGGAGAAATACCATAATTCAGTTGAAGGCGTATTTGAATTGAGAAGAGCTGTTCTTTTTAAACTTCATGTTTTGGAGTTGTGTTGCAGGTTGGCAATCCTGTTTGCTTCAAAGAGCACATGTGGATTTTTAAACAGCAGACATTACACCCAGCAGAAAGAATTCTTCAGTGTGCTGTGTTATAGATGGGGAAGGTCCACAGATTAAATGTTCTGAGAGACAGAAAAGACCCTATATTCAGAGATCAAAGAAAATCCTGAAGATTTAAATCCATTTGCAAATACGAACAATAACAAGCCTTGCAGCTCTCAGGGTATCAGGAGCTGGAGTGAAATCCAAATCCTGTCAAAGTTAACAGCAAATTCCATGTGGCTTAATAGGGTCAAGAATCATACTTATTTTCTACTTAAGGTTTTGCATGTGCAAGATCAGATATAGTCAAAGTGGCACAAGGAATGCCTTTGCTACTTAAGGATGCTAAATGACGGATAAATGATCAATTAAAAGGTCCTAGGAATCCCACAGCGCACAGATAGGTGCTCAGGGCTATAATTACAGTTCAGAAGACAGTCTTCAAACAATTTCTATCTCTTTCTGTAAGAAGATGGAAGCCTTGACATCCTTTCATTAATGGATGGCCATTTTGTCTGGTCACACTGTTTAAGTAGAGGTATGTGAAAATTAAGAGGTGAGCTCACTTTGTGGTCAGAGGAAGGGACCAGAAAGAACCTGGGACACTCATCCTATGACTGCATAACAGCCGTTTCTCTTTCTCCATTGACTACAGAAGGAAATTAAATTAGTCTAAACCAAATCTTCTATAAGGTTTAGGTTAGGCGAGGTGTATACAGCATGGTGGCTCTTGCAAGGCTTTAAGAAGGACCTGTATGCCCAGTCATTAATCTCCAGTTAAGTAAAAGAGTTTGAGTGAATGACTAATGTATTGCTTGTAAATAGTGTAAGCTAAGAATATAATGAGTGGGAGGCACATGGAACTTCAAAGAATTGGCCAAAGTCTCCAGGGTTGTGTCTTTTCCCTTCCCCCTTGCTCCTGGGTGGATCAATAGAAAGAGAGAGCAATTGTCTAATGGCTTTTTTGCCCATCACTGTGTGATGTTAGTTTGACACATGCAATTTACTTGGAAAAGCTTAAGTAGCCTTAATAACAGAAAGTCCCAGCAGAGCTGACACTAATGGTCTCCCCTGTTGTCAGTCTCAACAGAGAGATTAAGAACTGAATGAACAAAGAGACCAAATTACCATCTCCCCCCTCTGGGTGTTGCCGCATGAAACAGGTATGAGCCATGACAGTAGGTCTTTGGGGAGATGTTGGTTCTCTGCTGTACCCTGGCTCGAAAGGGGATTTTTTCTGTGCTCTGTTTGGCACCATCACTGAGGCGTTGCTGCTGCAACATCACCCAGTCCAGCTTTTTTACACAAATAGTCAAGTCCAGTCATCTTGAAAGAAAGAAATTCTGTATATAATGCCCTAATAATGCATATTATTAAATAGTCTTCAGACAATGTCCAATATGCTGTGTTAAAGCTAGCCCAGCTAGGTCTACCATTTTTTTTCTACCCAGTTTTGCACAAGCAAATCATCATTTCTTGGCCAAAACTCTCAGTGAGGTGTAACAGTGCAGCTCTGTGGGGAGTTCACCCAGAGACAGCTGTGTCCCCAGTGCATTGGGTTGAATCATTCTGTTGTTCTGTCACTTGCAAAAATATCTCAAAAGACAATAGAGCATCTGTGTCTTCTGTCATCCGAAGCTTGGAGACACTTAGTTAATAACATAAGCACTGTCTATGGATGGCTAAACACTTCCCTTTCTGAGTGCTATTCCTTGAATATATTATAAAGTACAGTACCAGCTCTCTTTTACCTCCCTCATATAGGGCAGGTTTGTACAATCAATCCAACATTTAGTTAGAAAAATTGCTGCTGCATACGCTGTGTATTTTCTGTCTGTTTTTTTGTGGCCACTGCGTGGAAGGCTTTAATTGCAACTCACTTCTCAGTGAGATTGTTTGGCCTTTTTTCAGGAGTGCTGCTCATTTTCTGTTTCTATAGCATGGCAGACCGAACAAGTAAAACAAATGTGTTGCAAGAGGAGTTTAGGTGAGCTTTACCAGCATGGGATTTGATCTATGATGATGATTGTGAAAAGTAGACCCTCCACCTATTCAGTCTCAGTACTGAGGAAAAGCAGATCACCTTTCTGTGAACAGCTGATTTTCCAAGATACTGTTGTGTTGACAAATCAGTTGTTAAACCAAACTTGTGTCCCCTGGATTCACTTAGAAGATAATAAGAAATAAGAGTTATGGCATCAGTATCAACATTGTTTAGCCTTATCAGTCTCTGCTTTAACATCAGTTGGAAAGTATTACAGTACTTTGCTGAGTACAACAAATGAGTGGTGGAGCTTAACATATTTCTATTTCAAAGGCAGTGAAAGAGATGCTTTGCATTTTATTAACTGAATGTAGGTATATGAACATACACCTTGGTGGTTCTATAGAAGAACAATCCTGCTCTTACACAATATAATAACTAATACCCATGCTGCTAAAATAGATTTAATATGCATAACAAGTAATGCTTTCGGATTTGTACAGCTTAATTTGTATGTTTTTCTATATGCATACAGCATGCAAATGAACTCTGTGCATCAGATGCATAAGATATTTAATCTCAGGTGAAATATTTGGCACTCATAGTAGCAGTTCAAAGATGAGAATAGCTTTATTAGTATTTTAGAGTCTCTCTTTCCTAAATTCAAATTCTTGTCTTACTGTGGTAAATTAAAGTTTTGTTGTTGATCTCCAACGATTAGAATTTATTTCCATAAATATCAGTTACAGTGTTGTTTTTTAATTGCTTAGTGCATGCATCAAAAATGTGGAAAACAAAAAAAAAGAAAAAATGATATTAAACTTCTTTAACAAAGACTTGTATGACTGATACAAAAGACGGGAGGACATAAATCTTCCTTTCCCTCTTAAAGAAAATGAAAAATATCTTCTCCTAAATTGACTGCTGCGCATTTTGGGAAATACCTGTGTGTTTCTTGAATCATGTGCACTGAACAAATCTGACAGTTTATAAGAATGTAGTAACTTATGATAAATATTTACTTAAGTATGTCCTGGATTGTTTTCAGAAAGCAAATGCAATATGATCACAAGACCAAAGCAGTTTTATGTTGTGCTTCCAGGAAACATACCACCATATCTTTTGTCTTGTCTGGCTGACTATTGCCTTGCCTAACTTTCCAAGAAGAAAAAGCAATGTAAATATAAGCAGAACTTTGATGAAGCAGAAAATAATTTGGTCACTCTATAAAGAAGGAATTTTTCTTTCTTTCCAAGGAAAGAACATGGTAACTAGATGTTTTTCTCTGAACTAAACTTATTCTATTCAGTTTTAATATCTGGAAATTTCTCGATAATCACTGATTTAAAAACTTTTCTGGTGTATTTCTTTCTAATTCTTAAAGATATTCTAAAGCAATGAACATGGGAAAAATGGGAAGCATCTGAGCAGCACATCTAATAGGGCAGTCAGCCAAATGATTCCTGCATCTTTTAGCTCTCATTATGTTAGATAAATCTTTGTTGAGTGGAACATTCAGGTTTCCCAGATGGCCTTAACAGGGCAGGAACTTAAACACTGAAATTGCTTAACAACTTGTAAGCAGGGCTGTGAACAGAGCAAAATAACATAATTTATACAATTGACACTTGGGGGTATGTGTGCTGCTTTATTGCATACCAAGTGTCATTCCAGCATTCATTTAAGGATATTAAAGGGTATTTATTTTCTTCTGATGTCTTCTGTCTCCTTGTTGGAATAGTACAAGAATCTCCTCTGATGTCTCTATGAGGTGCCCCTGGGCTGGGTTTGTGCTGATGCAGAGCTCAACACCAAACTGGTTCCCCGTGGTTCTGGTAGTCTGGTAGTCACGTGGTCCCTTCAGCTTAATGGCAGTCCCTCTCCACAGCCCCAGTGAGGGTTTTTGCCAGCTTGGACTTATTCCAGTGGAGTTCCCTTTTTTCTTCCTCCAGTTCTCTCGCTGTGTAGGAACTTCCATTCTCCAGCAACAGCAGAAGTTCTTTGCCTGCCCTCTTTAGGTAACACCTCCACCTGCCCTGCTGATCATGTACCATCTCAATCATTTGACTGCTTTTTCATGTCTTTTCTTAGTATCTACCCTCACCTCTTGTTCCTCTGTTTTTTCTAGTAACATAAGCTCATTTGAATCTGTTCCAGCTCAGAAAAAAGGCCAGACCATCACCAGTTACATTTACACCTCTAAATACCCTCTGCAATTCTCCCTCTCGTGCTCGACAGTAGCTGTTGGTGTAGTGCCCCTCTCTAATGCATCCATGCCTTTCCAGTCCAGCTTTGCATATTTCATTCTGGGCAGTGTCTTTACTAACCTCTTCCTCATCTTCCTCATTAATGTTTATAAATATATAAAGGGGGAGTGTCACGAAGATGGAGCCGGGCTCTTCTCGGTGACAAACAATGATAAGACAAGGGGTAATGGGTACAAACTGGAAAACAGGAGGTTCCACTTAAATATGAGAAGAAACTTCTTCTCAGTGAGGGTAACAGGACACTGGAACGGGCTGCCCAGGGAGGTTGTGGAGTCTCCTTCTCTGGAGATATTCAAAACCCGTCTGGACGCGTTCCTGTGTAACCTCATCTAGGTGATCCTGCTCCGGCAGGGGGATTGGACTAGATGATCTTTTGAGGTCCCTTCCAATCCCTGACATTCTGTGATTCTGTGATTCTGTGATCTAAGTTTACAACATGCACTGTCTCCTCAGCCTCACTTGAGCTATCAGCTGTCTGCAGTCTCCAGTATTGTTCTTGAAATCCTGCCCGCACTTTTGTTCTCTAATCATGTCCTCTTTGGGTTCTTCTGCCACCTCAGTGATTTGCTTGAGTCGCTGTCCAGCTTTTTGGTAATTGTTCTCTGAGGTTGTGCTTTTGGTCATTTGTCTTTTTTTTTTTTTATGCCTTGTGGATGAGATAACCTTGAGATAAGCATCAGCTCAACTTCTGCCTCTGTGCTGAAGACTTCTCTTTGTTGCTGTGCACCTGACTTGTCTTCTGTATAGGCCAGAAAGACTTGTCTTTCTTTCCAGCATAGTCTTGTGGACATGGAGATGTCAGCTGACATTTTTCTATCCTACAGCCTCTAATTTTTTTCCATTTTTCCAAACCATCACCAACAATTCCATATTTTTGATGATTTGAACAACACCATCATCTTCTTGCCACTCGTATTCCTAATAGGAAAATCTTCAGTTCAGGGTTCCTCTAGGTGACTGTGATTGCGCTGTACCTGAAACTTGCCAAGTTCTTCTGTATCCATCTCTTTTGTATGCTTCTGTACTGCTAAAACCATGTCCTGAATTTATGTCTCGTGAATTGTGGATCTGTTACTATAATGTGCTTCGGTGATGTTGGTAATGTGAGGATTTTACCCTCCTTCTGCTCAACCTCAGAGGTTGTTTCCTTAATCGGAGATTTGACCAAAGCACCTTCTTCCCCATGACCATCCTTGTTTTCTCTGCCATGATGAACATAAGGTAGTTGCTGTTTTTTGAGGGGAAGCCTTTGGTGACTTTTCATCTTTCGTTAAGTGTTAAGAGCTCAACTGCATCTCTGGCTGATTCAAGAAGTCACCTTTTGTTCTCTCCTTGGCCAATTTTGACACAGACACTCATGCCCAGGGAGAACTGCCTGAAAACATCCATGGTGCTACCTGGGAAGCCTCACTCAGCATCTCCTTGCTTTACTATGATGCTTTCAAAAAAGAATTGTAACCAAGAAGGTGCTAGCATGCCCAGGCTTTTAAACAGTGCACAGTGTTGTTGCTGAATCCCTCCTACACCATGTGCCTGTCTGTCCAGTTGCCTCCTATTTCTGTTCTTAGACTTAGGGCAGGGAACATCTTCTCTTCTGTGGTTGTATAGCTATTTCTGGACACTGGTGTAATCCCGTGCAACTGCGGCTCAGTGGTGGTCATGGTAAAAGTTGGGCTGTCATGGTAATAACATCGACCTCAAGAGCTGTGTGCTGGCCTGGGGGAGTAAGGATAATTAAACATTGAATTTTTTTTTTTCCCAATTTTTTTTTCCTTCCAGATGCCTTCCTTGCAGTTTGCTGTTACTGGTTTTAGCAATTTCTGTATAAAATCTAAGGAGAAGCATTTGTCTTTGGTGGTCAGTACCTGCTCTACAGTCTGCAGTCAAGCATCCCGTGAAAATTCTGTCCTTTCCTGTTTCCCTGACATAAAGTGAGCTTTTAAGTCCATCACCTAATTTCACCAGGGAGCTATCTGTATTTGTTCTCAGATATGCCTGCTTAGTTGTGGTTGATTTGGAGATGATGTCAAAGCAGAAAATGAGGAAAAAAGCAATGGAACAGTGGGAAAAGGGAAGAAAGATTAAATATTCCAGGGGAGGATTCTGGGTACACTGTGATAAAGGCACCTGAAGGCAAGACTGAATCTGTTAATACTCAGGATCTTTTTATTTCAGGGCAGTTAAAATTTTCCAAAATCTAATGGCAGCCTGATTCAGACTGATTTTTGCAGAAAAATAAATGCTTTGATAATAATTATGAAAAATAATAGAGACTACTCAGACAGTACCAGAAACAGTGTTTTCAACACACAGCTAAGACTCTGGGCCTATATTAAAATATTTTACATTGTTTCTTTAGAATATATCCTTCTCACAACTTTTTCTGCCATTTTTGTGCATTTTTTGATTGTTTTCAAGCTGCCTTCTGTAGGTAGTAGGTAGAGATTTGGTGTTTTGCCCTCTGGCAGCACAGTTTCCAACCTTGTTTCCACTAATGCACGCAAAGTCAATACATTTACATCAGTAGTTTCCAGCAACTATTTGTAGGTGCATTGTAAACTAGTTGTATGTTTCAGAAGTATTTTACAATATGTAAATGAAGTGATAAAAGAGGAAAATGTTTTGTTTGAATTCCTAAATTGAACTGAGGCTTCATAAAAAGTGCTGATCTGAATCGCTGCAATGGAGGGGAGACACTGAGGAGCTCAGGGGCTCTGACGCAAAGGAAGGAAGGAGAAGTATCATGTATTAGCAAGCCCATAGAGTGCAGATGACTGACAGGAGACAGGCTTTGAGATGGAGGCATGAAAAGATGGAAGGGGGACAGGGAGAAGAAGAAGAACATCCCAGAGAGACATAAAAAGTGCAGGTGAGATCCTTTCCTGTTAAGTTTTTTTTTTTAAATGTTTTTTATTATATTTTTAATCTTTGCTTTTATTCTTAATACCTCAGTTTGTAATCTGAGAGAAAAATAGGATATATATGTCTGCCTTTTCAGATGTTTTATAAAATTCATGCTGAAAACTGCCTCACTTATAAAGATCAAACTATTTACTCAAATATAAAGGAAGCACCTTGCAGTAAGAAAATTACTCTTACCGACATCGTCCAAAACTCTATCACAGTGGAAGATGAGGTATGAATAAAAAGCAATTCAACTCATGAGCTCCCAATTGAAATTCATAAGTGTGGAAGAGAGCAGCTGAATCTGATTTCTTCTCTGGGGAATTACATTTTCTGGCAGCCTGCAAGGATGGAAACCTGCAAGAAGTTATAAAATAAATTTCTAAAGATAAATAGCTCAAATAAGTGGATTTTGAAAAGAAAAGTCTGTTAAAGGAAACCCAACTTTTCTCCCAGTGCCATTCTGTTTTTGCAGTCTGAAGTACTACAGTATTATTCTACCATCCTTCAGCCACTTCATTTATGCTAATAAATATATTGGGGCTGGTTTGCTCAGACTTCCAGTTTTGGATTCTTAACAGCGGGTCAGGTAAGGACTACAGTTCTGCTAGACACTGAGAGAGCTTGGAAACATTGATCTGGCCAAATGGAAGGCCTCCTGAATTTTTAAGTCCTCACTTTTCGTATGATGACTGGTGTGGGAAGCAATGCTGCTGAAACCCCAGCACATGAATGATGTCTGTCCTTCAGCCATCTCCTCTGTACGCAAGTGTCTGAAAGGTGGAGAATAACTCATGTTGCCACCCATCTCATTTCAAATGTTAAGCAACATGTGCAGTATGGCGGCTTCTCACTTTTTCAATCAGGAAAAGTAAAAAATAGTTTCAAAAAGACACAGAAAACAAAGCTACCTGGCCTTTTGTGCCTTTTCAGTCCCATTGCAGTGTCTCAAAATCATGTAGGTGCTGAAGCAAACTTGGGGCTACCAGGTGAAGTCCAGCTGTTCCAGCCTCACCTCCACAATAACCTTCCTCCTGCAGGAGGTCAGTGGCAGAGGGAGTTGCCAAGACTATCAACGTGAAGAAATGGTTTACTGAGCACGGGGCCCAGCACTTAGGAGTTGCTGATGTTTTGTTCATCCTTGGGAAAGGTGTTAACAGTCCCTACCAATAATATTCCACTATTTCTCTGTTAGATTTGCCTAACAAAAAAGGGCATTATTGGCAGTGACTTTAGGTCCAGAACTTCTATGATTAAACCCCAAAGTGATTAAAGAAACAAAATAGATAGCTGTTCATGTAGGAGTCAAGTTTAAAGATGGTCTGCAAAATAGCATGTAGTCTGTGTTTATTACAGAATCACAGAATGATAAGGGTTGGAAGGGACTTCTGGAAATCATCTAGTCTAACCCTCCTGCCAATGCGGGTTCACACAGGGCAGGTTACACAGGAACATGTCCTGGTGGGTTTCGAAAGTCTCCAGAGAAGGAGGCTTCACAACCTCTCTGGGCAGCCTGTTCAGTGCTCTGCTACCCTCATGGTAAAGAAGTTTATCCTCATGTTGAGGTGGAATTTCCTGTGTTCCAGTTTGTGCCTGTTCCCCCTTGTCCTATCACTGGGCACCACTGATAATCATAGAATCATGTAGGTTGGAAAAGACCTCTAGGATCATCAAGTCCAACCTTCATCCCAACATCTCCCTGAGCCCTAGAGACTGGCCCCATCTTCTTGACACCCACCTTTCAGTTATTTATAAACATTGACCAGATCCTCTCTCAGCTTTCTCTTTTCCAGCTATTAAGCTATCCCATAGATAACATTAAAATATTAATTGCCAACTGTGTATTTTAATTTTCTGTCAATCAGTGTAAGCTCCCAATGTGGATTTAATAGAAGATGGAAGGTTTTTGTAGCCACTTTGCTTCAACTTCAGAGGATGAACGCTTATGGGTTTACAGTAAACTGCTTTTTGTACTTGGGAAAAGCAACAGTATTAAACCTGCTTTTAACAGCAAGATTTAACGTGCTACTGGGAAGGCTGAGCAGGTGGATTTGTTCAGGTTTTGACTTTGTTTACTGTGCTAAGGATATACTTAATTTTAAGTTGCTGGTGGTCATCGGTAAATGCTGCGATAGAAATACAGCATTATTTTGAGACTGCCTTGGGAACTGTGGTGAGTTTACCTTGG